>JAZKJV010005204.1:0-600000 GCA_037367405.1 Ottelia alismoides | reverse complement strand
AAGGTCGAACTCAGGGCCTCTAAAGTTTCTAGTCATATTTTAAATATTCGGATCAAGTGATTATTGAATAACTAAAAGGTCAACAAATAAGGAAAATGAGGCAGGGAATGATGACATGCGATGCATGGCAGAAGAACCCTCTTTTATTTTATTTTTTATAATGCAACAGATACGAGTGCAAAGATATGAAAAATGTGCCCTGCATAAATAATATCATCGAGCAATAAATGTGTGATCAAGTTCAGGATCAACTCATGAAAGCAAATTTAATTGATAAATTAACGAATGATGCTAAAATCATTAAAAGATGACACTAAATATCTAGGATCTGGCATTTTGATTCAAGTGTAAAGTCAGGAAATGATTGATGGATAGACAATGAAGCATCCATAAAAATAAAACTGAAATCAACTTAAATGGATATCATATGCTCAAGATACATGAAAAGTAGTCCAGGGGCATAAACGTAAAGAAAACATGAAAATATTTACAAAATCTTCACAAACAAGTGCCTGGGAGGGCATAAATGTAATTAAAGAAAATCGCAAGGCCTCCCCTATATTTTTTCCATACGTGTGGGGGCTATTTTGTATTTATTAAAACTCGAAGGGGATAGTTTGCAAATAACCCCAGGTGCACATGCGTTGCACGTGCCTGAAGGGGCATGTATACAAATCGGAGAAAGTAACAGGGCACCAATGTAAATTACCCAGCTCCCACGTGACCAGAGCACGTGAGGGCTAGACTCGGATGGAGGTGAGGCTCGCTGTCACAGGTAGGAGGCTCGGGCCACGTGGAGGGATCTGATCTTCCGGTGCTGTCTCGGGCCGCCCGGACCTCCATGCCTCGAATGAGGCTCGGTCCCACACGTGGCGCAGCCAGGTTGCTCTGGAATTCATATAGGTTCGAGTGGCGTGGGCCATGTAGGGACTCATAACTCCTTCAGGAGAGGCTCGGTTAGATCGAGCCTCCTTGCTTCAGTGGTGCAACGTGGACGATCCGGGATCGTTGGATGGGTACCGGAAGGGTACCATCCAACGACACATGTACCTTCTTGCTACTATGCCTCCGTCGATTATTGGTGGTGCAAATGGAGCTCCAGCGAGACGCTTGGAGCTCCTTCATGTTCTATTTCATCCTTTGAAGGTCCAGGAAGGATCGTGGCAGCCTTGCGAGGAAGACCTAAACTTGAAGGAGATGTGGGGATGGTTGGATACCCCGGTCGATGGAGCTCCGTCGGAGGCGGAGCTGGAGATCGGAGTTGAGTGCTTAGCTCCTGTCATCGAATAATATGGTACATGCAATGTTAATATAGCCAAAGCAAAGTATTTGTGTGCGATTCATGAGGCAAATGGAGGGCCGTGTGTGAAGGGATATGGGGATCTGATGGGTTCTTCTCAAGCATGGTTGAGAAGAAAGGGTCGGTATGGGGGGAGGTCCTGGAGAAGGGAGAAGGTGATCGGGTAGTATCGCGAAGATGCTGAAAGCGTGGCGGAGCTTGGGGAGAGATCAGATGAAGGCGACCAATGATGTGTGAGCATAATTAAATTAAAGAAATGAATAGGAAATGAAGAAAGCTACGATTACCTGAAGCCTGAAGATGACGAGGGCGGGAGGATCTGGCATGGGTTGAGCATCAGGAGGAGCTCCGATCTTCGACCGATATGGTTGATCGGTCCAAAGAGCCCAATGGTGCTCGAAGGCACCAGAACATGGCCTACCATGGCCATGGGTCTTCACCGGGGCAGAGGCTATCTTCGCGTCCTCAATCTGACCTCCCCCTGTCACGGGGAGATGAAGAGGCACTGGGTCTCGGTCCGCGTAAAAGTGGATAGAGGGCTAAGGGGACGAAGACGACGTATTTGAAGGGGGAATGATAGGCGGGTGATGGAAGTCATGGGTTTGAGGGCTTGCGCTGACCAGAAGAAGAGGGAGGAATCGAAGTCAGGTGGCGTACGAAGATGGTGGGAGTTAGGGCTTGGAGTAGTCGTGCTCTGAGAGTGGAGGAGGTGGCCATTGAGGTCGGGGAAATAGGAAGGGGGTGACGTGGTTGTCGTGGTGAACGTGGGAGAGAGAGAGAGTGGGATGCTGGAGGTTGGAGATGAAAGTGTGACCGTTGGATCTTGTGTTCCAACGGTTGGAATGAGGGTGTAATGGAGAGGCCCTGATCTAATCGACCAGGTTGAATCGAAAGGCAGTGAGCGAGGCGATTTTGACCGTTGGATCTAATGATCTGATGGTCGTGAAGTAGGCGAGAACGGGTGCTCCAGATGAAATATGGAGGAAAGATTGAATGGCGGTGGATGAAAAGGGGACAAACGGTTGAGATGAAGGCGTCTGAGATGATCGAATAATGCATATGAGAGGCGGGAGGCGCAAGGGGAGGCGGGTCACATGGCTCAACCAGAAGGAGCCACGTGGCCCAATGAGATTTATTCAAATATAAAAATAAAAGAAAAATAAAAAAGAAACAGAAAAAGGATGAATTAAGAAAAATTCAAAAAATAAAAGTTGTATATATTGATGAGATCTACAAGTTTCATGTTGATCAAAAATACAAAATAAGTCAAACAAAGGGAGAAATAAATATTTTTGGGAGCATTTTTATAAAGACATAAAAACATTGCATTTTTCTGTTTGTATATTTTTTGTATTATTCATTTATTTTAAAACCAAGATATATACATTATTTAATCTAGTTTTTTATTGAAAATTTTAATCTAGGAGATTAATACATAGATTTTAAGCGTTTTTCAAAACATTTTTCAAACGATTTTTCAAAATAAGTAAAATCCATTTTTCAAACCGTTTTCAAAACATTTTCTTCAAAATAATGTAACATGGTTTAGGGAATTTTCCAAGCTTTGAAAACATTTCATCCAACTTAGTTCAAGAAAATGTATACTTTGGCCCAAAAATGTTTTAAATTTTTCAAAATTTTCATAATAAGAGTTATGGCTAATATATATATATATATATATATATAGTATATATGGTATACCCCCCTATACTTAACTTATGATATGTCCTCATAGCAGCAAGTGATATAAAATCATAGCTCAAGTTAATATACAGGAAGATATACTGGAATTGATGAGGACATCCCCTACACTTAGGTTAAAATAACCCAAGTGTCGGAAAGAAGGATAAATGGGTATGGAATTCACAGGGACTCAGGCCCCCCTATACTTAGGCTGAGAATAGCCTAAGTAAGGAGATGGAAAAGTTTAGTAGGAGAGACCTAAGGAGAACAAAGAAGTTAGGATGGATTTACATATGAATGAAACTTTGGAGATGAATGGAGTACATGGTATCTATGGGTACCGGAAGGGTACCATCCAACGACACATGTACCTTCTTGCTACTATGCCTCCGTCGATTATTGGTGGTGCAAATGGAGCTCCAGCGAGACGCTTGGAGCTCCTTCATGTTCTATTTCATCCTTTGAAGGTCCAGGAAGGATCGTGGCAGCCTTGCGAGGAAGACCTAAACTTGAAGGAGATGTGGGGATGGTTGGATACCCCGGTCGATGGAGCTCCGTCGGAGGCGGAGCTGGAGATCGGAGTTGAGTGCTTAGCTCCTGTCATTGAATAATATGGTACATGCAATGTTAATATAGCCAAAGCAAAGTATTTGTGTGCGATTCATGGGGCAAATGGAGGGCCGTGTGTGAAGGGATATGGGGATCTGATGGGTTCTTCTCAAGCATGGTTGAGAAGAGAGGGTCGGTATGGGGGGAGGTCCTGGAGAAGGGAGAAGGTGATCGGGTAGTATCGCGAAGATGCTGAAAGCGTGGCGGAGCTTGGGGAGAGATCAGATGAAGGCGACCAATGATGTGTGAGCATAATTAAATTAAAGAAATGAATAGGAAATGAAGAAAGCTACGATTACCTGAAGCCTGAAGATGACGAGGGCGGGAGGATCTGGCATGGGTTGAGCATCAGGAGGAGCTCCGATCTTCGTCCGATATGGTTGATCGGTCCAAAGAGCCCAATGGTGCTCGAAGGCACCAGAACATGGCCTACCATGGCCATGGGTCTTCACCGGGGCAGAGGCTATCTTCGCGTCCTCAATCTGACCTCCCCCTGTTACGGGGAGATGAAGAGGCACTGGGTCTCGGTCCGCGTAAAAGTGGACAGAGGGCTAAGGGGACGAAGACGACGTATTTGAAGGGGGAATGATAGGCGGGTGATGGAAGTCATGGGTTTGAGGGCTTGCGCTGACCAGAAGAAGAGGGAGGAATCGAAGTCAGGTGGCGTACGAAGATGGTGGGAGTTAGGGCTTGGAGTAGTCGTGCTCTGAGAGTGGAGGAGGTGGCCATTGAGGTCGGGGAAATAGGAAGGGGGTGACGTGGTTGTCGTGGTGAACGTGGGAGAGAGAGAGAGAGAGGGATGCTGGAGGTTGGAGATGAAAGTGTGACCGTTGGATCTTGTGTTCCAACGGTTGGAATGAGGGTGTAATGGAGAGGCCCTGATCTAATCGACCAGGTTGAATCGAAAGGCAGTGAGCGAGGCGATTTTGACCGTTGGATCTAATGATCTGATGGTCGTGAAGTAGGCGGGAACGGGTGCTCCAGATGAGATATGGAGGAAAGATTGAATGGCGGTGGATGAAAAGGGGACATACGGCTGAGATGAAGGCGTCTAAGATGATCGAATAATGCATATGAGAGGCGGGAGGCGCAAGGGGAGGCGGGTCGCATGGCTCAACCAGAAGGAGCCACGTGGCCCAATGAGATTTATTCAAATATAAAAATAAAAGAAAAATAAAAAAGAAACGGAAAAAGGATGAATTAAGAAAAAATCAAAACATAAAAGTTGTATATATTGATGAGATCTACAAGTTTCATGTTGATCAAAAATACAAAATAAGTCAAACAAAGGGAGAAATAAATATTTTTGGGAGCATTTTTATAAAGACATAAAAACATTGCATTTTTCTGTTTGTATATTTTTTGTATTATTCATTTATTTTAAAACCAAGATATATACATTATTTAATCTAGTTTTTTATTGAAAATTTTAATCTTGGAGATTAATACATAGATTTTAAGCGTTTTTCAAAACATTTTTCAAACGATTTTTCAAAATAAGTAAAATCCATTTTTCAAACCGTTTTCAAAACATTTTCTTCAAATAATGTAACATGGTTTAGGGAATTTTCCAAGCTTTGAAAACATTTCATCCAACTTAGTTCAAGAAAATGTATACTTTGGCCCAAAAATGTTTTAAATTTTTCAAAATTTTCATAATAAGAGTTATGGCTAAAATATATATATATATATAGTATATATGGTATACCCCCCTATACTTAACTTATGATATGTCCTCATAGCAGCAAGTGATATAAAATCATAGCTCAAGTTAATATACAGGAAGATATACTGGAATTGATGAGGACATCCCCTACACTTAGGTTAAAATAACCCAAGTGTCGGAAAGAAGGATAAATGGGTATGGAATTCACAGGGACTCAGGCCCCCCTATACTTAGGCTGAGAATAGCCTAAGTAAGGAGATGGAAAAGTTTAGTAGGAGAGACCTAAGGAGAACAGAGAAGTTAGGATGGATTTACGTATGAATGAAACTTTGGAGATGAATGGAGTACATGGTATCTATGGGAGGGTTTGGAAAATCCACAAACAAGGCCCACTCGACCAAGAAACACCATTGATTCACCAACTCACACATGAAACCAACAACTGTTGGTCATCTATCTTTTCAATTTTATTAGTGATAAATGCAAGTTCATTCTCATTTATGCAAGGCTTAATAATACATCAAATCACGATATCCTATGTAAAGAGGGGTTGCTCTCCCATAATAATTTTACTCCATTTTTTTGGTTCGACTTGCATTAACAATCCCAATTTTAGCTTCAAGGTTTATCACTGATTTTAATTTGAGCACAAATCAAGCATACATCGTCTAACAGTCATTCCCAATTTCCATTTAAATCCTATGTGATCAATCCAGGTAGAGAAGTCGAGAAAAGGTGATGCATACGATAAAATCATGATCTATGTTAAAGATAAAAACTCACAGTGCATTAACTTTCTTCGTGAAACTACAAGAATGAATTATAATCCCTAACTAAATGTATGCAAGTCCATGAAAACCGCACCTAGCATGCTTCTATTAGTGAGGAAAGAGTATATTCATCTTTGTCTAAGTAAAGCGATGTCTACGTGCATCTAAAATTTTCTTAGTGTGTAATGCCTATGATCAAGCACATAATATATGAAATAAACTAGCTCAGAGAATCACATGCCTAATCCTAAGTCGACAATCAAGTGGGGTAGATCCCACACAAGCACAATGTATCTTTGTTCATTTACAATTGTGAGTCTTCAAATGAAGACCACTATAAAGACACGTATTGCATGAATGCATGAAAAATACGAGAGTCATTAACTCTCGTTAATTCTTCCAATGGTGCTTCTGCGGCTCCTCGCAGTGGGAGCTCCTGCTCATTGCCTCCATATCTTCCAAGCGTTCTTAATCGCCACGGGTCCCTGCCACAATAAGCAAGCATTGGATGGATATTAGAAAATTAATAGAACAATGCAAGCGAAACAAACTACTTGCACTAAAAGTTAGAAGCTATCTCTTAATCAAATAGTGAAAATCTGAATAAAACAAAAGATGAGTTGTGTCCAAGGCAACAACGCCATTTGACGAGCCACATTTTCGCCTCTCTCATATCGTCGTATTAGCAGTAGCACATAAGGCGAAAACGGAAGGTTGTCAAAGACTACCCATTCGAATAGGTGGAGAATTTATTTTATTCTGTAAGTGTACCAAGGTCGAACTTAGGGACACGAGCCTATTCAGACTTTTGATATTCGAATCAAATGATTAATGAATAACTAATAGGTCAATAGATAAGGAAACATGATGTAGGGTGATGTATGACAGAAGAATCCTCTTTTATTTTGTTTTATAATGCAGCATGATACAAGTGTAAGATATGCAAATATGGCCTACATAAATAAAATCATTGAGCAATAAATGTATGACCAAGTTCAGGATCAATTCATGAAGCAAATTTAATTAATAAATTAACAAATGGTATTAAAAATCAGTAAACATATGACACTATATAACTAGGATTTAGCATTTTAATTCAAGTATCAAAACATGAAATGATTAATGCCAATGGACAGATAAGGAATCATTCTTCAAAATGAAACTGAAATCAACTTAAACTGAGATCATATGCTCAAGATATCTACAAAGTAGTTCAGGGGCATAAATGTAAAGAAAATATGAAAATATTTACAGAATCTTCACAATTAGGTCCCTGGGAGGGCATAAATATAATTGAAGAAAACGGCAAGGCCTTCCATGTATCTTTTCCATACACGAGAGGGCTATTTTACAATTATTAAAGCTAGTAGGGGCTAGTTTGCAAATAAACCCAGACGTGCATGCGTTGCACGTGCCTGGAGGGACATGTATGCAAATTGGAAAGTGACAGATCACCGATGCAAATTACCCACTCCTCAACTGACCAGAACACGTGAAGGCTAGGCTCTGATGGAAGTGAGGCTCGGTGCTTGGCTCGGTGTCAAGTGCAGGATGCTCATGCCACCTGGAGGGATCTGATCTTTTGATGTTGGCTCGGATCGCCCAAACCTCCTCGGATGAGGCTCGGTCCCACACATAGCGTAGCCAATTTGCTCTGGAGGTTGACTAGGTTTGAGTGGCTTGGGCTACGTGTGGACTCACGGTTCCTTCAGTCAAGGCTAGGTTAAACCGAGCCTCCTTGCTTTGGTGGTGCGATGTGGACGATCCGTGATTGTTGGATGGGCACCGTAAGGGTGCAATCCAACATCACCTACACCTTCTTGCTTTCCTGCCTCCGTCGCTCGTTGGTGGTGCAAATGGAGCTCCAGCGAGATGCCTGTAGCTCCTCCATGTTCCATTGCATCATCTGAAGGTATAGGAAGACCTGAACTCGAAGGAGATGTGGGGATGGTTGAATACCCCGGTAGATGGAGCTCCGTCAGAGGTGGAGCTGGAGATCGGAGCTGAGTGCGTAGCTCCATCCATTGAATAACAGGGTACGTGCAATATTAATAGAGCCGAAGCAAAGTGTTTGTGTGCGATTCATGAGGTGAATGAAGGGTCTTGTGTGAATGGAGATGGGTCCCTGATGGGTTCTTCTCGGGAGTGGTTGAGAAGAAAGGGGCGGCGTGGGGGAGGTCCTGTAGAAGGTGATCGCGTAGTATCGCGAAGATGCTGGAAGCGTGGCAGAGCTTGGGGAGAGAGCATATGAAGGTGACCGATGATGAGCGAGCACAAATAAATAGAAGAAATCAAGAGGAAAAGAAGAAAGCTACGATTACCTGGAGCTTGAAGACGATGAGAGCGGAAGGACCAGGCATGGGTTGAGAACCTGGAGATGCTCTGATCTTTGCTCGATCTGGTCGACCGATCCAAGAGCTCAAATGTGCTCTAAAGCACCAGAACATGGCCTACCATGGCCAAGGATCTTCACCGAGGTGGAGGTTGTCTTTGCATCCTCAATTTGACCTCCCCCTGTCACGGTGAGATGGAGAGACGTTGGGTCTCGACCCACATAAAGGTGGACAGAGGGATGAGGGGAAGAAGACGGTGTATTTGAAGGGGGGTAGAGGTGCAGGTGGTGGAAGTCGTGGGTTTGAGGGCTCTGACCAAAAAAAGAGGGAGGAATTGAAGTCTGGACCATTTATAATCGTTTCCTAAACGGTAAATATTTAAGAAAGAGATCATAATTAATTGTTGTTGGATTGGTTACTTGATTATCACATGAACATTGATTCAAATCCAAGAAAACATCGTCTAATCTCATGACTGCATTGAGAAGCTTTGGACATATCAATATTTGAATATTAATACCTTCTCTTGTAAAGCTAACAATTGATTTCTTACTATCATTGTGAATAGAATTCCTCAATTAAATTATCCTTGGATATGATCTTTTATTATACATATATCACTGCAAGATAAGTTATGACAAATACCCGGGACTATAGAAGAGTTTGGATTAAGTAGGTACAATAATTAGTGATTAAATGATATCAATCAATATTTCTAGTCATGGTGACTTTTACACATGAACCGTGCAAGGGTGTGGTGACCCTCAACTTGACAGAAGATAGGAAGACTAGTTAGGGCAACGACTACCGAGTGTGTGGGTCTATGATCCCAATCTTTTTCATGACTTTACGCGAGCTCGCAAAGTTTTTACACCTCGTTGGGATACGACTTTTGACTAGCTCTGCTGACCCTCTATTTTAGGATACTCATGCAGGGGATCATATGTTTTAGTTTTTCATATGAACTCGTTTGCCCGTACTAGTCGGACTTGTATAGAACGACTTTTACGAAGTGTCTCTCTCACCTATCTTTGTGATGGATTTTTGGAGTAGACATATCCTTCTATTGGATCATACTTCCAATTAAAGGGTGAGACGAAAGAGTCTTTTAGGATACTTTCTCACCTCTTGAGTTTTGGTTACTATCCGCCAACAGCTTTGGCGATGCTACATCTGAATCATCTAGGGTTATATTTGAAACGGTTGCAGCTGAAGATAGGAGGAGGTTACCACTGAGGATGAATGAATTATAATGGAATGTGACTGGAGTTGAAATCAATTATAGTTATGTTCTCTATGGTTGATTATAATTAAGATGGATGCAGAATCGGTGATTTTCATTAACTATCAATCATCAATAATCGATCGGATCTTAGAGTTATTACTCCGAGTGTCATAACAAGTTAGAGGACATGTTGGGAACTTAGATAGGATGCATTATACTCAACCGCATGCCTACAACAACTCCCCAACCCTAAGGCACTCTTCACGCCTTATATTCATAGTGTGAGGTTACACAGAGACCGAGACCACAAATTGTCCACTAAACTTGATAATTTAGATAAAATCAAGAATCCGTTCAAAACCTCATCCTTCCCATTATCGAACTCTAAAATTAAGAATTCTAAATAACAATAGATTAATATATATGAGTTATTAACCATGATATAAAAAATTGACATATAAAAAGGTAATGGGTAAAACTTAGGGCATTTCTTCAGAGTAGTTTGAAAATATTTTTCATAACAAGTAGTTGAATATTTTTAGTTGGTTATGCCTTACTTCTTGTTTATTTTGCAATCACCATAAATGCTTGCTTATTTAATAAGCTTTTAGGAGGAACCCGCGTTCGCTGACATCTCTTGTTCCTTGCTTTTGTGGCAGGCAAGGAGCCTGCAATGCAGTAGTGGTTGATGATTCCAGACATCACTGCTATTCCATACGGTACAGTTATTTGTCACATTTTTTGTTCAGTTATGATGTAAAATACTTTCTTTCTCTTCAATCACTTTTGTCGGGAATACATGTATATATTGTGAGCATCTCTTGTACATGTTGATTATATATATGGAAATTAATGAATGAAAAATTGGTGGTACATTCTATTGTCAGTTCTATGATTGTTTCTTGAATTGCGAATATCATGGCAGAAATATAAAAATTTTCCCCTGAATTTTAATACAAATGCAATCACTTGTGAATGTAATACTGCGAATGCAGCGTAAACGGGTGTCCGGATCCAAGGGTGTGACACCATGTAGCTCTAATAGCAAAACCACAAGAAATAAAAATAAACATAACAAAAGATACATAAAGGAATGACAGTATCCTAACCTCTCATTAGGGTTGATGTAGGTACCGAGGAGTGTTCAATATGAATCATGTACGTTACGAGTCTCTCAATGGAGATTGGTATAAATGTATAAGTATAAATATACATAAAGAAATCATGTGATTCCGAGCATGGACTCTCTCTCTCTCTCTCATGTCTCGACTTGACTCTGCTTCACATGATCCTCAGCATATGCTCACCCTAATGGGAGATGTTTGTTGTAGTCCACAAGCCGCTCAATGACCTAGGCCATGCTCTTGTACCTCAGGCCCTGCACGCAAAATAAAAGTAGGTCTAATTGAGAGACAAAAGCAAGTTTATGCATGCAAGGAAAAGAAAATACAAGTACCATGAATAGATAAATAAGCAAGGCATGAATAAATAAAATAAACATACAAATGACTAAGTAATTGCCACACGTAAGAAGCAAAACCAACTTTACCAATTGTGTCACCTCCCCAACAAAGACTCGTTCTAATAAATAAATTATATCAATTTTCCTTTTGTTTATCCGGGAATGATTCCATGGGTTGGTCTCAATGAGATGATAACACATGAATGAAATATGATGAAAATAAAGTGGTTATACCAGACACTTTATGTATACATACAAGTATGATTTTAATTATTATTTAAATATCTCATTTCTACCATTTTTATTAGTATTTAAAATTACAGAATAAAATAGAAAGTACATATCTATGGGAAGAAAAGTGGGATTTCAATGTATAAAACAAATTACTAAAATATAAATAGAACAAATTATGCTTTATGATTTTATATTTTTTGGCAATTTTTGAAAAAATAAATAATAAAAATGAAAGAAATAAAAATAAAAAGTCTGAAATCAATTTGAGTGAAGAGGACTTCAAAAATAGCCCTCATTCAAAATTAGCCCTACAAAATTTACAAATACCTGTACAGTCAAGTTTACAGGCTATTCATAATAATGTTTTTTTAGCTTTTCAAGAATCACGTGGATTTTAAGTGACTTTAGCCGTCGAAATATTTTTTACATTTTAAGAGTGTAAAAAGCAACAAAATAAAAAATAGGTGATGTATATGTGGAGCTTAATCTAAATTTGTTGGGATTTTTTAGAATCATTGGAATTATTGAAAAAAAATAAAACACACGACAACTAGAAATCAATATTAAAATTTTAATAATACCAAACGGGATCTAAAAATTCTGATAAATTCATTGAAATCTAACTCGCTCACATAATAGAATACGTGCCAAACTGATCATTCTTCTTCGTCAACGAGAACTTTCCTAGTTGCAGTCTAGTGCATCCATCCATCGCCATCTGGAGACCTACTGCATGATGGGGGACCATTAATGAATATAATCTCGATATAAGCCGAGCTATGAGAAATTATATATGGCATGGGCTTTCATTACTAGTTGTTCAACCATTGCCTCGTACCCTCTAGACTATAACCTCATCATGGATACTCTTACCTCATCTCAGTTGTACTACTGATGAGTATGTGATAAACCCCATGTTTATCAACATAATTTAATATATTTATCTCTCTTGTTTAAGTAATTTAACAAGACTCATTGACAATTGATTCTAAATTTAACTTATGTGTTGTACATAATTGACTGTAATTATACTATATTATATAACATATTATTATGTTATTATTTTATGTATTTCTTTATTATCAAAAATCAAATAAAATTAGAATAATATTGCATATTATGTATTTAACATAAAAGTAATATAAAATAATCCAAAGAATAAGAAAAAAACAGAAGAAAATGTTTTCATGATTTAATTACTTGTTTAATTTTTTATTTCGGTATATATGACATTTCCTCTTGATGACTTCTACATGAAAGTCGTAGATCTCATCGACTTTTATGTCTACATTTTTTCTAATCCCCTCTAACTAATTCTTTTAAATTTTTCTGAGATTATTCTTTCTCTAAAATTTCATTGGGCCACATGGTGCCCCTAGAGCCATCCATGTGGCTCGCACTCCTTCTGTTACCCGCTCACTTCATGACCCTCTGATCGGTCTGATCAGAGATATCCAGCAATCCACACCCACTACGATCTTCACCCTTGGATCCACTCCATCCTAACTTCCAGCTACGTCGTTATCAAGACCGAATGATCAGACGGTTGTGAAGTCACCTTCAACCTCCCACACATAAATCTCTCGCTGTGCAAACTGCCTAACCACCCCATCAACACTTAATTTTGCCAACCACCTCGACCATCGTTCTGACTAACTCCCATCGCCATCTTCTTCTCCAATCAATGGTCTTCCACGCTAGCTCCATAATCACCTTCAATCCTAACTTCCTTGTCAGGGGTAGTGGTTCATTTCTTCATGAAACCCACCCGTAACCACCACTGTTGTCCTCTTCAAATACACCTTCCCCGCAGTCAAAGGTGGTTGTCCACCATCCTACGAGAAACCTCCTAGCACCATCTTTACTCCGTGACATGAAGGTTGACAATTCAAGTAGAAAAAGATGCTACAATGCTAAAGAGTAACTGTTTAAGCTTCTCACTTTGGTCAAGCGAGTTAAGCGATGACCCAAAGATTAAACCCCCTCAAGCCCATGCCTTTCATTCATCCCGTACATCATCTCTGAATCTTCAGGTAAGGGATCCCCCTTTCTTCTTTACTTCCTCGAATTTAATCTACATCTAGACAAACCCCAATCTCCGATAAGTGATGAACACAAAATCTGCCTCTATAAGTGTGTGGAATTGTTGTAGAATAGGAGGAAGACATTGGTCAAGCAAAGACTACACCTTCAAATATGCGAAACTTGTTATTTTACTTGGCAAGCATACCAAAGTCGAACACAACGAGCCTATTCATATATTTATCAGATTTTATTATTTTAGTAAAGAGTGAATATATTCTAGTTTTAGGTCTTCGTGTAGATGCAAAATAATATACAAATGAAATAATGCAAGGAATGATGCATGGAATCGTTATTTGATTTTTTTGATGCAATTGTAAGATGATGAATGACTGATATGCATGTACTAAATTGAATGGAGGAAAATAAATATATGCAGACGAAAATATAAAAATATGCCCTAATTTATTCACATCTACGAGCAATCAATTAAGGGTAGATTTCAATGTCAAATCGACCATTAAAGATGAATAAACGCATTTAAAATCGAAGCGTAGGGGACACTGTAGATAATAAAAATTTATCTCCATGAATTAAGTGTCACATTAAGAAATTAATCAATCCATTATAAAGATAACGAAGAGAGCATCAAAATGAAACTGAAATCACTCAAATCGGACTTAATATGCTCAAGATATGAAAGAAACAATATAGTGGCATATAATGTAATAAAAATGCATGAGAAATTATATAAGGTCCCCTCAGGGTTTTGGTATTTGCAAATGGGTCCCTCCACAGTCAGATTTGCAATATTTATCTTTATTTCTCCTTTGGTGCGAGGGCATTTTATAAATAATCAAACCCGACAGGGCCTTATTGCAAATTATCCTAGGTGCGCATGTGAGGCACGCGCCTGGGGACCTTTTTATATTTCTGAAGACATCCGATGGTAGATTTGTAAATAGCCCAACCCGTACGCACTGGGCACGTGGGGGGCTAGGTTCGGTTTGGTGGTAGCTTTGGCGGGTGACGCAGCAGGTGCTAATGCTTCGACCAGTGGTTCAAGTCGTGCGAGCCTATAGGTCTGATTGGGGGTAACGTGGCGTGTCTTGGGCCATTGGATGCCCACCGTGAGGCACCATCCAATGACACATGTGCTCCTTCTTCCGTCAGGGAGTGGCGACATATTTAGAGCGCCGACATCACAACAGAACTCCTCCGAGCTCCCCTGTCATCGTTGAAGGTTCGTGGACCTTCGGCCACCTGGTGAGGATGGCAGGCGGTCGGAGAAGCACCGAGGTAGTTGTAGGAGGCAATTGGCATTACCTCACCAGAGAGGTTGCTCGAGATCGGAGGTACGACACGTGCTCCGACCATTGAAGATATGGCCATCTGCAAGTGTTTGAGAGTAGCTGAGGCATGCTATGTGAATGGTTGGGAGTGAAATGGTGGTCCGTGAGGTGAAGGAGCAGGGAACCAATGGTTTTCATCTTCGACAAAGCAGAGGTGAGGTGGGGCGACATGATCAGATCATGGAGAAGAAGAAAGGGTGATCAGATATGTTGGTGAGGATGACAGTGATATGGCGGAGCTCATGGGTTGGTCGGTGGCTGGTGAGGATGATGGTGAGTGTTGGAAAAATAAGGAGACAAGTCAAAGAAATTGAGGGGGGAGAGATTACCTAATCGGAGTAGGCTATTGACGAAGGAGGTTATCTGGGCTAACGTTCCATTGGACCTCAGAGTCATCGCTCGACCTGGACGATCATTCCAGGGGGCTCGTCGGTAGCGAGGCCACCGTTATTCGGTCGATAAGGCTGAGGGTCGTGACATGTGCTATGCCTTTGTCGCCTACAATTCCGCCGCCTCCAGTCACGAGGAGGAGAGGGAGGCTAGGAAAAAGACCCTTGAAGCGGTGAACGACCGTAGATAGAGGTGGAGGGGGAGGTTTTATAGGCAGAGGGGATGGCGATACAAGAGGTGAGGGGAAGGTTCTGAACGACTGTTGGACGTCATGAAGGTGGTCAATGGGGATATTGATGGTTGAGCGGAGAAGGCAGGGCTACGAGCAACGTGGTGGTAATGTTTGGAGACAACGAGGTGTATTGATAACGATGCGAAAATGGAATGGGGAAGGAGCCATCACACAGTGTAACGAACGAGGGAGGGGGAGGCGTTGAGGAGGAAGACGACGAATGCCCGTTGGATATCGCGATCCAACGTTCATGATGAGGGCACGGGCGGAGGCTTCATGTCAGATCATAGGATTTGATCTAGCGGCTGAGACCGAGGTGATGTGGAGCGGTATGGATGAAGGCAGTGGAATGATCCAATGGCGGAGAATGAAGGGTGACGTAGCTGATAGTGAGCCACTAGATGCTGGTAGATCGAATGGTTGAGAGGCTTGGTAGGTGGCGTAAAATGGTGCTGCCATGTGGGTGGTTCTGTAGCGCAGGATGGGAAGTCATAGTGCGGTGGAAATGAAGGCATAAGTGGATGGTTCTGATGGGACGCTAGAGGATGATCAAGCATCCAAGAATCAAGCGAGAACCAATGGCCAGGATGGAGGCGAGTTAGCAATGATCTAACTGCCCAGAAGACGATCTCGTGGTGAGAGGAGGAGTAGGACACATGGGCGGCATAGAGGATGCATTATGGGAGGACATTGTGCGGTGGAAATGAAGGCAGAAGTGGATTGTTCTTATGGGATGCCAGAGGAACAAGATCAAATGACCAAGAATCAAGTGGGGACCAAGGGCCAATATGGAGGCAGGTTAGCGATGATCTAACGACCCAGAAGATGGTCGAGTGGCGAGAGGAGGAGCAAGTCACGTGATGGAGGGCACCACGTGGCAGCTCCAAAAAAATTGAAAATAGAACAATAAAGAAAAAAAAGAAATGGAAGGAAGCAAAATTAAGAAAAGTCAAAATAACAAAGTTGCAGATCTCGATGAGATCTACAAATTCCATATTGGACAAAAAGTCAGAAGAGGTCATTTATACAAAGATGGTTTTTTGAGAGCATTTTTAAGAGATAAAAACAATGATTTTAAGGGGTTTAAGATTTTTGTATTTTTATTTATTTTAAAGGTCAAGACAAATATAGACAATAATTAATCTATTTTTTATGATTTTTAATATAATATAAAAACAATAAAAAAAGGTTAGTAGTTAAATACAAAAAAGGAGTTGGCTTTTAGTGTTATTTATAGACTAACTATACACAAAATATATACAATTTAATACAAGTTTAGTGATTTTATTGTGATTTTTACTGAATTATTTAAGCTGGGGATTAATATGTAGATTTTAGCATGGTGAATCTGAGATTCATCGTACCCCCATACTTAAACTATGCTCGTACTCGAGCATCTAAAGAATGAATGGGTATGATTAATTCCTGACAATGCATGTGGAAATTTCAAGGTTTAATTTTTCGAAGGCCCTCAATTTAAGCGATCCTAAAATTCTGGGCATAACCATACTCTAGTCGAAAGAATCCAACTTATCTAATTATTATACTCTTTGTTTGTACATTAAATATAAGGATATGACTATTAGTGTACTGCAATCACGAGAGCCAAGTCAAGACATCATTCGAAGTTCCGGTCTAGGAGACTCTCCTCTAGACCTAATCCTCAACACTAGGGAATAGGTCTATTCTTGCTTCAGTCAATCGTCTCATTAGTTCGTCAGACTTAAAAGTGTATATGGACGACTAGATGATGGAGGGCATGGGATTGTGTCTATTTTTCTCTCCCTCTCATTGGAACAGGGGACCTCTCGAGTGCCTTATTACTCAACACATGTAAATTTTTTTATTTGTTTATCTATGTGTCCGTCAAGAGAAATCAGAGTCGTCTGCACTTGTCTTTCTGGGATTACATTGGGGTGTGTCTCTTTTGAGTATCTAAGATACCTTCGAAACCTAGATTTGTATCACTATACACTGCAGAGCCCTTTTACGGTAATAGCCCGACTCCTTGGTCCTATTAGCATTTGGTCCAAGTGGACATTTTGAAAATGGTTGGGAGCGCTGGCATTTGGTGGAAGCTCTTTTGAATTTGACATTGTAATGATAGAGCTTTTCTTTGTATACTTCTTTCTTTTCCTCTCTTTTCTTTTTGGCTAACTCCATTGCTTTTACCAAGAGTTGGCACACATTGATCAACAATTAATTATGTTTCATCACACCCTGGCACGTAAGTAGATATCAAAGATAGCACACGAACTTGTTCACATACTGACTAGGGTTTTGTTGACACTCAGGTTTCTTGAAGCCTTTATTAACTTTATCCCATCCTCAAGCATTGTTAGATTGTGTATAGACTCAAATCACCAGTCCCAGTTCCTAAAGTGATAACTCAACTCAGCTCATCAATCATGCAGTTGTGAAAGTGATGTGCTGATCATATACTTTAGAAGGTAGAGATGAAGAGTGCAATATGACGCTCGAATCTTTCAAACTAGGGAATGGATTATTAAGTTTCAAAAATCCTAATGATTAAGGTTGACTAACTTAGACTCTCAAGATCACAGAAATCAAGTGTCCTCAACATCCTTAAGCCTTGAGTGATAGTGAAAGTATTAGTAACATGCCAACTCATCGGTTAGTGAATTTATGTGATTTTTATCTTTTTTTTTCAAAATTTCAACATTTTAATTTTCTTTTCTTTTTTTTGCTTCTTTAGAGAGATAATGATTGGCCCATGTTTATATGAATAGTTGCATCTACTTCCATCCAGTATGAGTGTAAGTACGGACCGTTAGACGAACCTGTGTTACTCGGGGACAAAGCCATATACATTGTCCTCTAAACCACCCATTCCGCTAAGGGAGACCGAAGTTCCCTCACTCAGGAGTAGCTACTCATTTCTAAGCCTAGTAGTCAAAGCCTCTGATGAATCTGTGATTCATCACTCTTAAAGTTGAAAATAGAGCCTTGTTCTCGAGTAATTAGGAACATATTTCCACCAATATTGCATAATTAGCATTCATGCATACATTGATAACATGTGCATCATATGCATAAAATAAGAAGCCAAATTCATCTGTAAAAATCACCTATATGTACACATTTTACACTACCCCTAAAACCCATAAATTCACTCTATATAGTATATATTACTAACACTTATTAAAAAAATGCTAACCTGTAAATTTGACAAATAAAACCCCAAACCAAGTTAGGTACCATGGACCTTAGACTGCACGTATCTCTCTCATACAACCTCCGATGTAGGTCTACTCACTTTTAAATTAATACACATTCAGAGACCTTCAAAATGAGACCAATTTCATTTAAATCGGAGCTCGTATACAAAACATGGGTTTCGGGCCCCCCATTGTATACTGTATGTATGTATATTTGTACCCCTGTATTTTATCACTTTATTCGACCTCGTTTTTGTTTTTGGTCAACATGAAACATGTAGATATCATTGAGATCTACAACTTTCATGTCTTTGAGTTTTTCCAAATTCAGCCATTTTCTCCCTCTTATTCCACATTCTTCCTCAGCCATTCTGATTGGTCCACGTGGCGCCCTCTGGTTGCGCCATGCGGCCCACTCAGCCGCTCGCCATGTGCATCGTCTCCTGGCCATTAGATCGCCTCCCCTTCCTTCAGATCTCGGCCATCCATTCCGCAACCTCTATCAGTCGTTGGATCATCCTCATGATCTCATCCAGACCACTCGTTTCCGCCTCAACCTCGGCGCTCCACATGGTACCCCCTACGCCTCTCGATCCTCCATCCAGTGATCGCATCCCCGCCATCGATTCCCAGGAGATCGTCACCCTCCGATCCATCCCCCTAATCTCATCTCCACCATTCGCCAGCGCCTGCATCTACGCCCGCCACACGTCACGCCCGTCCCTTCGATCTCGACCCCCAGATATGATATAGGCTCTTCCTTAGCGCCTCACCAACCACCGTTGGATCACTAAATCCAAAGTTCAAGGTGTCGTCTTACACCTCCGAAGGAGTCTGCCTCACCCACGTCTCCCCACTTCGCCTACTCGCCAGCCCCTTCCTATTTTCTCCGCCACTACAACCACCATCTCCAACCATTGACCGCTCCCTGATGTAGTCCCATCGACCCTCATCCTTGACATCACCCACGACCACCATGATCCCATCTGCTTCGCTCCATAATCGCCACGAACATCACCCCTTCCATCGCTTGTACCTCCACCTCATCCCTATAAACACTATATCTCCGTCGAACGTCGACCCCATCCGCCCTTGCAGAAAGATTCGCAGAGCTCCCTTCTACCTATTGGTGACAACAATTAGGCAAGAGAGTGAGCGACGATGGTGTTTTATTCTCCGGCGAGATCTACGGCATAACACACCGTGTCGCAGCTTCCTCAACAAGTGGCACGAGCTCGGGCTCCTACCAGTCCTCGAGCGACGATCGACAACTCCATCTAAGTGCCAATTCCCAAGTAGCTTCGCTCCATTTCCTCTACGATCTTCTTCTTGTTTTCTTGAGTTTTTCTCTGAATCTATTCCGCTTCTCCGATTGCTTCCATCCTCACCCAACCATCCGTTGAGCTTTGCCTGAAACCTCCAATCTTCGCGCACTCCTTCGCTTACTCCGACGATGCATCGCACCCTCTTCCCACATCACCGCCGATCACAGCAGAATATCATCTTCGCCCGGTCATCATGACCACCCTCAGGCCTCACCGCACTCGCACGTAACCTACGAGCACTGCACTTGATTTCTGGCACGAGCTAACCGTGCAGGTACCATTCTATTCATTGGTCGGAACCATCACCCGAGCTACTTCAAGCTTCATCGCCACCGGCATACAGACAACTCCAGGAGCTTCCAGAGCCTCTGGCGGCCTCGTGACACTTCCACAATCGATCCTCGCTCTCCAGGAATCTCCGACAAGCTTCCACGAGCATGGGAAGGACGGTAGAGCAAGATGCCCATCGTTGGAGCTCCGCAAAGTCCGCCGCAGGAGGCGGCGAACCAGATAAGATGAAGTACAACTACCATGGGATCTTCTCGATCCAACGATCCTCTTCACGACACGTCGCTCCGCGCTCAACCATTGGATCTTCCCGATCTAACAGATCTCGTCGAGCTACGTCGCATCTCCTTTGACGTCCAGCTACCGTTGGATTGATTGCCATCCGACGACCATTACTCTGCCACATCATCATCGCCCTCCAGCTCCAGAAATCGTAGGATCAATCTTGATCTGACGGTCCCTCAGGCGCCACATAGCCATCCTCCGAGCCTTTTCCACGACCCTAGGGTCGGAGCAACCAAAGATGACCCAAAGCTAGTCCGAGCCTCCTACGTCTCCCGAGCCTAGCTCCTCATCTGTACCCCACATGAGGGCTGGGTAATTTGCAACGAGACCCATGTAACTTCCAGAAATTGCATTTCAGTCCCTGCCATGAGCGACGAGAGGAGCACGTGTCTCAGTGGGAATTCTACATCCATATCCCCAGCATTATAGGGATTTACACTTTAGTCTCTGTATGCACGTTTTATTTTAAGAATTTTTTTCTGTGTTTGCATTTTGATCCTCATGTTTACATGCATATTAAGGTGTCCATTTCTCATCATTTTTAAATTCCAAGAACTGTATGTTGTAGTTTAACTTATCCTTTATCTTTTGTGTTGCGTGTCATGTTTCTGTGAGTTGCATTGAATTTAATAATATTATTTTGGTGGAATTTGACATATTTTGCCCACTGTGCGCCTTTTATTTATTAATAAATCTTCTATTTCTCCAAAAAATCACAATAAATCACATTAGACTTATGTTAAGTTGCTCTACATTGTGCCCAAAAATCATTGCATTTGCAGGCATCACGAAGCTTGAATAAATCAAATAGTCTTTTACCTAATTAATTTTTAATAGGTCATATTTACATATATTTTAAGTTTATTAATTTTCCCGAATCTCTATCACTTAGACTTATATAGGATAATTTTTATATCTAAAAATAATGTGCTTTGGTATTTATTAGAATTAATTTTGTAAAAATGGTCCTGCATTCGTATTTTATTCGTAAAAATTCCAAAAAATTGAAGTAACTTAGTTTCACAACATTCCATCTTCTGGCCAAGTTTCATTAATTTTGGAATTTATTTGATTATATTTCTAATTTCACTTAAAAAATGGCCTGAACTTGCATTGTGTTTTCTTTAATTGCATAAAAGTTTTTAAAAGACCAAAAAGATTCTTCTGAAAATCTGATCTCTAAATTAACTGAAAATTTTCCTAAGGAGACAGCTGCGTCCCTGAGTTCGACCTTGGGTTTGCCCAAGTAAAATAAATTTGCCACTTGAATTGAATCAAACATTAAGTCTGAGTGGTTTTTGATGAAGTCTCGATTACCCGACTGCAACGAACGATAAACCTAATTTGATTGATAACTCAGTTGAATTAACAAGGGTAGACGATGGCAAGTCAGCCTCTACCAAAGAAGAAAATTTTAATTTTTCATATTTTATGGAATTTTAAAAAAATAATTTTATTTACAAAAAGTTAATCCCTCAATTTTTTATGTTTTTTACATGGATTTTTATAAACAACCAGTTCACTTGTCATCTTAAACTAAGCCCAAAAAGTTTTTTAAATACAAGTTACGGATTAAATAGATATACAGTAATATACGGTACACCCCTCTGTACTTAACTTTTGCTATGTCCTCATAGCACAAGTGATATGAAATCGTAGCTCTGGTTAAAAATAAGGTGATATGGCGGAATTGAGAAGGAAGGTCCCCCTATCCTTAGGTCAAAAATGACCTAAGTATACGAAGATAGGAAGAGGGAGGAATGATTGAGTCAGGTCCCCCCTATACCTAGGTTGAAAATAACATAAGTAAAGGATCTGGAATTTTGGATGAGGGACTTGTGGTTTTTAGGTTAGAGGGTGTGTTTATACAGATGTAAGGTCGATAGGAGACGGGGGGGGGGGGGGTAGATCATCTAGTGATTTACTTTTTTACACACACGAGCCCTCTAGATCATCTAGTGATCTACTTTTTTTACACACACGAGCAATCGAACGAGGAGCGCTAGAAATGCACATGATTCTTTTTATCACAACATGATGCATGCATGAGATGATGACTAAGGTTCCTTGGATCCTTCTATTCTTCTACGGCTCCTCGTAGCTGGATCTCCCAACTCCACGCCTCCGTGTAGATCAAGCGTCCTCAATCTCCATGGGCCCTGCCACAAAAGAACAGTGTTAGAAAAATATCAAGAAAAATACTCAAGAAATGATGCAAAAATAACATGATGAAAGACCTAAAATTTTGAAAAATATTCACATCGAAAAATAGTATAATAAAATTCAACAAATAAATTAAGATGAGCAGTGTCCCCGGCAATAGTTCCATTTAATGAACGCAAAATCTGCCTCCACAAAGATGAGGAATTGTCGTAGTACATGAGGCAGATTTTGGTCAAGCAAAGACCACACATTCGAATATATGGAGATTATTATTTTACTTAGCAAGTATACCAAGGTAGAGTATAGAGACACGAGCCTCTTCGTCTATTTATTAAAATTCATTTTTAATTCCAGAGTAAATATCTTCTAGTTTTAGGCCTCCTGCAAATGCATAATAATATACAAATGAAATAATGTAAGGTATGATGCATGCAATAGTTGTTTGATTTTTTTGATGGAGATTAAAATATGATGAATGAATGATATGCATGTATTATATTGAATGGAGGCAAATAAATGTATGCAGACAAAAATATACAAATATGCCCTAATTTATTCACATCTATGAGCAATCAATTAAGGGTAGATTTCAACGTCAAACCGAGCATTAAAATGAATAAAGGCATTTAAAATCGAAGCATAGGGGACACTATATAATAAAAAAATAGATTCATAAATAAAGTATCACATCAAGAAATTAATCAAGACATTATAAAAGACAATGAAGAAAACATCGAAATGAAACTGGAATCACTCAAATTGGACTTAATATGCTCAAGATATGAAAGAAACAATGCAAGGGCATAAATATAATAAAAATGCATGAGAAAATAAAGATAAAAATTACTTTTAGTGTACTGCAATCATGAGAGTAAAGTCGAGACATCACTCGAAGTTCCAATACATGAGACTCTCCTCTAGACCTAATCCTTAACACTATGGAATAAGTTTATTCTTGCTTCAACCAACCGTCTCATTATTCGTCAGACTTAAAAGTGTATATGGACAACCAAATGAAGTAGGGTATATGATTGTGTCTATTTTTCTTTCCCTCTCATTGGAATAAGGGACCTCTTGAGTGCCTTGTTACTCAACACGTGTAATTTTTTTTATTTGTTGGTCATTGTGTTTGTCAAGAGAATTCGGAGTCATCTGCACTTGTTTTTCTGAGAGTACACCAGGTGTGTTTTTTTTAGTATCTAAGATACCTTCGACACCCAAACTTGTACCACTATACGATACAAAGCCCTTTTATGGTGCTAGCCTGACTCCTTGGTCCTACTAGCGTTTGATCCAAGCGGACAATTTGAAAATGGTTGCGAGCGCTTGCATTTGGTGGAAGCTCTTTTGAATTTGACATTGTAATGGTAGACATTTTCTTTGTATATTACTTTCTTTCTTTTCTTTTTGGCTAGCTCCATTGGTTTTACCAAGAGCTGGCGTACACTGATCAATAATTAATTATGTTTCATCACATCTTGGAATATAGGTAGATATCAAAGATAACATGCGAACTTGTTTACATACTGGCCAAGTTTTTGCTGACACTCTGGTTTTTTGAAGCCTTCATTAACTTTATCCCATCCTCAAGCATCATTAGATTGGGTCTAGACTCAAATCATTGGTCCTAGTTCCTCAAGTGATCACTCAACTCATCTCGTTAATCATGCAGCTGTGAAAGTGATGTGCTGATCATATTCTTTAGGAGGTAGAGAAGAAGAGTGAAATATAGTGCTTAAATCTTTCAAACCAGGGAATTATGGATTATTAAGTTTCAAAAACCCTAATGACTCAGGCTGGCTAACTCAGACCCTCAAGATCACAAAAATCAAGTGTCCTCAACATCCTTAAGCCTTAAGCGATAGTGAAAGTGTCAGAAATACACCAACTCCTCGGTTAGTGAATTTTTGTGATTTAATATTTTGCAAAATTTTAAAATTTTAATTTTCCTTTTTTTCTTCTTCGGAGAGATAATGAATGACCCATGTTCATATGAATAGGTGCATCTACTTCTGACCAGTATGGGTGTAAGTACGAACAGTTAGACGAACCCATGTTACTTGAGGATGGAGCCATATACAGTGTCCTCTAAACCACCAACTCTGCTAAGGGAGACCGGATTTCCCTCATTGAGGAGTAGCTACTCATTTTAAGCCTAGTAGTCAGAGCCTCTACCAAAGAAAAATAAATAAATTTTCAGATTTTTATGGATTTTTTTTAAAAAAAATTAATTTTATTTACAATAAGTTAATCCCTCAGTTTTTTGTGGGTTTTACAAGGATTTTTACAAACAATCAGTTCACTAGTCAACTTAAACCAAGCCCAAAAAGTTTTCAAAAAAAAGATTAAAATACAAGTTATGGCTTAAGTAAATATATAATAACATACGGTATACCCCCCTGTATTTAACTTTTGCTACGTCCACGTAGCACAAGTGATATGAAGCCATAGATCTGGTTGAAAATAAGGTGATATAGCGGAATTGAGGAGGAGGGTCCCCCTATACTTATGTCAAAAATGACCTAAGTATAAGAAGATAGGGAGAGGGAGGAATGATTGAGTCAGGACCCCCCTATACTTAGGCTGAAAGTAGCCTAAGTAAAGGATCTGGAAATTTGGATGGGGGCCTATGGCTGTTAGGTTAGAGGGTGTGTTTATACATGTGTAAGGTCGATGGGTGGGGGAGTGTGGTGAATTTTAACAAATTAAGAATGTGTATGCGGGAGGGAGTGTACATTGTGTGAAATATACAAAGAAGGTGGGGTGGGGGTGAGGGGAGATGTGTGTGTGATTGTGTGTGTATGTGGGGGGGGGTGTAGATCATCTACTAATATACTTTTTTTCTTATATACGCAAGCTCTCGAACGATGACCGCTACAAATGCACATGATACATTTTTTACAACATGATGCATGGATGAGATGATGAATAAGGTTCATTGGATCCTTCTTCTTTTCTTTTGCAGTTCCTCGTAGTGGGAGCACCCAAGTCCACGCCTCCATGTAGATCAAGCGTCCTCGATCTCCATGGGCCCTGCCACAAAAGAACAATGTTATAAAAATATCAAGAAAAATAATCAACAAATGATGCAAAAATAACATGATGAAAATGCCTAAAATTTTGAAAAATATTCACGTCCAAAAATAATACAATAAAATTCAACAAAGAAATTAAGATGAGTCGTGTCCTCAGCAATGGCGCCAGTTGATGAACACAAAATCTGCCTCTATAAGGATGTGGAATGGTTGTAGTACACGAGACATATTTTGGTCAAGCAAAGACCATACCTTCGAATATGTGGAAATTATTATTTTACTTGACAATCATACCAAGGTTGAATATTGGGACATGAGCCTCTTCATCTATTTATCAAACTTTATTTTTATTCAAGAACTAATATCTTCTTATTTTAGGTTTTCGTGCAGATGCTGAATAATATACAGATAAAATAATGCAAGGTAAGTTGCCTGCAATTGTTATTTGATTTTTTGATGCAATTACAAGATTATGAATGAATAATATGCATGTAATGAATTGAACGGAAGCAAATAAATGTACGTAGACAAAAATATACAAATATGCCCTGATTTATTCATATCTACGAGCAATCAATTAAGGGTGGATTTCAACGTCAAATCGAGCATTAAAGTTGAATAAAAGCATTTAAAATCAAAGTGTAGGGGGACACTATAGATAATAAAAAAATTAGCTCTATAAATTAAATGTCACATCAAGAATGTAATCAATCCATCACAAAGATAATGAAGAGAGCATCGGAATGAAACTGAAATCACTTAAATTGGACTTAGTATGCTCAAGATATGAAAGAAACAATGCATGGGCATAAATGCAATAAAAATGCATGAGAAAATAAAGATAAATATTGCAATACCGAAACCCAGAGGGGCCCTTCTATAATTTCTCCTGAGATGCGAGGGCATTGTTGTAAATAATCAAATATGGTGGGGCCTTGTTGCAAATTATCCTAGACGCACACATGAGGCATGCATCTGGGGACCTTTTTGTAATTTTGAATACATCTGAGGGTAGATCTGCAAATAGCCCAACTCCCACCCACTGGGCACGTGTGGGTCTAGGCTCGGTTGGGTGACATCTTCGATGGGTGACATCGCGGTGCTGGTGCTTCAGCCAATGGTTCGGATCGTGTGAACTTGCAGGTCCGATTGGGGGCAACGTGACGTGTCTTGGGCCATTGGATGGTTGTCGCAAGGTACCGTCCAACGACTCATGTACTTTTTCTTCCACTGGTGAGCGGTGTCGTATTTAGATCTCCAACGTCGTAGCCAGAGCTCCTCTGAGCTCCCGCGTCATCATCGAAGGTCTGTGGACCTTCGTGGCCACATGGTGAGGATGGTTGGCGGTCAAAGAAGCACCATGGTAGTTGTAGGAGGCAGTCGACATTGCCTCACCGGAGAGGTTGCTCGAGATCAAAGGTGTGATGCACGCTCCGACCATTAAAGATGTGGGCACCTGCAAGTCTTAGAGAGTACCCGAGGCGTGTTATGCGAATGGTTGGGAGTGAAATGGTGGTCTGCGAGGTGAAGGAGCGGGGACTGATGGTCTTCATCTTCGACGAAGTGGAGTGAGCTGGGGCGGCGTGATCAGGTCATGAAGAAGAAGGAAGGGTGATCAGAGGTGTTGGCGAGGATGACAGTGATATGGCGGAGCTTATGGGGTGGTTTGTGTCTAGTGAGGGTGGGGTGACTGTCGAAAAAATAAGGAGAAAAGTCAAATAAATTAGGGGGGGAGAGGTTACCTGATCGGATCAGACTATCGGCGTAGGAGGTGATCTAGACTGAGGTTCCATTGGACCTTGGGTTCATCGCTTGACCTGGACTATCATTCGAGGGGGCTCGTCAGTAGCGAGGCCACCGTTACTTGGTCGATAGAACTGAGGATCGTCTCCTGGGCTCCATCGTTGTCACTTTCCAATTCCACCTCCTGTCACGAGGAAGGGAAGGCGGCTAGGAAGAAGACTAGTGAAGTGGTGGACGACCATAGACGGAAGCGGAGGGGGAGGTTTTATAAGCGGGGGAGATGGTGTTACAAGAGGTGAGGCAGAGGTTTTGAACGTATGGTTGGACGTCATGAAGGCGGGTCAATGTGGATATTGATGGCTGCGCAGAGAAGCCGGAGCTACGGGCAACGTGGTGATGGCGCTAGGAGGCGGGGAGGTGTATCGATGAAGACTCGAAAATGAAAAGGGGGAGCAGTCGTTGTGAGGTGTAATGGACGGGGGAGGGGGAGGCGTTGAGGAGGAAGACGACGGATTACCGTTGGATCTCGTGATCCAATGGTTCTGATGAGTGCATGGGCAGAGGCTTCAGATCAGATCATAGGATTTGATCTAGCGGTTGAGATGAAGGTGTTGTGAGCGGTTGGGATGTGGGCAGGGAAATGATCTAATGGCGAAGAATGAAGGGTGATGTGGTTGTTTGTGAGTGATTAGATGCAGGTAGATCCAATGGTTGAGAGGCTTGGCGAGTAGCGTAAAATGGTGCAGCCACGTGGGCGGTTCTGGAGCGTAGGATGGGAGGTCATCATGCGGTGGAAATGAAGGCGGAAGTGGATGGTTCTGATTGTGCGCCAGAGGATGTGATCAAACGACTAAGAAACCGGTGGGAACCAATGGTCAGGATGGAGGTAGGTTAGCGATGATCTAATGGCCCAGAAGACAATCGAGTGGCAAGAGGAGGAGCAGGCCACGTGGGCGGCCCAGAAGGCGTAGGATGGGTGGTTGTTGTGTGGTGGAAATGAAGGTGGAAGTAGACGGTTTTTGATGGGACACCATAGGATGATCAAACGACCAAGAATCAAGCATGAACCAATGTCCAGGATGGAGGCAGGTTAGCGATGATCTAATGGCCCTGATGACGGCTGAGTGGCGAGAGGAGGAGCAGGCCACGTGGGCGGCCAGGTACCCGTGGCCTCTCCATAAAATTTCAAAAATAGAAAAATAAAGAAAAATCCAAAAGAAATAGAACAAAGCAAAATTAGGACAAAGTCCAAATCTACAAGTTTTATGTTGACAAAAAGCCAAAAGAGGCCATTTATATGAAGATAAAATTCTGGGAGCATTTTTAGAGATAAAAACACTGATTTTAAGGGTTTGATATTTTTTGTATTTTTATTTCTTTTATAGGTCAATACAAATATAGACAACAATTAATCTAATTTTTATGGGTTTTTAATAAAATATAAAACAAGGAAAAAGGTTAGTGATTAAATATTATAAAAAAGTTGGCTTTTAATGTTATTTATAGGCTAATTATATGTAAAATATATACAAATATAATATAAGTTACGATTAGTGATTTAACTGCGCTTGTGGACTAATATGCAGATTTTAGTATGATGAATATGAGATTAATCAATCAGCAAGGTTGTCAACCTTCACCATGGACCCCATAACCATGCATAAGGCTTTGCTTTCTATCTGCCTTGTTCTTTCATCCCTAACCATCTTGGCACACCTACCTCTTCAACAATGAAGAAGAACCCATTAGGAGCCCCATTCATGCGTTGAATGGCTCCCCATTTCATTCACAAACGACACACATGATTTGGTTGTTTGCTAACATTTTTCAGGTCTAACCATATTCAATGTTCGGATTCTTCAAGGTGTCTCCACTCTGGAGGAGGACCTCCTACGAGCAATCATCGACTAATCATTTAAGAAACCCTCGGAGCTTCCCATCGAGATCAACTTCTTCTCTAGGGTTATTGGAAAGTCATGCAACCTACAATGAAGTGAAACCAAGACGGAGGAGGAGAAGCATGCTCATAGGAGTCCAGTTCTAGCATCGTCTATCTGAGGAGGAGCTACAGGTGTCGTCAGATCATTCCAATTTGGGTATGATTTGACAGTTGTGAAGTGGCCATGTTTGTGCCTTTCCAAGCCTCAGCCTCAGCAGAACCGAAGACCAACAAAGCAAGGTACGCCACACGTCATCCAAACCTGCAACCGACCCATACCTAGTCCCAAGCCTCACCATACGTGTGTTCCACATGTACGGGGCTGGGGATTTTGCAGCCAAGCACTTCTGATGGTCGTTATTTGCAAAAATACCCCCACACAGGGGGTATTCAGCAAAAATCATTGCTGGTTTTTCGAAATTACATTATAGTCCCTACATACAGGACTCATTAATTTTAAATTTGCATTTATACCCCAGGTTTCACTATTTAATAATTTGAGCATGTGTTGTTCAATTGACGTAATCTCAGTTTCATCACAGAGCTAATTTAAATCTATTTCGTGTGGCATTATTGGCTCTTTAATTTGATATACAATTATTTATTAATTACTCATAGATGATTTAGATGTTTTTATCCATATTAAACAAAGCTTGGCTTTGAATTAATTACTCAATTAGACATCTGGTTCATTCTGAATTTTGCTTAAGTAGATTGATTCGGTCTAGGGCATAAGTATGTATTTATGTACATGTGATCTGTTCATATCATGTTGCTCATTATGTGATTATTTAACTTGCACGAAATTAAACATATAATACATATCATTCATAAGTTCATGTGTTTGCATTGAGTGTTGTGTGCACTTTTGTATGGTGATCTAGATGGCTTATTAATCATTTAACCTAGTTATTTAAGATTGATTAATTGTATTATGACTTGTGTCCTTGTGTTCGCCCCTGGACTTCCCATGTTTAGAAATTTAAGTCTAGTAACTCCTCGTAGAGATACTTCTCTCGGTTTTGTGTAGCTCACTAAGTGCCCATGTCACAACGAGTACTTTTTATCATACGCATTTAGTGAGTTAATAGATGGCGTCGTTGTTGAGGACACGTCTTCATCAATATGATTATTTTGGTTTTTTATGTTCTTGTTCAATTGATTGAATTATTATTTAAGTCATTATGTAATGTGATGTTTTATGCATTCTTTTTCTTATTTGATAATATTTGATATCTAATTTCTTCTCTTCTATGTAGGGCCCGTTCATCGAGAATGCTCGTGGAGAAACAGAAGCTTGAAGCACGGAGTAGAGCTCAAGCTAAGATGAGCCATAGAAGATGCCCTCAATTTTTTGAAGATTATTTTGTGATTTACTTGTTGTATATATTTGTAATAAATTTTGGACTTTGACTTTATTTATGTATCTTGAGTTTGTTTCATCCTCACATGGGTAGGACTCAACTCGAGTGCTCGATATTAGGGTTGAGACACATGGATCCTATAACTCCTTTGGATCTGATCTTTCTATGCTTAACCCGTAGTATAGGACACAATAACTCCGTCTTAAGAGATTCGCTTCTATATAATATTCGTGAGACACACATAATTTGTGTTCAACTTAGCTCAAATTAATTTGATTATTTTCCCGCTAATATAACGCATGATTAGATACATATTGTCCATGGACTTGCATGCATTCTGACATATTTTTATAAATTCAATCTTGCATGTGCATGGAGAGAGCTGACGTCACTATAAGTTTTTCTCTTGAGCATACATCATGAGTTTTACGTTTGCATGGCTTTTCCCATCTATTTACCCTCTGTTTTATTACTTAGGATCTTAAAGGAAGTGGGAGTGGTAGACAATGCATTATGTGCTCATACTGATTAAATTAAATGTTGATCTATCTATATAAAAAGGACTATTAATGCAAGTTGACTTAATTAAAACAGAGCTAAAATCGATCTTTTATTGGGAGAGTGAACCCCACACTATTTGTAGGATTATTTCACATGTTGAGAGATGAGGACACATCCATATGATGTTTCCTAAATCCCACTTAAAAGTACTCGTAATGGATTCAAAATTTGTATTATCATTATAAAAGAGACAAGCTAATTAGACAACATTTTTGGTCTTCATTGTATGTGTTGGTGAAATAATTGGGTTTGTTTGATCTCATTTGACTCTGCTAAAACCTCCCAAAAATCTAGGCTTCATTTTCATCTCTTACGACTCTTTCATATAGAAATTCAGCTAAACTCGGTCCCTCCCACCCTTAGGTTCTTATTCTTTATACTTATTTCGTCCTGATTGCTCCCCTTGGGTCACCCATTAGCTTAAGTACATGGGACCTGAGTCCCTATCTGCCTATAATTGGTTCTTTTTACTCATCATACACATGTGCTTTTGGATCCAGGTTTTATATATATATTTATATTTAGTCTGAGCTATGGCTTCATATCGCTTTGTGCTATGAGGACATAGTACAAGCTAAGTAAAGGTGGGTGTACCATATATATTGCATATATACTTTAGACGTACATCATAATTTTAAATTTTTTCAAACTTTTCGGGGCTATGGATATCGTATTATATTCTTGAAACTGAATTCTATACAAATGCATTGAAAATGTTTTTTTAACTTTATACATACTTGACATAGTTTTCAAATGTTTTACGTCGTTTGTGAACGTATGGATTGACATATTATGAAAAATCATTGTAAATTATTTTTAAAATTCTATATTTACGTGATATTGTTTTGAAAATGTTCTACCGAGGTTTGAAAAATGGGGTTTTACTTATTTTAATTTTTTTGTAAAATATTATGGAAAATTTCTTTACATGTGTTATAGTGCTTGTAAAAAGTGTTCAAAAATCTTTTCAAAGCTAATGGTGTAATTGAGTATAATTAAATGCTTAACTCTCTAACTTAATAAAAAATAAAAAATACGAAAAGATTGACTTACTGATTGGTGTTCTCCCCTAATACTTCCACTATGCACTTAAAGTTTGATAAGGTCTTTAACATTTAATTTAAGAAGCCCAGAGATTTAAAGTTAACTTGTCTTAATCATTAGGGTCTTGGACTTAAAAACTCACACTCTCCTAGTTATAAGATATGTATCCTATATTGCATGCTTAATCTCCTCTAAAGAATTTAATTATCACTCACATGAAGAACTGCATTCATGATTAATATGAGTCGAGGTATCATCGAGGAGACTAGGATTTGAGGGTTGAATTTGGATTTGATCTATATGATGCTCGAGGAGATACAATTAATGGTGGCTTCATGATACTTGAGTGAGCATTTTAGCCAGTATGGGACATGGTTCTCGTACTATCTCTTGACTTTGACCTAAAGTGCATGGGTGTGATGAAATATAATTAATAAGTTAATCAGCATGCGTTAATCCTTAGTAGAAGCAGTGGAGCTAGACAAAAAGAAGGGAAGTTTCCTCACATAAAAAAATTGATGAAAATGATGAAAAGCTCATTACACTACAAATCTGCATCATATAAGCTTATATTTAAGGCGAGCGTTCCAAACCTTTAAGTGTCCACTTGGATCTAGTCTTAGGCTTTTATGTATCGGGCTAGTATATAAAAAAATAGCTTCGCATCATTAGTGCTATAAGTCTGGGTGCAAGTATATTTTATAATGTAAAAAGACGAACCCTGATGTATTCCTAGGAAAACAAGTACATACGACTCAATCTCTTTTGATGGACATATTGATTGACATTAAAAATATACAAATGTGTTGAGTATTGGAACTAGAGAGAAACCTTGTTCCGGTGAGAGGAAGACAAAAGAATTACACAATCCTATTTTCCTCCACTATCTGGACTTCCATCTATACATTTTAAGTCTGACAAACTAAAGAGACGGTGGATTGAAGAAAGACTAGATTTATTCCCTAGTGTTGAGGTTCTTGTCCTTATGAGAGCTTTTGAGATTGGAACTTTTGATGAAATCTTGACTTTATTCTTGTGCATGCAGTTAACACTGTACACACACACACACACACGGAAAAGGGAGTATGCTCGCTGGGTGTAACTACCTTACATGCCCCACCACTTTTCCCCTGTAATTTTTTTATTTTTTGAAATGAAACCTATTGGAATTTAGACTACAATATGTCATCGATGTGTCATTAAATTTTCGACTTGATTCGAGACTTCTATCCTCTTCATCAAGATTGTCAAATTTTAACGGTCTTGGAATTGTTGAAATTGACCCCTTCAGATGGAAGGCATAGGAGCCTCTGTTTCTGACGAAATTGGAATGACATGTTAGGGGGATATAGTGATAAATATATTCATTTTCCAAAAAAAGGGGGGGAAATGGGGGAGGGAGTAGCCAATTGTCTACACCCAAGGTGTAGTCCCCTTCAACCCATACACACATGTACATACATACATACATACATACATATACATATACATATACATACATATATATATATATATTGTGTGTGTGCGTGTGTCATGACAATGTAATAATTAGAGGAGTTGAATTCCTTTTGAGTAACTCATGGTTCAACCGAGAGTCTTAGGATTTGTGAAAATTAAATGTTTTAGGACAAATCAAGCCTTGTTTAATCACATGCACATGTCAGGGAGTTCACTAAATTAGTCTAACTCACTAACTAACTCTTTATTTATTATCTCGAGGACGAGCTTAGCTTAAGTATAGGCGGTGATAAATCCCATATTTATCAACATAATTTAATATATTTGTCTCTCTTGATTAAGCAATTCAACAAGATTCATTGACAATTAACTCCAATTTTAATTTATGTGTTGTAAATATTTGACTCTAATTATACTATATTATATAAAACATAATTGTGATATTATTTTCTGTGTTTTTTATTGTCAAAAATAAAAAAAACAGAACAATATTGTACATTATTTTTTTAACATAAATATAAAATAAAGAAAATAGAAGAAAAAAGTTTTCATGAGTATTTGTTTAATTTTTATTTCGGTACAAACGACATTTCCTCTCGATGACTTCTACATGGAAGTTGTAGATCTCATCGAGATGTAGAACTTTCATGTTTACTACTTTTTCAATTTCTTTTAGATTTTTCTTTGAAATTCTTATTTCTCTTAAATTTCATTAGGCCACGTGAAGCCCCTAAGGCCGCCCACGTCGCCCCCACTCCTTCCACCACCCGCTCACTTCATGACCCTCTGATCGATATGATCAGAGAGATCCTAACCACCCACACCCATTGTGATCTTCACCCTTGGATCCACTCCATCCTAATTGCCAGCTACGCCCTCTGATCAAACGATCAGACGGTTGTGAAGTTGACTTCTACCTCCCATCCATATCTATCCCGGTGTGCAAGCTGCCTAACCACCCCATATTCACTTAATTTCGCCAACCACCTCGACCATCGTTCCGACAAACTCCATCATAATCTCTTCTCCAATCAAATGTCTTATACGCTACTCCATAACTGCCTTCGATCTTAACTTCCTTGTCAGGGGTGGTGGTTGATTTCATCACGAAAACCATTGCAACCACCACTTTTATCCTCTTTAAATACACCTTGCATGTCGTCGTGGCAGTTGTACACCCTCCTACGAGCAACCTCCTAACACCATTTTCGCTTCATGACAAGAATCTTGAAGATTCAAGTAGCAATGATGGAGCTTTGCTCCAGTCGACCAATGGCCATAGAAGCCATGATATATCGCTCCAAAGAGTAGTTGTTTGAGCTTCTCGCTTCGGCTGAGCGACTTAAGCGATGACCCAAGGATTAAACCCCCTCAAGCCTAGGTCATTCACTCATCCCTTGCATTGCCTTCAAATCTTCAGGTAAGTGAACCTCCTCTCTTCTTTACTTTCTCGAATTTAATCTACATGTAGACAAACCTCAAACTTCGATCGACAAGGTTCTTAACCTTAGATATGGAATCCACAACCACACGGAAGGCTTCATTTTCTACCCAGCTTGTTTTTTCATCCCTGACCATCTTGATATACCTTCCTCTTCAGTAATGAAGAAGAATCCGTCATGATACCCATATTCTACATTGAATGGCTCCCCATTCCATTCAGAAACTACACACACGCTTTGGTTGGTTGCTAACATTTTGCATGTCTAACCATCTTCAATGGATGGATTCTTCAAGGTGCCTCTATTCTAGAGGAGGACTTCCTACGAGCAACCGTCGACTCATTTTTTAAGAAACCCTCGGAGCTTCATGTGGAGATCAACATCTTCACTAGGGTCCTTGGAAAGTCTCACAACCTACAATGAAGTGAAACTAAAATGGAGGAGGAGAAGCATGTTCGCCAAAGTACATTTCTAGCACTGCCATGAGCGATGCCGCTCATACGAAGAGGAGCTACATGTGTTGTTGAATCATTCTGATTTGGGGGAAGATTTGACGGTTGTGAGTGGCCACGTCTGTGCCTTTCCAAGCCTCGACATTGGAGATCAAGCCTCAGCCTCGGCGGAATCGAAGCCCCAACGAAGCAAGGTGGCACGCCACGCATCATCCTAACATGTAGTCATTCCATACCTAGTCTGGATCCTCACCGCACGCGTGCTCTGCATCTGCGGAGCTGGGGATTTTGCAGCCAAGCACCTCAGGTGTTAATTATTTTCAAAATTACCCCCGCGTAGGGGATATTGAGTAAAATTTGTCGCCAATCTTATGTAATTACATTATAGTCCTCGTAGGGACCTATGCGTAAGACTTATTATTTTTTTAATTTACATTTATGCCCATGATTTCACTATCGAATAATTTGAGCATATAATGTCCGATTGATGTGATCACAAATTCACTACGAAGTTAATTTAAATCCCTTTCATATGGCTTCATTAACTATATGATTTGGTGTATAACTATTTATTAATTAATCAGATATGATTTAGATGTTTTCTCCATATTAAACAAAGCTTGGCTTTGAATTAATTGCTCAATTGGATATCGAGTTCATTATGATTTTTGCTTAAGTAGATTGATTCACTCTAGGTCATAAAGTATGCATTTGTGTACATGTGATCTTGTCACGTCGTGTTGTTCATTCTATGATTATTTAACTTGCACAAAAAACAACATAAAATGCATATCATTCGTAAGTGCTTGTATTGCATTGAGTATTGTGTGCACTTTTGTATGGTGACCTAGACGACTTATCAATTGTAACCTATGTATTTAATATTGATTAATTGTATTATGGCTCATGTCTCCGTGTTCAACTCTGGACTTCCCACGTTTTATAAAATTTAAGCCAAGAAACTCTTCATAGAGACACTTCTCTCGATTCTGTGTGGTTTGCTAAGTGCCCGCATTACAACAAGCACTCTTTATCAAACGCGTTTAGTGAGTTAACAGTATGTGAATAATCACTTTAGTGAGATGAAAATAGAGCTTTGTCTCGAGAAATTAGGTTCTATGTTAATGTTATATAATTAATGTTCATGCACTTGTAATCATTTTGCATAAATTAGCATTCATTTCTTCATATTCAATTTCATATGCAATTTTTTCCCTAACTTTACCCATTTTATATTAATTCATGCTAACTCCAATTGACATGAAACAAATTCCATTGTGTGGATATCAATAATCCTGATCAATGTAAAAAAGGTTATCTTGTACACATTCAAAATAATCCCAAACCCTAATTTAAGGACAAAAAGGTCCAAATGTGAATATATGTCTCATACAACGTCCAGATGTACTTTACTCGCTTTTGCATAAATGTACATTCAAATATCTAAAAATCAAGACCAAGTGCAAAAGAATCGAAAGTCCACTTGTGAAATTTGGGTTTTGGGAGCTAACTTTCCACCGTGCATATTTGTTGATTTTAATCTGATCTACCTATATATATTTCAATTCCCTTATTTATTTTAACATTAACTCAATCCACAAAAATTCAAAAAATCGTAGTCGAGTCCATTGTATTATTTCATATCATGTTTGATTTTTTTGTGCATTATTTATCAATATAAGATCAAATAAAAATTACAAACTAGAAAACTTGATATTTATATGCGTAAAATATCATATAAATCATATTTTACACAATTTTATTTCATTTTCTTATGAGACATTCATGTGCATTATAGATCGCATTTAGAGGCACATTTTTCGTGTCGGGTATTTTTGCATTTGAGGTTTTTTTTCATATTTTTAATGTATCATTCTCTACATTTTATACGTTCGTCAAAGTCTTGTCGATGCTTGCATACATGGCAAGCACGCATTGGTTCACTTCATTCCCTTGGTCAACACATGTTCCAATTCCAATCAATTACCTTTTGTCCTCCATTGTCGTTGATATGGACCGTTGGATCACTTAATACAACGACCCAAGCTGCACCCACCTTCCCTTAGCCCCTTCCACGTGCCTGACACGTGATCTCCTTCTCCCTCCCCCTCACGTGTCATGTATGTGAGGGTCTTCCCCTCCACATTAGTGTCACCCCGATCTCGACTGCCCTCAATCCACTGCAAACATCGTTGAGCTCCACCCACCATCTTGCTTTGACGACCCATCTCCCCCCTCTTTTCTTATCCCGCCCTTACTAACAACCCATAGATCTACAATGTCTCGCCAACTGCTCGCGAACCTTTGCCCTAATCCGCTTCGATCCCTCTAACAAACCAATCCTACTCCTTTATCTCTTCGCCTGACCAACCCAACCTCATAGTCCTAACCATCCTCAAATGTTAGAGCCACACCATCTTTGCTTATCCTCTAACCCCCAAACACTTATGGTTCTAACCAACTCCATCGCCAACCCTTTCCCCCTTGTCCTCTGATCATCTATCCCTACTTAAACCCATGATTGAGTGTATACACAAGACCGAGGTGGTGACAACACTCCATCTTCTCATCAACGAGGACCACTCCGTGCAAGATCCACAAAAGAATCCCCCTTGTGCTTCTGCTCTTCCAGAACAATAGAGCTACGATGCACTCTACTCGTAGTGAGGCAATCATCGAAGTCGAGCTCCGCTCCTCCATTTCAGGCGATACCCCCACCTTCTTCTTCTTCCATTCCCTTCATTTTCTTTGTTCTGCTTTTCATCTTTGTTTCATAACCTCCTCCTACACTAGACGAATCACCCATCTCCAGAACCTCCTCTCTTCACCTTATATCTCGTCGCCAACTGCCACTGTTATCGCTCCTCTCCATCGCAATCGCTTGGAGCTTCATCCACCATCGCGCCTAGAAGCATCGCTCATTCATCGTCGAGCCACCACCTGTAGCATCAAGCAACGAAGAATGAAGAGCCCCGTGAGGCAAGCTATAGCTCCCATTCGGTCAAGAAAAGAAGCGATATGTGTCATTAGTCTTCACCGAAATTTGGGCCATCGGATCGAGTGTCATTGAATGCTTGAGATCAGTCCTAGGCCTCCCATGCATTCAAATGTCTACAAATCGAATTGGGTTTTGAGACCTAACTGTGCACCGTGCATGTTTGCTGATTTTGACCCAATCCACATGTATGTATTTCACTTCTCTAATTTATTTTAACACTAACTCAATCCACAAAAATCCCAAGAAACTATATTCGAGCACATTGCATTATTTCATATCATGTCTGATTTTTGTATGCATCATTTATATATAGAAAATCAAATAAAAATTACAAAACTACAAAATTGATATTTTATATACATAAAATATCATAAAAAATCATATCTTGCACAATTTATTTCATTTGCATCCGAGTCCTTCATGCGCATTATATATCACATTTAGAGGGACATTTTTCATGTTGAGCATTTTTACATTTGAGGTCGTTTGATATTTTCAATCTATCATTTTTTTTTGCATTTTTATACATCGATCAAAGTCTGGTCAATGCTTGCATACGTTGTAGGCACGCATTTATCCATTTCATTCACTTGGACAAACATGCTAAACTTACGGTCATTCACCATTTGACATCTAATGTCGCTGATCTAGACCGTTGGATCACTTGGATCCAACAGTCCAAGCTACACCCGCATTCCCTTAGCTCCCTCGCACGTGCCTGTCATGTGATCTCCTTCTCCCTCCCCCTCACATACCCTGCATGTGATGGTCTTCCCCTCCATACTAGTATTACCCTAATGTCGACCACCCTCAATCCTCTGCAACACTACCGAGCTCCGGCCACCACCTTGCTCCGATCACCCATCTGTCCCTTCTCTTCTTATCCCACCCTTACTAACAACTCATCGACCTACGACATCTCGCCAACTGCCAGAGAACCTTCACCCTAATCCTCTTCGATCCTTCTAACCAACCAATCCTACTCCGTTATCCCTTCGCCTGACCAACCCAATCTCCTATCCCTAACCATCCCCAACCAATGACAGATACACGCTCTTTGACTATCCTGTAACCCCAAACCCCCTACGATTCTAACCAACTCTATCACCGACTCTGTTCCCCCTTATACTATGATCATCTCTCCCTACTTAAATCCATCAACATCTCCACTCAAGAACTATCTGTCCATAATCAGACGTATCAGAACATAAAATCTAGAGAGAGAGAGAGAGGCCACAAGATAGGGGTGGTGACAACACCCCTGTCTTCTCGTAGGCGAGGAACCACTCCACGCGAGATCCACAATGGAACCCCCTTGTGTTGTTGATCTTCGCAAATAACAAATCTACATCATGCTCTGCCTGCAGCGAAGTGATCATTGGAGTCGAGCTCCACTCCTCCATCTCATGCGACTCCCCACACCTTATTATTCCTCTTTCATTCCCCATCATTTTTTTAGTATGATTATCTTCTTTATTTCATAACATCCTCCTACACCTAACGAATCACCCATGTCCAGAACCTCCTCGCGTTACCTTCTATCTCACCCCAATTGCCACCACTATCTCTCTTACCATCGTGACCACTTGGAGCTCCATCCACCACCGCACCGAGAAGAATCATTCATCCACCATCAAGACGCCACATGCAACATCAAGCAACAAAGAGGGAAGAGTCTTAAGAGGTAAGCTACATCTCCCATTTGATCGATAACGAGAACAATCTGGGTCGTTAATCTTTGCCCAAATTTGGGCCATCAGATCGAGCGTCATCAGACGTTCAAGATCAATCCCAAGCCTCCCATACAAGCCTCATATTGAATCAAAGGAATCACCGATCACTACGTGAAGATTCATGCTATGCAAGCTGAGGCACCACCTAAGCCAACCATGACTCACGTGCGCCACATGCAAGTTGGAGATTTGCACAAAAGCCTGCGCAACTTCCAAAAATAGCAGACATACCCCTCGGCAGGGGTAAATTGCATCAAAACCCATGGGGTTTAGACAATGCAAGAAGGTCCCTCTGAAGGTTTATTTTTCAAAGATTTAAGTATTTTATTTACATGTGGGTCCTTAAAACTTCATTTAAGTATATCTTGCACATTACTTGTCGAATTTCTGTCTCTTATGTGTTGTTTTCAAGCTTATTAGATCTTTTATATCATAGAACATGATATTCATACATTGAGATGCTCTTGGAGCGTTTATTGATTGAAGAAGCATTCAGTTATTTTGAGCACTTTCATTCATGATACCGATCTTTTATTACTCCACTGATTAAGAAATTAATTTAAGGAAATGATTTGGGAAATTAATCTGATTTGGTTCATCACACATCTCTGTGATTAATTGATCATTGAGGAAGGGTTTGGGAATTCCCTTGCTTGACTATTGGATTTAATTTGGCATGCTTGTTCCTGCTTCTGCACCTGCATATTTATCACCTTACATCATTCAAAACTAGTAAAAATATTGCATTAATTTCTTTATTTCTACAACCACATATCTTCCTGCATTAAAATAGTTGGAAATTCATGCATCATATATTATTTCATTGTTTAATTACATCTTTAGATTAAAATTCATAAAAAATCTAAAAAGGACAAAAACACCAAAAAATAGTCACTTCTTATGAAAACATATTTTGTTAGATTACTTGAGAATTATTCTAAGCCATCATAATACCTCCATGAGTTTGAACTCGAAACTTACCCAAGTAAAATAAATAATTTGACCGCATTGAGGATTAATTTTCCATATAAATTCCTCAGTGTAGTTATTTTTTACGGTTCACACATTGCCCAACTGCGGCAATCGACCACAGTAATTATTAGTAAATGCAAGGGCAATTCTTCGCCCCATCAACTACCGAATTCATCATACACTTCTTGCTACCATGTTTGATGATACCTCATCCTTGCTCTAATCCCCATCCCTCACCACTACATCGGCTAGCCTAGGAGGATCCTCACTGTGAAATTGCAAAGTCAGAGAAATACGTAGGGCATTGATAAATACGTGATTCTCCAACTAATTAGCTGAAAATAAAGCGTTGACTTAGGTAATTAAATGTACTTAGGTGTTTATAATTCATATTAACATTCATGCATATGTAAATAATTTGCATAAATTAGCATTTTTCACGTGACACTCATAATCACTTATAAGTATTAACTTAACTTTGCCCATTTCATATTAATTCACACAAAACTCACATTGACATCATACTACCTCGACTATGCGCATGTTATTAATATTGATCAATGGAAAATTAAAAAAATACTAACATGTGTACATGTGAAATAAACCCAAAACCTAGTTTAAGATTGAAAAGCCATAAAGTCAAACATCTCTCACATACTCTTGTGAGCCCATACTCACTTTTGAATTAATGTAACTTTAGTTTTGGGATCGAATTGTACATTGCATATATTCATTGGTTTTGACCTATCATTGTACGCACAAACTAACTCTTTTTTATTTGTTTTCTTTTCATTTCTTTTTTTATCGTGTTTTAATATTTTTCTGAAAAAAACAAAATCCAGAAAATTTAAAAAAACTCTTACAAATAAAATGATTCTAAGTATGTACATACAATATGTATATAAGCCTTTATCAAGTTATTCCTTTATCATCTTCATTGTCAAAGATATCAAAAAATATCAATATGTAAATACATTTCTTCTTTTTTATTTGATTATTGTTTGAAATTTTCCTTTTATAAAAAATACAAAATAAAAAAATCAGGCATTTTATGTACGCAAAAAACCACAAAAAATAATTTTGTACGTATGAAATCTTTGGATTTTTGTTTCTCATGAAATTTGTAGATCTTGTCGAGCCGAACAACTTTTTTGAAGAGAACAGTTTGATTTCAAGGTATTGCTATGTTTTTATTCCGAATGCTCTTTATTTTTGTATTTTTTGATTTTTGTGGGAGCGACACATGGTCACTCTTGAAGGAGCCATGCGTCGCCCCCTCTTTACCAGATGTAAACCATCTCGATCATTGGATCATCTTAGATCCAATAACCATGACATCTCCTTCTCCCCTTCACCTTCTATGGACTCACAACTACCCTTACCCAACCTGATATCCAGTAGTGGCCCCGTCATTATCCTATCTCCATCCACCAACATCCGACCACCCTCATCGACATACCTCCATCCTAATTAACCACCTGAGAATCACGAAGCCCTAGTACCCAACCCCACAAAACCCAATCAACACATCCATTGGTATTTGAACTCCAACTTCAGTGATAACAGAGTTGACGACATCGAGAGAAGTTACGGTCATCCATATGTGTGATCCAAGGTGCTCTAAGCACTTCTTACTGCTCAGACACCAGGAGTAGGTCGAGCTCGCATCATTTGTCGAATGCTTGAACAAAGGTCGGAGCCGATGTCAACCTCCTCCCATTCCATGATACACTAGACAGACCGCCTTCCCTTTTCCTTTCTCTTCTCTATTATATTTTTTTGTTTCATTTCTTGTTTTCTCCATCGAACACTTTGCATCTGCTTCAATCGATCTCTCCAAACTTCAACATCAACGTGATCACCTTAACCCTTCAAAACCCCAATCGTTTCGCTTCTACTCTCCTGCAACCCCAGCCATCTCCGACGAATCATCATCGAATCTTCGTTACTTCCCCCGTGAACGCTGTAGAAGCACCCCCATTCACCTTTCTTCTCCATTTTGTAACATCCAAGCCAAGATCCCAACCTTGAGTTTCATTCCCCTTTTTGCATGTGATGCATCTAAGGAGCATCAAACAACAACTATAGGACATCCTCGAACCATCTGTGCTTCAAGCTCTCCTCAAGTCCATTGTGGTTACCTTCGACAATCATCAAGTTGATGCCATCGATAAAGAAGGCAGTGATCGAAGAAGAATACCCCTTATGTACAATTTTTGTTTGATCGTCACAAGATTCAATCACGACCGTCGAAGCGTGCCCACATCTCATCCGCTCGATCATAAATCCACTCATATCTCACCCTTCGATTGACAACTCGAGCCTCTCAACCTTAGATGTAATCATCTAGTAGAAGCGAGGCATGTGGTGGGTGGGAACTAACATTAGAAGCCCCGATCACGTGCACCACACATGTTTGGATAATTTTTACCCATACCCTTGATAATTCAACCATTCACGGAAAGACTCGCCTCTAGGAACAACGGAGAAATAACACTACGAGGGTTTTGGTAATTTTGTACATGCCCATGTCAACATCATTTTGTTTTGTTTTCTTAATTTATCACACAGAGGCCCCTAATTTCGAGTTTATTTTCAAACTATAATTCATCAATTTTTTATTTTCTTCTAAGAATGCACGTCAGACATTGATTATGTATTTACTTAAATGGATTGATGTGATATTTTTTCTGACCATGGTTTTATTTGTTAAATTTATTTTGGTGGAAATAACCATAGTTTACCTACATGTGCTTGAATAAGTCTTGATGAATCAATCATTGCTCTAAAAATTCACATCTTTATAAAACTGCCTATGCTTTGTCATGTACCCAGAAATCAATTGATTTGCTTGCATTCTTTGCTTGTGATAAATTCTATTATGATTTATATAATTAATTTTTAATTAAATCCACATTTAATATTTTTTTTAGAAAAGTAAAGTTGTTATGGATTCTGTTCATTTGAATATGTCTATAATAATTCTAGTTTTAAGAAATATTGAATGCTGGTTATTATTGAAAATCAATCAGTCTAAATCATATTTCTTGTATTAATTAAAGCATAAAATTCAGTTTGCATCGGAAATTGATGAAAATTACAGTAGCTTGTTTTTTCCACACATTCACATCGTGATCGAGTTTTGTAACTTCTGGATTATGTGATCGGAATTTCACCGAACTACTACGAACTTTGTCACATTTGCATATTTGCATTTTTATTGCATAAAAAATATAAAACATCTTCTTAAAAATCATATGTATCAAATCATTAGAATTGATCTTAAGTTGATAGTTGCCTCATTGAGTTGACCTTGGAGCTTACCCAAGTAAAATTGACAAATCATCGCAATATTATTGAACAATTTTATGTGTTTTTAGTTGATTGCTGATTTCCATACTACACTAAAAATGATAAATTAATCAAGGGGGTCTTCGGTTATTCATGCCTTCAACTTACATTTTTGACCATTGACGCAACATGCAAGCAAGTAGAGATGACAAAGAATAACCAGACTGATGGATATATGAGATGAGCCAACCCATGCCCGTCAGCGCCCTCTTGCAAGCCCGAGCCTCTTCCACTTCGCTCGTGGACATCCATTTGTCGCAAAAGGTAGACACCAACTTTGTACTTTCTCCTAGTAAACTCATTTTCTTTGTACCAAATGGAGGTATGATTTTAACGACCAGGTACAACATCACATTTCGCACATGATGAAGCTTTAACTATACATCTTGATGTATGTGCACGTCTACCACTTTTCACAAGAGTGGGCATGAGTTTTGTGCAAAGCCTTCGTCAAATAGAGTTTCTTATTTTTTAAGCAATCATAATATAACTCCAAGAAAAAAGCTGCTAAATTATCTGATAAATGGCTCAATTTAGAATATTTATACAAAATCCAAAGGCAACAATTTTGTCTCCAAGAATAAGATGGAAATGTGTCAACTATGGTTTTATAAAGCAATAACAATTATCTTAAAAAGTTAATTTAGGAGGGGTCCAATTTGAATATTTCTAGCGGGTCGTTGTTAATGGATTCCAATAAGTTCTCGTGTACATTTTTCTTTTATAACAACCATGAACCCTAAGTTTGAGACATTACAAATGATATCAAAGCAAGTTTCTCGTGATAGAGGAAGGGGCTACCAGAAGGGAACTAAACCGGGAACATGCAACCATCGCTATAACCGGAAAATAAGTGGTTGGCCAACCATAGTCCCGCATCACGGACTCACAAATTGTTAGGGTTAGTTTTCCATGATAATGTTATGAGGACCTAAGTTTGGGATATTATAAATAATATCGGAGGAAATTCCCTATGATAGTGGAAATGACCAACCGAGAGTTGGAGCCACCCCTATAAAGAGATATGAGGAAAATGCTACCGAAATCATGTAGCAACCACTGTCACTATGAATGAGTGATGAGTATGTCGTAATGTGGATGTTTCGAGTTGGAGAGGTTGTAACACCCCAACATAGTATTGGAAACTCACAAATTACGAGAATGGGTTCTAAGTGGTGTGAATTACTATTAGACAACTTGAGCTTAAACATTCTCGTCCTCTTGTAACAACACATGTTATTTGATCCTTAATCACTTCATGGCCATCAACACGATTCATAATGCATAGGAGTGTTGGAGTATCTAAAACATGTCTCTCTTATTGTCATGATTGATCCTTTAAGAAATTTGGAAGCCTACATGCACATTCCCCCCTCCCTCTCTAGCTTTTGATGCACGTATAACTGCTTATTTTGTAAAAAAAACATACAGGGGCATGTTAAATACTTCTTAATTACTGTTGCAGTTGGGGTGGAACATTGAGCTTTACATGACCTAAATAAAATACATAACCCTTGCTGGCATTTTTTCTCAGGCTGCTGTATGGTCGAGGCCTGTAAGAAATGACAAAATGTCAAGGGCCCAACCCAAGGTTCGCTACTTCAAGTCCAAGTTCGAGGCATTATAAGCTCGATTTGCAATGTTATTGATTGTTTTCTTGAACTCAGCGACCTCGTCACTCGGTTTTAGAGTGAAATACAAATAAGATGAAATCTCATGTTTTCAATGGATCCGTAACACCCCGACATAATCCAACATCTGGTACTCACAAAGTGTGACAGTGAATTACGAGTGGTGGAGATTGGTACTTAACAACTTGTGCTTAAGCATTTTGGGCGGTTGCTAACATGTTCAATTGGACTGAATCGACAAGTTGTCAGGGTCAACTCAGCGACGGTCCGGGGACCTAAGCCCATGCCATTTCATCGTGAGTTTATAAAAGGTTCCTCTATAAAGAAAGAGCAATAACTTTACATTAAGTCAGAAATGATTTATAATAACAATAAACTACTGTATAATCTTCATCACAAAAAGTATAGTTTGGTCTACTATACGCACACATTACAAAAGGGACAACATAAAGACTGGATCTCAAAGCAGAGAAGAAACAAAATAACTAAATCTACGATCATAGTAGTTTATCCACTGAGATGAGAAACCTCAATTCTCAAACTTTTATACAAAGGATATCATATAGACCATTCCACTTCACAGATTTGCTTACTTTGTTAAATTAGTTTTAGATTGCTTTCTCCTTCTTTGCAAGATGCAATAACTATGATGTCCTCCTCCACAAGGCCTCCAACACCTCCAACAGTGGAGAAGAGATGAGCCCCAAGGCCACACAACAAGGAGCAACAACCTGTTCATTACTGGAGGTGCAACTCCTTCAACACCAAGTTCTGCTATTACAACAACTGCATTCTCTCGCAGCAGAGGCACTTCTACAAGGTTTGCAAAAGCTACTGAACCAATGGTGGAACCATACTAAGGAATGTTCATATAGGTGGAGGGTCGAGGAAGAACAAGAGAGCATTGTCACCCTCCTCCTTTACACCCCCACAAGAAGATCTTGTTGACAAACTATGCAATGCAAAAACCTAACCTAGTTTCACGAAGGGCACGGCCTTGTGAAACACATCGAGGCACTCCGTGCGGATGCATGCATGAATTTTGTTTTTGGTAATTGAGCCGGGCCTTAGTTAGGTTTTGGTGGATGTAGGTTGGGCTCGACCCATCTACAAATTATAGAAGAAACAACCTGAGCCCGATCGATACATTCTTCGATTTCGAGTCAAGGCATGTGGGTCTGAACCGCTCCGACCCAATTCTCCACTACTAACCGCAATCCCTACCCACGCATGGGTGCCGCCCAAACCGGTCAGACCCAACCAAGCCCCATCCCACGGGCGCCGTTAGAAGCCTGGCCCCTACCCCATAGTCATAACATGGCCGCCACGTTGTCCTCCACTCTGGTGCCAACGCACGCCTGAAAGACAAATCGAACTCCGCTGATCAATCGGACCCCATATATCCCCCACCACCCACTCGCCCTCGGGCTCCTCCCCTCCCTTCCGGATCCCTTGATTAGGGTTCCCGATTCCACCCGATCCCCAACCCCACCTCCGGTCCCCGACGTGTTCTCTGATCCGACCGAGGAGATCCGTGATCCAAATCCTTGATGATATGTAATGCCTGCGCAAGGGGCTTCGCCAATCGAGGATTAGGCGCAGTGGTGCTCAATTCCGGGACCAAGAGCTTGACGGCCGTGCGTAGAGGCAGGTTCTGGGTGCGGCTGGCGGCGTTCGGTAGTAGGGCGGGCGGGTCCGTTAGGATGATGGTGGATTCGGGGACCACGGCGGAGCCGCGGGTGGTGGCGGGCACTTTGTCCGAGGCAGAGAGAGTGGAGGACGGAGGCTACAAGAGCGGGGGGTGGAAGAGGTAAGATCGATTTTTGTTTTGCCGTAAGGTGCGAACTTGAGGTTTGATGTAGGAAAAAGGTGAATTTTAGGTCAGAATCGATCTTGGGTGTTTCCGGTTGGAATAGTATAAATTTTATCTGTAAACTTTAGCTTATGGGAGTGGCTGACGCCTTCTTTCTATACTGAATCGATGCATTTTAGCTTGAGATTGCATTGGAGTGCCAGTCGGCACGGGGTTGCTCTAGCTGGTATGGGTGATGCTATTTTTGGTGATTTTGTCTGGTATAGTTAGCTGGATGTCGCGGGTTAAGTTTTGGGTCAAATTGTTGGAGGCAGTTTAATCCAAAGCGGACCGGTGAAGTTTGTCAATGTGTGATGAGTTCGACCAAGAAACAACTTCTATTTGAGGAAGAATAACGTATCAAATAATGAAAACTGACTTGCAGATTTTAGGGTCATATGTAAATAAATACTTTCTTAGGGGCATTCATGTCATTACGAACATAGCACGTCTACAGATATAACAACCAACTGATACATCTGGGATGGTTGTTCAGAATCTGTTTCTTGATGCAGCGTGATCCTAAATTATAGGGTCACATTTATTTAATTAATTAGTAGTCAATTTTATTTACGTTTTTAGCGGTCGTAATGGTCTAATTAAATAATTGAGATCGTTTGTGATCTCAACGTTTATTTTGTAGATTTTAATTGTAATTTTGGTCAATTGAATAAGTTAGAGTCTAATTAGGGTAATTAGAGGTCAATTAGGATAAAGTTGGTTGTCAATTTTAATTTGTTTACTATTTTTGTAAACCATCTCTCCTATATAAAGAGATGGTAGTCCAGTATTTTGATAGAGTCAAGTATTGATAATCAATTGAGATTTTTATCTCTCTCCTCTCTATTTTCTCTTCTTCCTCCACGCGATCTCCGCGGTTCTTCTTCTTCAATCCCTCGTTACCGACGAGTTTTCTTCTTCTCAACCTCTCCTTTTCTCCACCGATATTCCACCGTCAAATTATTTTAATTTTATCGTCGACGCCGGAAGCAGTTTGCATCATTTGGTATCAGAGCATGGCATTTAGATCGTTCTCACGATCTAACGATCCGCCCCGGCGTCCGCACCGACACCATCATTCATCCGAACGAAAGCGGCAAACCAATGACGCCTACGACAAGGAGACGGAGCGCATGTTACGTGATTTGCAGAACAACTTCCGATCCATGACATCAATGTTTCGGGACTTCACGGCCAACCTTGAGGCCTACCGCGACGCCCAATCGAAACTGCCATCCGTTGAAGCCGCTACCGCGAGTTTTAACGACGAAAAACTCGCCGTAGAAGCCGATCAAGCCGCTGTCCAGATCATTTAGAAGAAAAAAACCAATGAATTGGCCGCTGTCCAGCACTTCCCAGCACCAAATCCGTCGCCGGAATCGACCCCACTACCCCCGCCGACCAACCGGCGCCACCCCAACCTTCCCAGGTACCGCTCATGCCCTCCCCGACCCGCACGGCCGCCAACCCCGCTCCGGCAACCCCTCCGACAGCTCCCAGGTCCCCAGCGGCGCAACCCACGGCCACAGCGCCGCCATCTTCCCCGCCGCCCCTCTCCCTCCTCCCGTGTCCCCCGCCCGCCTCCCAACCGTTTCCCGCTGCCGTCCCACACCCCTGCCCCCAGATCCCCTCCCGCACGCCGCCTTCTTCCCCGAGCTTCTCAGCGACCCAACCCCAACCTCGCCAACTCGCCACCGCTGCCTACCTCTTCCCCGTGCCGCCTTCTATCTCTCGCCTCCCCGCACCCCTTCTCCCCGCGCCTTCCATCCCGCACGCCAGGCCTTCCCGCAAGGCCCCTGTCGCCGCCGCCCTTCCCCACCGATCACCCCCGCGCCCAGCTCTCTATCACCCAGCGCCGCCTCGCCCTGCGCTTTCCCCAGCCACTACCCGACCCCGTCGCCCAGCCACCCGCACCCCCCCCCCCCGCGCGCGCGCGCGAGAAGGATGGGGTCGTACGGATCCCCGCCAGCGACGCCACCGCCGCCTTTTATCAGGAAGGCGTGGAGCCCTAACAAGGAACGAGGAAGACTCTCCCACCGAATCCCCTCAATTGAGGGGAGGGATATTTTGGAGAAATTGCAAAATAAAAGTTCCCAAAATCCATATTTGCAGAAGGGCCCAAGGCAAGAGGAAGGTGATGAAATTTGAAGGGGTACAACGTACAAACTTTGCAGGGACGCCCCCCAATTGAAAAGAACTATAAGCGTAATGTTGAAAGATCTAATTGCAAGTTCCAATCTCAGGGACGACTTCTCCAACGATCCACCTACATCACGCAATTCGTCAGGAGTCGAATTTTTTAAAGCGGTGGAGAGTTGATGCAGCGTGATCCTAAATTATAGGGCCACATTTATTTAATTAATTAGTAGTCAATTTTATTTACGTTTTTAGCGGTCGTAATGGTCTAATTAAATAATTGAGATCGTCTGTGATCTCAACGTTTATTTCGTAGATTTTAATTGTAATTTTGGTCAATTGAATAAGTTAGAGTCTAATTAGGGTAATTAGAGGTCAATTAGGATAAAGTTGGTTGTCAATTTTAATTTGTTTACTATTTTTGTAAACCATCTCTCCTATATAAAGAGATGGTAGTCCAGTATTTTGATAGAGTCAAGTATTGATAATCAATTGAGATTTTTATCTCTCTCCTCTCTATTTTCTCTTCTTCCTCCACGCGATCTCCGCGGTTCTTCTTCTTCAATCCCTCGTTACCGACGTGTTTTCTTCTTCTCAACCTCTCCTTTTCTCCACCGATATTCCACCGCCAAATTATTTTAATTTTATCGTCGACGTCGGAAGCAGTTTGCATCATTTCTCATCTTCTATCATGTTATCAGAACGCCGGATCTGAGATCGAGAAGCTGATCTCGTCGGGGTTCCTTGAAGTTGATATTACTAGAGTTCATCCCCTGTAAGTTATGCTATTATCCATCACTTGTTATTCCCGGAACAGTCATGGGGGACAAGCAACACATCCAAGACATCGATGAGAATCTCTATGATTTCTGACACACTTCCAGTTCCAGCCGATATTCTTCATAATATTCTTTACAAACCTACGACAAAAAAATTCCTTATAGAGAGCATTTGTCCCCATTTTTTGTGCATATGTTCTGATGTCCATTGTAGATGGACCTATTCCATCTCCTCCACAATTTTTTGATACAGAAAATTCGACTGTCAATGAAGACTACCTGATCTAGCATTGCTGCGTCGCAAGGATCCACCAATTCTTAGCTGGTTATTTTTGTCAATTTCAGAAGATCTGTGCTCTCAAGTCATGGATCTGACGTTGGCAAATGCTGTTTGGGTTTCTCTTGAAAGTTATTTTTCCACTCAAACTAAGGCAAAGGTGTTTCACTACCGATCCGAATTGAGCATGCTAAAGAAGGGAGACTCTTCTATATCTGATTTTGTTGCGTAATCCAAAACACCATTCACTAATCTTGTTGCAACATGTCAAACATTTACTCAGGGTGATCTATTACTTGCTACTCTTGTTAGTACAGGAGTTAGTTCGGCTAGAAATCTCTCCTATGAGCAAGCTATTGGTCTACTCATTGTGCATGAATAACACTTGCTAAGAAATTGTTGAGATTATTTTATCTGTGTGGTCTTTATCTGTATTTGCTTATTTCTTCGGTCTCTCATATATAATTTTCCATAGACCTTTTCTCCTATATAAGAGAGCTCTAGGGCTACGAGGAAGATAGAGTCATTTTGCATTTCCACATGGTATCAGAGCGACGGTCCTAGATCGGAGCCTATGCCCTAGAGCCCTACCCCCATCAAAACCCTAGTCCTCCTGCGCCATCCGCTCTTGCGTCGCATGCGCTTGTGTACAACCCCCGCTGCCTGGGCATGCGCCACCCTCACCTGTGTGCAACCCACGTCGCCTGGACCTGTGCCGTATACTACCGCGCTGCCTGCACCTACGTGTAGCCTGCGCTACTGCACCACTACGCCGCATCGAGCACGACTTGTTCGTGTATGCCTTGCCGATCGGTTGCTTGGTGAAGTGCGGCCTATTCGTGCTTGTCTCTTCCTTCTGCGCCGTCGCCCGTAGGGGTCTAACGCCGTGGTCTTTTTGGGTGCGTAGGGTGTGACATCATCATCTAAAACACCCTAGTTACCCGAATGAGTCTTCAAAAATATGGAAGAGGTTGTGATATGAGTCTGCAACCACAACCATCTTCCCATATGTCAGTGTAGGCACATGTCTTTCTTGTTGCTGACCCAATCTTAGAGATAGTTGTCATCATGTCTGACAACAAAGTCGACGTTCCATCTTTGGATGCCTTCAAAGGTCCGGCACTCATTGTCAAAATGGATGGAACAAACTGTGAATTGTGGGCCATATAGTTCATGAGTTTAATACAATGCAATGGCAAGAAGCACATCCTCACAACAGAGGAGCCGCGTGACAAGATTGGGCAAACATCTTATGGGAGGCAAATGATGCAGATGCACATATGTGGCTATCTGGGACTGTGTCCACAGGGATAGCTAATGATATTTTGAGTCAGCCTACTGCAAAGACTATGTGCGACATTCTAGCCGCTACATACTCTTCGCGACGAAGAATGAGTCGAAGATACTGCAGCTTCAACATGTTATCTTCACATCGAAGCAAGTGGTCACCCCCTTATACCCTCTATACTTCTTTGATGGGTTTGTTTGAGAAGCTACATGTGTACATTCCCTTGATTGCTACACCAAAGCAGCTCAAGGCATACATAGACTTTGTGATGACACGAGTCTTTCTAGTTGCTCTTGTTCCTGAGTACGGTGCAACTCGAGCCCATATTCTTACTAATGCTACCATATCTCCGACGGAGGAGGCATATCGCAGATTGAGTAGACTATCTATATCCTCTGGTGGTACTTTACAGTCTCAGACATCTTCAGCCATGACTGCGTCTCGTGGTAGGGGAAGTCCTACACCAAATCGTGGTAGGGGGCCCTAGTCGTGGTAGAGGAGGGGGTGGTCGACCCTGTCAGCCAGGCACGTACTGTCATAGATCATGCCACTATGAGGAAACATGCTATTCTAAGCATGGGTTTCCTGCTTCAGCTTGGGTTGCCAAAACATGCACAATAGGTTGGAAGTCAAATCATCTGTTCCTGATCAGAGATTTGATGAACTTGTGGCACGACTCAAGGAGATTATGCCTTCTTTTGGGTCAACCAGCTCTTCTTCAGGTCCCTCAAAGGTAGCTGCCTCAGCATCATCATCTTCATTATGTATAGCTTATGCCTTCACTAGTTTTTACAGGGTAGACTTGTCAGAATGGATCATGGATTTAGGAGCATCTCGTCATCTCTGTGGTGACAGAAGCCAGTTTAGTGACTTTTGTTCGACTCTGCCTGGAAGTCAATCATCTGTTCCTGATCAAAGATTTGATGAACTTGTGGCACGACTCAAGGAGATTATGCCTTCTTTTGGGTCAACCAGCTCTTTTTCAGGTCCCTCAAAGGTAGCTGCCTTAGCATCATCATCTTCATCAGGTATAGCTTATGCCTTTACTAGTTGTTAGAGGGCAGATTGTCAGAATGGATCATGGATTTAGGAGCATCCCGTCCTCTCTGTTGTGACAGAAGCCAGTTTAGTGACTTTTGTCCGACTCTGCTTGGACGATCTGTTGTGATAGCAGATGAGGACACACTCCTCCATTATTGGTCAGGGGGAGGTGCAATTGATCCTTGCAACAAGGCTTCAGAATGTCCTCTACGCTTCCGAATTTTCTATGAATTTACTATCAATTAGTCAAATCACAAAACATTTACTCTATCGTGTCATATTTGATCCTTTTGCTATTGTATTTTAGGATATACTTACAGGCAGAATGATTGGATCTGGCCGTGAGCTAGGAGATCTCTACAGACCGGTTCAATCTCCTTATGTTGGTGCCGCTTCTCTTCGTACTGGACATGTTTCTCCCTATCTATGACATCTTCGATTTGGTCATCTTCCTCTGCAAAAGTTGTGTCACGTTCTTACACAGATTTCCCCTCACACTACCCTTCAGTGCGAGGCCTGCCAGCATGAGAAGTATCATTGGTCCTCTTTCCAGAGTTGTCGGGGTCGGAGTGGTCATACTCTGTTTAAGTTAATTCATTTTGATATTTGGGGTCCCAATCGTGTCACAGATCATCATGGATATATGTTTTATCTTGTTGCAGTTGATGAGTTTTCAAGGTTGTCCTGGGTTTTTCTTCTTAAGAACAAGTCTGACGCGGGTACTGTTATTCATTCAGTCTTTTATAAATGAAATAAGGAATATTTTTCAGCAAAAATCAAGTCTATCCGTTCAGATAATGCACTAGAATTTTGCAGTACTCAGCTTTCCCAATTCCTTAGATCCCTTGGTATTGTGCATCGGACATCTTGTGCATATACTTCCCAACAGAATGGGGTGACTGAACGAAAACACTGCCATTTGTTGGATGTTAGCAGAACTCTTTTGATTCAGAGTCACGCTCGTCACTCATACTGGAGGGATGCAATTCTAACTATTTGCCACTTGGTAAATCGCATGCCCTCTTCGGTTCTGGGGGAGAAGATCCCGTTCTTGATTGCGTTTTTAGACGGATCTTTTCTCACTTGCGCCTTGTGTTTTTGGTTCAGTAGCTTTTGTTCATCAGATATCTCCTGGTCTTGACAAGCTCCCTCCCAGAGTTGTCAAATGTGCATTTGTTGGGTATTCCAAGACCCAAAAGGGATATTGTTGCTTAGATCCTGTTTGATGAAGTACCAGGTTCGTGCTGATGTTACCTTCTTTGAGTCCATCATGTATGTTTCTCCCACACGTGACAAGCTCATTCCTCCAGAGGATGGAGAAAAGGTCTACATGCCTCTGTCTCCGATGATTCAATCTCCACTGTACAGTCTTCACCACTATCTACTACACTGTCACCTCCACCGCAGTCGCCTCCACCACCTCCACCTCCACCATCGTCTCCACCAACACCTACTTTCTGTCCGCAGGTTTGCCAGCGACGGTCCCATTCTCATGTGCCTCCTCCATCATCCAACATGCTCAACTCAAGGTATGTTCTGAATATTTGAGTTCTACTGATGGCACTGGTGATTTGCATGTACAAACTGAGGTACGAGATGTCTTAGCTGATATACCTTCTATGCATATTGAGGACTCGGACGTACCGATTGCTTTACGAAGGCAGAAACAACAATACGATATGCATCCCCTTGCTTCACATGTTTCCTTGGATTGTCTTTCCAAGGATTTTCAGAGGTTTGTTGTGGGCTTGTCTACTGTGGAGATACCAAGGAGCTATCAGGAGGCATTACAGATTAATCAGTGGCGTCTGGTCATGGAGGAGGAAATGACAGCTTTACAGTCTCATGGTATGTGGAGTTTTGTCCAGGCACCACCAGGTGCTTCCGTTGTTGGCAACAAGTGGGTGTTTACTATGAAACACCGAGCTGATGGTACTGTGGATAGATATAAGGCCAGATTGGTTGCTCGTGGGTTCACTCAAACTTAGGGGGTGGATTACCATGACACTTTTTCTCCTGTTACACGTCACTCTACACTGAGGATTCTTGTCGCTGTTGGTGTGGTACATGACTGGCCGCTATTCCAATTAGATGCGAAGAATGCATTCTTGTATGACGATCTGCAGGAGGAGGTTTACATGCAACAACCATTAGGGTTTGCTGCTGAGGGGGAGTCCAATATGGTGTGCCGTCTTCACAAGGCCATATATGGCCTTAAGCAGAGTGCGAGGGCTTGATTTCAGAAGCTCTCAAAGTTGATTGAACAGAGGGGATTCGTTAGATCACAAATCATTCTCTTTTTGTTAAGAGAACTCAGACACGTACTATTGTAGTTCTGCTTTATGTTGATGACATCATTGTTACTGGCAACGATGAACATGTCATTCGGGCAGCCAAGGATTTACTTGGATAACAGCTTGTGACCAAATACCTTGCCCAAGGTTCGAAATTTCGATTTCGATCTCGTTTCGGTAAGGTCCAATACCGAAATTTCGCCGAAATTTCGGGAAATTTCGACGATTTCGGTGGAAACGTCGGAAAAGGCTAAAAAACCCGATTTTTTTCCAATTTTATTGAAAATTTTGATATTCCAAGTTATTAGAACAGTAAATAACATACAAATACACATTTATTTCACACATATTGGTCATCTATACCCTATATATAGACATATCGGTCATATCGGCCATATCGGTCATATCGGTGGACATATTGTTGGAACCCAAGCAACATGTCTCGATCGATATGGGGTCGAAATGACCCATATTTTATCCATATCATTGCAATTGAGGATCTCCACCCCTCTATTACAACCTATCTCGACCGAAATCTCATAAGACAATTAATATATAAAAGTTGAAACCATGGTTGTAAGTTGTAATATTGTTAATACATAATAAACAAGAGTAATAGTCTAGTCTTACAAATACAATACAACTTACAACAAGTTAAAATTATTAAGAACATGCATATTTCTGATAAATGCAATAAAAGAGAGTAAAGATTAAAATATAGTACCTGCCCTGGTGACATGTTTTGTTCAGAACCAGGAGTTTCGTGGTGGATCTGAATGCCCCCCCCTTCCTTGCTGTCTCTCATAGCGCATCGCAGATTCTATAAACTCGCAGTAGTTCTCCCATGTCATGTACGAGTACATGGCCTTGTAATCCATGACATATTGCCTGTACTGGTGGTCATCGATGCCTATGAGCATCCCGAGTCGAGGATAAGCAGCACTGGATCCGGTATCACGAGTGGCACGACGAGGCTGCTGCGAACTACTGCCCTGAGATCCTCGGGACGACGACGACGACGGAGTAGCAGAAGATCTCTGCGGAGGAGGAGGAGGAACTGTCGTGTAGTAGTCATGAAAGAAACCGTAGCTGTCACCCCCAAAGAAACTGCCCTGGCTCTGCTCAGGTTGGCTACTTTGGTAGTTGTCTCCGCTACTGTATCCCCCATATCCACTGTAACCATATGAATATGCTGGAGGTGCGTACTGAGGAGGAGGAGGAGGAGGTCCTGAAGGAGGAGCTTGAAAGTATTCCGGGAAGACGCCAAATGATCTCTCATCGTGCGACGATCCATATCCGCCTAAAGGACTTTGTGCTCCTCCGCGATATGGGCTGTCGATATCCATGAAGCTCAAAGAACCTACATATGATGTCAAATCTTCCATGTAGCTGTCGGTTGGACGCTGGCCTCGACCGTACTCGTAATCCGTAGGCCCTGGAGTCGGACTTGGAACAAATTGTTCGTGTGTGTTCCGTTGTCTCTCCATATACTCACGTTCTGCTTGTAGGCCTTCCTCAAGTCTGGTAGCTTGTGGCCCACGACCACTCCCTCCTGACCCACCTGAGTTTGACTCCCCACCACCACCAGGTCCAGCACGACCAACATCGTCATCATCATCATCTCCACTGTCATCCTTTGATTGTGACTTGGATTTGGAGCTACTGGAGAGAATTTCATCAACAGCTGCATCAATCTCGCCCTCCAACCCTCCAACAGGGTCTGTAATCCGCCCGGATCTGGCCAAAAAGTCACCAACGTCTGCTCCTATTTCCTGGTTGATGTTCTCATTCGGTCTTCCACCTGGCTGATCGAGAACTGGGGCACCATTGGAATCCATCCACCTCTGGAGAACGTCCTCATCAGCATCGTCATCGTGCATCTTGAAAATGTATGCAAGGTCAATAGGGTCCGTATAGTCATCTTTGTCATGTCCCTCCGTTGCATGCTTCAATTTCAGCCTCAAGTTGTAATGCACGAAGACAAGGTCATTGAGCTTCTTTTCTCCCAACCTGTTCCTTCTCTTCGAATGTATCAAATTGAACGTGCTCCAGTTCCTCTCACAACCGCCAGCAGATGCGGTTTGAGACAACACTTTCACTGCCACACTTCGAAGGTTGGGAGCTTCCATCCCGTATAACATCCACCATTCGGCTGCAAAAAAAAGGAAAAGACAGAAATCATAAGTACAAATAACTGTACACAAAATCAACACAAGTAATGGGTTTATTTGCCTCCGTCCCTACCAGGAAGAGTATTGCCACGACCGTTGACCGCAGTAATCCGACCAAAGGAACCCAATGCATCTCGGTAATACTTAACCTTCACAACGCACAAATAGGTTCAACCCAAATATCTTGTGACTCAAAAGTCAAAATATAGGTAGAAAATTAGAAATTGAGGATATTAGTACCTCATTCATGCACATGCTCTGTAACTTCTCGTCCTTAACGAGCTTCTCCACCACAATCTGTACGGCTGAGAGAAGGTCACCATTTGTACCAAGTCCATTCTTGTAGTGGTACTTAGGATTGAAGTAATAAGCTGCACAGAAAGTCACGAACAAACTCATTTATGATGTCCAACTATAAAAATTTAAATGATTGAAAAAAAACCTTTTTTACATAATACATACCGGCCTTGTGAAAAGGATGCGAGAGCATCTTAGACCATCGCTCGTCTATGATGTCCAACCATGCTTTTGATCCCTTCCCAACCGCTTCTCGGACCTTCTCTCTCATGCAGCGCATTGCCTCGTAGATGACTCCCATGGTGGGCTTCTTGTCGCCATCCACGATCCGCAATGCAGATACCACTGGATCCATGATTCTCGTGACCCGAGTCACGTCATCCCAAAAGGAGATATCATTGATCATTTATTAATCCAAAACAATTTCCAGACTATGATTTATACTTCCAAAACACAAGATCCGAATATATAACACCACAACTCATTATCGTTCCACATTAAACTTCAAAAGCCCCAATTTCTTCTAACATAGATCCAAGAAAATAATCTCCAACAATGTTTACGTTCATGTTAACTTCAGATCTGTGATACAATGATCATAGCTAGCACTATTGTGCAAAAAAAAACACAAAAGCCCCAAATTTCTACTCCAAATTTATACCTATTTTGGGGGAAATTTCTCAAATTAAACACCATGCCTAGCTATATCAACAACCATTTAGTGAAAACCCTAAAAAAATTATTGAATTTGAAGAAGATTTATCATAATTTGGCTTACCTCAAAGGATGAAGGTCTTGGAGGATGAAGAGAACAGCCACTGCCCGAAGTCGGTCGAAATGGGGACATTTCGACCGATATTTCGCTATATTTCGACAGTGGCCTGATTTTTCTATTCAAAGATTCCTAATGTCGGGCGAGATATCGAGATGGACCGAGATATCGGCGATATCTCGCGATATTTCGACCGAAACCGGGGATCTCGATATACAGTATGATTTCGATACCCGATACCCATCGAAACCGAAATGTCGTCGAAATTTCGGCGAAATTTCGCGAGATTTCAGTCCATGACCTTGCCACACTACGTTACTTCCTTGGCTTAGAGTTTGCACGAAATGAGAAAGGTATGGTTATGATGCAAAGGAAGTATGTTACTGATCTTCTATTTGAGATATGCATGACAATTGACAAGATGCAGGCCTGCCACTACACCAATGTATCCTAATGCAAGGCTTTATGATGATGACTCGGTTGAGGTGAATAAAAGAAGATACAGAGAGCTGGTAGGAAAGTTGTTATACGTCACTATTACCGGGCACGATATATCATTTGCTGTGAGTAGAGTCAACCAGTTTATGGAGCAACACATACATGTGCATATGGATGCAGTTTGCATGATTTTGAGATATCTGAAATCTTCTCCAGGTGCACGTCTTCTTTTCAGGAGAGATACCTCTCTCACAATCTCTGGATATGCAGATGCAGATCATGCTGGGTGTCCTAAGGATAGGAAGTCCACCTCATGCTTCACTGTATTTGTTGGTAGCTCACCGGTCTCATGGAAAAGTAAGAAACAAATAGTTGTTGCTCGATCCAGCGCTGAATCAGAATATAGGGCTATGGCTCAAGAGAGTACATAAATGATGTGAGTCAAGTCGGTCCTAACTGACTTAACTTAACTATTGAGGTACCTCTTCCTATGCACCTCAAATGTGATAATCAGGCAACACTGTTCATAGCTAACAACCCAACGTTTCACGAGAGAACAAAACACATTGAAGTAGATTGCCACTACACTCGTGATTTAATCCGAAAGGGGCTGATTTCCACTTCTCATGTTGCATCAGGCGATCAGATTCCAGACATGTTTACTAAAGCTTTTACAAGGGGTCCTTTTCACCATTGTTGTTCCAAGCTGAGCATGATAGACATATATGCTCCAGCTTGAGGGGGAGTATTGAGATTATTTTATCTGTGTGGTCTTTATTTGTGTTTGTTTATTTCTTCGGTCTCTCTTATGTAATTTTTTATGGAATTTTTCTCCTACATAAGATAGCTTTAGGGGTATGAGGAAGATGGATTCATTTTTCATTTCCACAGAAATCAGCCAAAATTTGATGCCTCTATTGTTCTAGTTCACTTTTCCGTCTCTCCTAATAGATCTGGTAAAAGAGGAGGAGGAGGTTATGTACCCTCTCTCCTAATAGATCTGGTAAAAGAGGAGGAGGAGGTTATGTACCCACTGCAAATCTTCGTGGTTGATTCAATGCTTCTTAGATTGATAGAAGTTTCTTCCAACAATTTCCGGGCACCATGCAACGTCAAATATGTGGCAAGAACAACCATATTGCTCTCAACTGTCAATCTATTTCTCTATAGATTCAATATGTGTCGAAATTAAACCCTTGGTATGGTGCTGGTGGTCATCATCTGTCGAACCTTGATATTGCTTTTCATTACGAATGCTATGATGACGTAATATTTGGTAATGCATTGGTTAGTGCATTACCCACATAGGACAATCTCATGTTAAATTGCCAAATGCTACGATTTCTTTACATGACATAGTGCATATTCTAATTGTAAAGAAGAATCTTTTATCTATTAGGTGATTGGCAAAAGATAACAAAAGCTTCTTCGAGTTACATGAAGATTATTATCTTGTTAAGGTTTGAGAAACACATCAAGTACTCCATCAACAATATGTACATAATGGGATATACAAGATGTGGCTTCCAAAAAATAGAGCTCCTTCAACTCACGAGGTGGCTATTTCTTAGACAAAGTCAAGGAATCTATTGCTTTATTGCATGCATGATTAGCTCATGGTCAACTTACAATTGTTAAGCAAGTTCTTAAAGAATCACATGTTCCTAAGCTTGTAAAAGTCGATTGACTAGTCAAGTTGGGGGAGTGTAGCCGACTCGATTAAGCCTAGTTGGCCCTTAGTCGGTCAACCTGACTAATCGAGCCCCCGAGTTGGCTGAATCGACCAACCTTTACATAGAGTTTTTTATTTTTATTTTTATTTACTTTTTTAAAAAGCAAAGTTATTCTAATATACTTAATGTTATATTCAAAGTCAATCACTTCTTTTGTTTCATTACAATAGTATAAAAAAAGCACAAATCTATGTTAACATGCAAGAATATATTCATAAAAATGATTTATATATTTAAAATAAAAAAAATCAAAACGGGCTAATGAGTTGCTGATTAATCCTTATTCGGTGATCCCGCTGACTGAGTACCGACTATCGCTTTCTGCGACCTTGCGTGTTCCTATGCAAGTGATTTTACTAGCACTATATGTACTTCTTGTATGCTCGGGAATTACATAACCACCTTTTTTCTCTTTTGTTATTATATTTCCCGTCCATTTGAGAATTGAGATTGTCTACTTGGATGTATGGATCGCTCCATTGTCCTTACATGATGGAAAGAAATCATCATTGATGCATTTTTCACATACATGTCTCTTTCCTATTCATAAAAAAAATCAAATATGTACCACATTTTCATTCAATTTGTTACATATGTTAAGACACAATTTACTATTATGGTTACCACAATTCTCTACATTCATATTGGAGGGGGGGGGTCATTTCATTGAGTACTTGGTTAAAAGATAATGGTATTATGCGTCGAATTTCTGCTCAATATACTCCAAAATAGAGATTTATAGAGCTACTTTGGTTAAACCAATTTGGATTCATCCCAGGTCGCTCAACTATGGAAGCCATCCACTCACCGAGGAAAACAATGGAGATTTATAAAGCTAAAAGGAAGAACCTTCATATGTTTTTTATTGATTTGGTGAAGGCTTATGAATCTATTCCACGGGAGATGTTGTAGAGAGTTTTGGAGAAGAGACAAATACATGACCTATACATTAACCGCATAAAAGTTATGTCTGATATGGCTTCATCTTATGTAAGGAAACGATCTGGGAAGACTGTCTATTTTGACATCAACTTTTTTTTGAAGCCAAAAGAGGGGGTAACACTCGAAGGTGTCCGCCCCAAGATTTTATTAAAAAATAAAGCTTAAGACAAGTACAAAATACAGAACTACAAAACCCAATCCTCCACTAAACTTGCAGAGTGCAACAAAACATTTTCCTTATAGAATCTTTGCTCCGAGAATAGAAGCGCATTCCTTGCCAACCAAATAACCCAAATAACAGCAAGAGGCTATAGCAGAGCCCGGCGAGGACGGTGTTTGTTCTCCACCACGGAGTTGCAAAAAGAGGGCATGCTATCCGAACAAACCCACTCGATGCCGGCCGCACACCCCAAATTGTGGCCGTCTTCTGGCACCAAAAAAACAGATGATCAAGAGATTCTATCTCAGGGTCACACATGAGGCATCTATCAGCGACAACACCCAGGAGCCTAGCGCAACGGTCTCTTGTCATCAATCTTTGCCGCATGAACAACCCAAAAAGAAGCCAATCCTCTCAGGGAGACTGAGGCCCCAAAAGAACTTATAGTCCCTTACCAGATCCTCAGAGCTCGAGCGGGGTGGCCTGCGAATCACACCATACGCCTTTTTGACAGAAAAATGCCCTCCACGCCATATCCATTGATCCCTGTTCCCCACAGGCCCGCCCGTATGGCGTAAGGAATCAAACAACTCAAGAAACTCGTTGAGGTGTTGATCATAGAGGTTTGACGAGAACGCATGCATCCAGTTTCCATCTGACCAACAGGAAGCAACGCACGCCCCGCGGTTGGCAACTAGAGCAAATAGACGAGGAAACCAAGCACATAAGGGCCCGATATCCATCCAGTCATCGGTCCAGAAAGCAAAGGACTCCTCATTGCCAAGCACTAGCCTAAAGAGAGCATGAAAATGGGGAAGAGTCCCCAGAATCCCCTTCCAGAAGGGCGAATGTGTCAAACCACGGAAGCAGTGCAGAGGCGAGGAGCCGTTAATATCGTAGATCCGATGGAGAAGGGTGCAACATAGATCATCATTGCTACCCTAAAGTTTGCTCACCCACTTCAGCAACAAGGCTTCATTCATTGCATCTAACCTCCGGACGCCAAGACCATCATCGCCCTTAGGGAGCGTGACAACATCCCCGTCAATCAGATGCATACCACCAGAGTCCTGACCGTCTTTGCCCCATAAGAATTTGCGCATCAATCGCTCAAGACGATCACAGATCCCCTTTGGCATAAGGCGCATGGACATGAAAAAGATTGGGATCGAAGATAAAACGCCTTTAGCAACACCATGCACCTCCCTTTGGAGAGGATGGACGATTTCCACCCCGCCAGCTTACCCTCTAGCTTTTCAACCACATGCAACCAGTCAGCCAGCTTCGATCTGCCCATAGCCAATGACACCCCGAGGTATCTAACAAGGAGGGTACCACAATCCGAGCCCAGCACTTGGCTCCAAGAAAACACATCCTCCTCCGATAAGGCAAAGGGGATCACAATGGATTTGCTAGCGTTTTTAAACAGACCGGAGAGTTCACTGAAAAGGTCCAATGCGATAGCCATGCCAAGCCCAGCGGCCTCCGCAGTTGTGCCCTCAATGAAGAAAACAGTGTCGTTAACGTACTGAAGAAGCGGGACCGAAATCCCATCCCGTGTATACCCAACGGTATATCCACCACTGATAACACGGACCACAATTCGGGCCAAGACGTTCGAAGCAATGACAAAAGGGGGGGGGGCAAAGGACACCCCTGCCTGACTCCCCGCCTCGGCTGAAAGAAACCACCCTCCGGGCGACCATTAACCAGAACCGACATAGAGGAGCTCGTGATACATCGTTTCATCCAGGAAATTCACATCTTTGGAAAGCCCCTCCTGTGTATGACTGACCAGAGAAACTTCCAGGCCTGCGTGTTGTATGCTTTTACAAAGTCAACCTTCCAGAGCAATCCCTCCTTCCCATGCCGCCTCCAATCAGCAACCATTTCAGACGCAAGAACCAAACAGTCCGCGATCTGCCTACCCGAAACAAAGGCTGACTGCATCGGGGAGATAATGTGCTCGAGAGTCCGGCCCAACCTCACATCAAGGACCTTCGCCACGATCAAATAAAGAGCGTTGGATAACGCGATGGGCCGAAAGTCCTCAATGCGCTCCGCCGCCATATGCTTAGGAAGGAGAAAGATCAGGGCCCTATTTATCCTATCGAATCCTGTGTTGTCCCCGCAGAACTCCAAGACAACCTCCAACACATCGTCACCCACCAGCTCCCAGAAATCCCTGTAGAAAGCTACAGGAAAGCCATCAGGGCCTGGAGCCCCATCTGCGTTGAGACACCAGACCGCAGTCTTCAGTTCATCCTTCATAATTGTTTGCGTCAAAGGAGAAGCCATAGAGGGAGATAAGCGTGGAGCACCCATCCCTGTCCATCTCCAGCATCTCTTAATCGGTCTTGTCGAGAAATCGCGGAAGTGATCCACAATCGCTCTACCCATCTCCTTGTTGCCGTCCACCCGCACGCCGTCGACAATCACAGATCTAAAAGTATTGCACCTACGTCTCCCACTAGCTATCCGGTGGAAGAAAGCAGTGTTCGCATCACCCTCCCTGAGCCAGGTGCTCCTCGACCGCTGCCTCCATTCAATAAAACACTTCTTGTCTTCATCGACGATCTTCTTCTGGGCAAGTGCATGCTGGGCTAGCTCATCGCTATTCAAATCCCGACAATCCTTCACGGCGTCAAGCCTAGATACAACGTCCTTTGCCTCCAAACGAGCAGCACGACGTGCATCCCTGGATTCCTTCTTGAAGGTGTACAAATGTGTGCGCAAAGAGGTCAATTTCTGCACAAACTTCGATGCAGCCGAGCCAGACACCGACATGGAGGACCAGTGCGAAGAGACCAGGTCCCGGAAAGAGTCCTCCAAAAGCCAACTCCTCTCTTACCTAAAAAACCCCTCGGCGGTGCGGACTCACTCGAGTCTCAAAGAATCAGAGTATGATCGGACCGAGTCCTCGGCCTAGCGACCACAAAGGACATGGGGAACAAATCCATCAACTCCGAAGAGACCAAAAACCGATCGATACACGACCGAGAGGTAGAGTTTCTCCAAGTGTAATTCGAAGCAGCCGCATCCAGCATCTCTAGCTCTAAGGAGTCAATGGCATCAACGAAATCGTCAAAGCCTGGATCCTGCCCCCTAGAACGCGACCGATCCGTCGACAGAAGGTAACGTTGAAATCACTGCCAATGAGCCAAGGGGACCTCGCGAAGGCCATTCTAGCTGCTTGCAAATCCGTCCACAAATCGCACCTCTCAACATGATTGCAAGGCCCATAGACACAAGAGAGGGCCAAGAGGGAAGACGAACGAGCACACTCCAGAAGGACGGTGAGGACGTGCCTGCCCCTGAGCTAAGCGCGGAAATTGAAAGTTGAACCCCTCCAAGCCACGAGCAAGCCACCCGAGGAGCCCAAAGCACTGATCATCCTGAACTCATCAATTCCGCCCGCATCAAAAGAGCGACAAACCAATGTAGAAATAGATTCCAGCTTAGTCTCCTGAAGGAAGATAATATCACATCCCCAATCCTGAAAAGACGTTCCGAGGATCCCCCTCTTTTCCAGGTCACCCAGACCCCTAACATTCCAAGAAAGAACCTTCATTGGGAATCCACTTTTGACCCCTGAGTGTGAATCTCTCCTGCCAGCTTCGCAATTAGAGCTTTCTGTTCCGAAATCATGGGAGGCACCCCGTGTAGAGGCCTCGATCACTGTCTCCTCCTATAACGCTTTCCCGATTTCTTGTCAGCGGCATCGCCTAAGGCAGGATCCGAGCCATCCACCTTCATTGCCAAAACAAAGTTACCCCTTCTTCAGCCCTTTTCCCCAACCCCAAGCCGTTCTCCGAATGCCCCTCGCTGCCTGAGCACACCATGGGCAGAGCAGGCTCATCATCCTGGCCCAGGGGACATCCAAAGGAAATCTGCGGCCCGAGTGAGGCATTGTCCCGCCCCCCGCAAACCCTCTCACGTTTGGTCGGGAACTCTAGACTTAAAGGCCGGTCCGAACACACAGTAGATCCTGAAAAATCGAAAGGGCCTGAGAGCGCGACCCGTTTATCTATTGGATCAACCAGAATGGCACAAGCAGAAAGATACGGAAGCCTGAAATCGGGAGAAGAAGCACGAAACCACACGTGCGCGATTTTAGATCCCGAGAAAACCCCACCGTCCGCTATAGAAGGCCGCGAAAACGAGGAGGCCGAAGAGCAAAACTCCCGAAACAGATCCTCCAAGGGACTTCGAAGAGCCTCCTCGTGACGTGCACTCAAAGCGCCAAGAGATGGTAAACCAACCGTCAGACTGGAAGATGAAGCGTCAATCGCCGAAGCCGGAGGCACCGACGACGGCGGAGGATCGAGAAGCTGCAGCTCCACACGGAAGCAGAACCGATCGCCGTCCAAGACCGTCAAGATGATCGAGTCTCTGAGAATAGCCACATCCGCATAGCTGCAATCAATCGATAACAGAGTAAACTCCGGGTCGGAACCCGGACGCAAGCCATCCTCCAGCATCGAGACCATCGAACCCCACCGCTTGAGGGCCGGCCCCAAGCAGGAAATAAAGTGAGAGAGGAAGGGAACCCCTCGCACCCGAATCGGACACCTTAGAAAGTCATCCACAACCCCATCCGCGAAATGCAACTTTCTCCATGCAAACACGCCTTCACCACTAACCGACAGAAGGTGGTCCCTTTGCATCGAGGACAACCTACGAGCGCCACATCTACGATCGGTAAGGGGCACCACATCTCCGGAGAACTGAGGGCCAAACATACTGGAAAGATAAGCATACACTGACTTCAACGATAGGGAGTCCTCCGACCAAGACCCCACGAGTGCGTGTGAGCAATCTTCGGAAGCATATCTAGCCAGAACCGAGGCATACGAGCGAGCCCCTCGTAGCGCACCACCACCAGGCGAAGAAGAAGCACCCTCCATCCTTCGCGTCGCAAGACGAGAAACCTTGTCTGGACAAGAGTCACGACGATGACCCACCCGGCCGCACGCAAAGCAACGCAGAGGAGCCAAGCACGACACTGCCAAATGACCGCGAACACCGCACCTGGAACATCTTCTCCCCGGCTTTTTGTGGGAGACGTGCTCCCAACCCTCACACCCATAGCTGGCCGCACCCACCTCCCCGTCCACCGGATGAACAACGCTCCCCACCTCCCCGTCCACTGGACGAACCACCCGCCTCCAAACACCTCTTCCGCTCTTCATCCTTCTTTGCTGCCATTTTGACATCAACATTGGTCTGCATCAAGGTTCAACTTCGAGTCAATTCCTTTTTACTTTGATTATGGACGAGTTCACAAGTCACATTAAGAATGAGATACATTAGTGTATGTTATTTGCTGTTAATTTTTTTGAATAATGAGAGTAGAGATGGAGTAAATGAGAAGCTTGAGGTCTGGAGACATGCATTGGAGACTAAAGGATTTTGTACAAGTACAAGTAATATTGAATATATGGAATGCACTTTTGATGGAAGCAATGGTGAAGGAATCAATGTGAAGATTGGTGACAATATCATTTAGAAGAAAGATTCTTTTAGATACTTGGGATCTATTTTGCAACATGACAGGGGAATTGATGGAGATGTTACTGGTAGAATAAATGCATGTTGATTAAAGTGGAGAGGAACCATTGCAGTTCTTTGTGATAAGAAAATTCCTTTGAAAACCAAAGGCTAGTTTTACAAAGCAACTATGAGATCTGCTATGTTCACGGTTCGAAAAACTACCCTCGAGGCGGTCCCATTTAGCCTCGAGGCATGCACCTCGGTCCAGCCCAGTGAGGCATGCACCATTGCACCTCAGGTGGTCGAGGCATGGCCTCGAGGCGTCTTGCGAGGTGTTTTAGCTTTTTGAAGTATTTTTTACGATTTTAATGGTTTACTTAATAGTTTGAGAATCTTATAAATATCTCCTTGTTTAGGATATTGATTATACAAGATAAATGCCCGAATATGATGTTTCTTTCGTATCGATAACATCATATTTACTATTAATTGTGTTTAACTATTTCGATACTCTTACTATATCACTCTTAATCAATGAATTCATAAATATCAAATCCAACAATACTCGTCAAAATTAACGAACTTTGCAATATATCAAGCACAACAAAATGGATAGGGTTAACGATTTTTTCATAATGCCATATATTATACATTAGACATATAACATAAATTTCTTCTATTATATTTAATTGTGCTTTTAATTAGAATATTTAAAGATTTGCTCGAAATGAATAGGATTTATGTTATGTTAGACACATAACATAAATTTCAACATATATTTGATCATACTTTTAATTACAATAATATTTCGAAGATAGATTTGTATTGTTTAATTCTTTCGCAACAGTTATTGACAATGAATTCCTTTTTGATTGGATGGAAATGTGTAGAAAGGGATATGATGTTGTTCTATCATCTATTTTAGGGTTCTTATCTCTATTATTTCATCGTATCTTATAATGTTAAGTATTATATATTGGATAGAGAGCAAATAATTATGTTGATATATATATATATATAGTCGTAGTTTTATGCATATTTTTCTCTATAAATCGAGGCTTACGCCTCGACCGTCTCGAGGCTATGCGTCGCCTTGATTCTGACGAAAATGTCTCATTCCACCTTTCATTTTTTAAACCCCGGCTATGCTCTATGTTTATGAATGTTGGCCTGTGAACCGTAGGCATATGCAGAGAATGACAGTAGCAGAAATGAAAATGCTAAGTTGGATATGTGGACACACACACACGCGTAAAGATCGAATTCGGAATGATACCATCAGAAGGAAAGTTGGTGTAGCTCTGATCGAGGATAAGATGCGAAAAATTGTTTAAAGTGGTTTGGCCATTTGCAAAGGAGGTCAGTTGTTGCACCAGTGAGGAAATGCGAGTTTTCGGATGTAAGCCGGTTAAGATTGGGCGATGAAAGCCCAAGAAGTGTTGGAATGAGACTATATGAAGGGTTCTTAGTTTTTTGGATCTAAGCTCAGGAATGACCCAAGATAGATATGAATGGAGGCATAGAATCCATGTAGTCAACCCTACTTAATGTGAGAAAAGACTTTGTTGTTGTTGTGATATTCCAAAATAGAATGGTTGTGCTGAATGAAGAAGTTGACATGGAATTGCATGAACTCAACTCACTCTATAAAGGTGCATCTCAAATATTGGTCTCTAACATTTAAAATGCAACATATGCCATAAACATGTTGCATGTTAAACACCCTTAAGGGTTTTCTCCATTTCAAGTTCTCCATGGTTTAGGTCCTTTTACTCCTTTCTCAAAGTTTGGGGTTGTGTTTGCTATCCTATACTAAAACCTTAGGCGTGCCACAAGTTAGAGTCAATAACAAAACGTGTTTTTTGTGATATTCCACACTTTACAAGGCATAGATTTGTCTTCACATTCCAAAAAGCAAAATTGTCTTGTCCAGACATGTCATGTTTGATGAAACTCACTATCCTTTCAAAACACATGCATTAACTAGTATCAAGCTTTCTTATGCTGACCATATTATTCTTCCAATGCAAACACTTGTCGGAGCTAGTCCTTCCTAGCAAAGATAGGTGGATGCTTTTGACACTTTCTCTACTCATAACCATTATGACTCACTAGATATGACATGGCTCTGGTAAATGTTTTTGGGTAAGTACTTTGAAATACTTGCCAAACAAGGGGGGTTGGGGAGGATGGAGAGCTCTTGACACCAGAGAGAATGCTTATGGTGGGAGGTGCGTGGCGGGGTAAAGGAATGAAGAAGGCCACCAAAACGAGGAGAGGTGTGAGAGAACCACCAAATACGTGCGAGAGAGGGAAGAAGGCTGATCATTCGTTTTCTCATATAAAATGAGGCCGTTGATGCTTCATATTTGTTATCTCTGGACATTAGACTGTGTCGTGCATGCTTCTGCCATGATGTTTTGCTTGTGGCAAGGAAGGACATCGGACAATGACGCGCTCAAAGGCGTTGGATCTTCAACAAATAAATCCAATTTGCAACATGGTACAATCAAGGCTGACTGTGAGATCAATCTTGCAGTCAACTATGCCACTTATGCGTCAGTGGTCTGTGAAGGAAGGCCTAAAGGCATCCTAGTGTCAAATTACCTTCTCCTTGGTTTTTCAGCAAAATGAAGAGTTGGACATCTTTTCGATTTGTGGATACTTGCAAGATTTACTGGACAGTGCATTTTTAGGCGATGTTTCTTTACCGGACTCCAAAGTCTACTGTGCAAGGGGTCTTTCCAACTCAGAGATCGATTTCTTGTTGTAGAATGGTCGGAACTTCGGAATTACTTATCGCCTCCCTTGAGTCACAGATGGTGAAGCACCAAACAAAAGGCTGAAGGTGGCCTTGTTTCTTTGGTGTGCCCTTCCTCTCGCATACGATCGAAGCCCTGAGTTCGCATTAAGAGAGCTGGGAGCGGTAACAAAGGGTTCTCGCCAATGGTCGGAGTCCTAGCTCAAATCTGTTAACAACCTTAATGGTTCGTGAAGGATCCGACTTGCTTGTCAGTGAGTCCGTTTGCTGGTTCAAGATGGGCTACACTTCTTTCAGGTTATTGGTGTAGGTTCCACCTCCTCTGCCGTCGCCATCTCTTGTGATAGAACTGTCATCGCTAGCTCGTCTTCAGTCGAGTCGTCGATTCAACTTCCAGTGGCAAGAATCTCGGAAGATCAGGTGAGGGAGATTTTGAAAAATCCTTCTTTGGAATCTTTTCAACAAAGGAGAAACTTGTAGAGTTAATCTCCTACCTTCAATTCGGAGTCAATTTTGGAAGGTCTCGTTTTTTCAACGCTGCTCTCTCCAACCACATTGATGCCATCACCCATGACCTTTCTATTAGGGCTTCGAGCGTTGCTGAAGGCTCTCTCTGCGGGAATTTTTTGGGATATTCTTTTAGTCGGGCTGTTTCAAACTTAACCCACCCTTTGTGTCTTTTGGAGCTACCGAATAAGGGGGCCCGAATGGATACTGTCTCGAATTTGAGGACCAGATTACTAAAGAGAATCCACTTAACGTTCTCGGGTACACAAATCAGATTTTGGTATACATGAACCCCTTTTGGACTTGTCTGCTATAGGACCTCTCGAGGAATCTATTGAAGCGGTATCCACTCCACTATCATCACCCATGGTCGGGCATCGATGCAGATCCGCCACTTGATTTTGTGGGGACGCAAGAAGAGCCTCTCGAGGCTTATCTTGCCCTTACAGAAACTCCTTCCTTGCCCTAGGAATGACCTCTCTTCCTCACTTGACCTTCCTCTCTAGAGCATGCTATTACGCATTTGGAAGCTGCCATGTCTCAGACCCCTGCTCAATCCCTCCCTCTGCTTACAGTTGCAAGTAGGGTTTCTATGCCCACATCCTCCTTTTGCTCGTCTATTGCAGGGAGGGGAAATGATAGAAGATTAAAATGGTAATTCAAAGATTGTTAACATAGTGAATATGATTATCTCGAGCTATAAGTCTCAAGTAGCATTGGTAGTATGCTTGGTCTGAACTTCGAGACCTTCCCAATTATCTTAATCAAAGTTTTAACCTGAAATGTGAGGGGTCCAAGTGATCCAGAAAAACGGAGTTCGATTGGACCTCCATTGAATGATTAGGGTTGTGATGTGGCCTTGTTACATGAATCAAAATTTATTCCTGCACCAGTATCCGTTGGAGATCTTTGGGGCTTGTTCTTTGACGAACTACAGAACTTTGGATGAAATTGGTACTGGTGGGGTCAGATCATCGCTTGGAAAGACTCTGTCTTTAGCCTTGTGTCGGAGTTGAAGGGGAGACACGCCCTTACATTTGTGCTGGACTTCCGGTTTACTGCACAAATTACCTTTTCATGTGTCTATGGACCTTGCTTACACACTCAAAGGGCTGATTTATGGGCAGATCTCCAAAGTGCTAGAAATGCTGTCCTTGGTGTGGTTTGGCTTGTCGGTGGTGGTGACTTTAGCGTTTCTTTGCTCTCCTCTGATCGTCCACTCTTGAGGGGAAGTCAGGATCCTGGATCGGTTGGTGTTGCCAAGCTGATTGATGAATTGGAGCTTGAGGTGATTAATGCTACCGACACTAGATATTACCTCGGGGAAATGTTGATAGCATCTGCACCCGTTCTCGTATTGATCGTTTTTTGGCCTTTGTAGAGCTTCTTGAAGCTTTATCTCTTTCGACTTCCACTTTGAGACCTCGTACCAGGTCTGACTACTCGCATTGTCGGTTTGGGACTTTGGCGACGATTCTTCACTTAGGGGTTTCTTCAGATTTGAGTGCGCCTAGCTACATGCGGAAAATTTCAAAGATTTAGTCTCCATCCATTGAACTTCTACTATGATCTCGGGATTCACAACATTACATATGACTCAAAAGTTGATCTCTTTACACATACAACTCTTCTCCTTCAAGAAGGAGGCTAGAGAGACGAGAAGGAATCATCGTGTGGAGGCATAAGCAGAGGTGTTCGTAATTGGTGGGTTGGAAGGCACCAAAGAACTTTTGGTTGAAGAACTCGCAGATAGAGCAGAAGCACAAAAAATCATCTTGGCTGAGGGTAAGAAACATGTTGCGGAGTGGAAACAAAGATCACGAGACAAATGAAATGATGGTGGAGGGTGAGCGTGAGATTGTGTGGGCAATTTCTAATAATTTCCATGAGTTCTCGAGAAGAAATATGGATCAACCTTGGAGATGACCTGGCCACGGGGTATTCAACTCTCTGAACATCATTCGATTCATTTGGGGCAAAACATTACTCTGGAGGAGGTGAAAGTGGCATTTTGGAATCTGAATGCTGATGGTGCATCTGGCCCTAATGGATTCCTTATTTTTTTCTTCTGAGAATTTTGAACAATGGTTTGAGGAGAGGTTGTAGATGTTATGGAGGAGTTTGCTAGAGACAATGCTGGGTTTGAGAGACTTTACAAGGCTCTTATTGTCCTATTACTGAAGAAGATGGTATCTGAGAGACTAGAAGATCCGAGAGACTGTAAGATTTCCAGCCGATTGCACTCTCCAATGCCATTTATTTGATAGATGCAAAGGTCTTGGCAATTAGGTTGAATGTGGTTTCGGATCACATCATTTCACAGCTACAATCAGTTTTTATCTGAGAAGGCAAATTGTAGACAATTTGTTTATGGCACCTGAGGTTATAACTAACTGAAGAAACATAAGTCAAAAGGTATCCTTTGGAATGTGGACTTTTCTAAAGCGTATGACTAGGGCTGCTAATCGAACCGAACTGTAACGAACAAACCTATGTGTGAGTTCGGTTCGGTAAGGAAGTTCGAAAGTTCGAGTTCGAGTTCGGTTCGATAAATGTTCGATAGGATATGTTCGAGTTTGAGTTCGTTTAGAAAACGAACGTTCGAGTTTGTTTCGATAGCAGTTCCTTAACAATTTAGCTCAACTAAAAGTTGTTTATATGAACAAGTTTGAAACTGGATTTCGATAACAACGTTCGATAAGCAGTAAAAATAAGAAATTATTCAAATTAAAGTGGTACAAAGCCCAATAAATACCACGATTTCTTTAAACTCGAAATTTATCAAGTATATAAATACTAAGTTACACATATAAATACACACACATATGCATATATCAACTCGAACTTTTATTGAACGAACATATGTTATGTTCATGTTCGGTTCGTTAAGCTATCGAACTAAAAGTTGAAGTTCATGTTCAGTTCATTTTGAAACGAATGAACATTTTTCGAACTATTATCGAACGAACTCTAATCGAATACGAACATGTTCAATTCGACTAGCAGCCTTACGTATGACACGACGGACTAACGTTTTCTCTGAATGGTGATGCCTAGATGCGCTTTCCCTGTTATTTGGATCTCCTGGATGTAGTGCCGTGTTTTACCACACCATCATACTTGGTACTTGTTAATGATCGTCCTGAGAGGGGATTTATTCAGCCACAATGGGGTGTTAGACAGGGGTGCCCCCTAGCCCCTATGCTATTTGTGATTGCAGCTGATGTCTTGGCTTGCATGGTTGAGCATGTGTCACGTAATGATTTCGTAGCTGTTCACACCATTGATGATATCGCGATGCAGATGATATAATCTTTTTATTGAAGGAGGCAAAGAGGAGGGTAAAGGAATTGCAATAATGTTGGAGATTTTTGGCAAAATATCACGGCTTGTTCTCAATCATGGGAAATCTACATCTACCTGTTTTGATCATTCAAACCTAGGTGCACATGCATGTTGTGTAGAGATAGGTACGTAATGCATCTCTCTTCGATTCGCTACTTAGCCTTCTTCTATCGGTTGGCAGAATTAATATGTTTGATTGGTTGCCTATCATAGATAAGATGGAGAAAAGATTCTATAGATGGATGGCTTTAGGCGGCTATTTTGTCCCATAGGGGACGTTTGGTACTTGTAAAGACCGTTCTCTATGCTATTCTTGTTTTCTTCATGTTGTCTCGTCTTCTCCCTGTTGGTATGAGGCCCAGGTTGGAATTGATCATGCAGACGTTTCTTTGGGGCAAATCATTGCAAAATGGGTCATGAGTGCATCTAGTTGATTGGGAGACTGCCACTCTGCTTGAAGTGTTTGGCGGCCTTGGAATCACCCGTCTGGACACCATGAACGAGGCACTCCTCTTAAAGCGATTTGGTAGGATTCGAGGCAGGAGTGAGGACTTGTGTTGTTGTTTCATTCGCAACATTTATAAGCTTGGAGTCCAAGACAATATGCCCCAACACCCGAACTTTTACCCTTCGGCTTTCTGAAAAGGAATCAACTCGGGGATGTCGCGTTTCCAGGAGCTCGTCCGGTGCTTGGTGATGGTAAATTTTTCACCTTCTGGAATGAGAACTGGTCAGGTGAGGGACCCTTTTCCTCTAGGTTCCCCCGCTTATTTGTCTTAACCGCTAACCATGAAGCATGGGTTTTGGATTGTTGGATTGATGACAACGGGATGCCGTTGTTGACGGATTTCTCTCATCAACTCCTAGAGGATTTTCTTCTCCTTTTGGAATCCCTAAGGCAGATTGATAGGCTTACTAATGGTGAGATCATTGGGTGTGGAAAGACAACTCTTTTTTGGTTAAAAGAGCTTACAAAGCTATTACTAGACCACCACCTCCGATGACAAACACTTGTGGTTTGTGATTACAACTTTATATGAGAGCTAAAATTGTTGTATAGAATTGATTTCTTTATGTGGCTGTACAAGAGGCGCATTATGACAATGGACTGATGTGCAAGACTTTTCTCGGACATCTCCAATAGATGTCTGTTTTGTGAAACACATATTGCGATAGTGGAACATCTTTTCTTCCATCATGTGAAGACGTCCTCAATTTGGACGGAGATTGGTGTTGATTGATTGAATTTTCAGACTCTGAACCTGTTTTGGGACTCGATGTTTGAGGCAAATCATCAATTTAGAGAGGACCTTCTACGGTCGATCACAACTATTTGAGCTATTTGGTTAACTAGAAATGGTGCACTTTTTTCCTTATAATGTTTCTAGTGCGAGAACGTAATTTTCCTTCCATTCTAGGACTCTTGTCGAGTCTTGGCTTCTGTATGTCATATAAGTCTTCATGTAACTTTCTTCATCTTTTAATATATTTGGGGTGGACACCATAGCGTGTTTCCCCCCTCTTTTGAATACCAAAAAAATGACTCCCTCGATATGGTATCTGCGCATTCCCAACAGCCTAATGATTCCCAAGTTGCTTTTAACATACTAATTACAAGTTGAACATCGTGATTCTCAGGTTTTAAATGAAGTTTCCTCTACACAACCAATGCCCTCTCCATGTCATGAGTCAACCAAAACGCATGGCATGATTGTTAGAGCTATGCATGTGATAATTTGAAAGAATGTGGATACACTAGTGCACATCATCCTTTACCACAAATATCTCGTGACAAGGCAGATCCCTCTAATAACATTGAGGCAACAAAAGATTGTGTTTGAGTTCGTGTTATGTTCGCTGCAAATAAGACATGATCTCTTGTTCCTCAAACATCTTCAATGATTGTTTTGGAAATAAATTGGTATTTCATATAAAAAGGAAGCAAGATGGCTCCATTGGAAGGCTTAAAGCTCGCCTAGCGGCTAAGGGCTATCATCGGAATGAAGGGCTTGACTATAAAGGGACTTTCAGTCAAGTTGCTAAGCCGACAACTATTCTTTTATCCTTAGCTATCTCCAATAATTGGTTTATGCATGAATCAGGCATTCAAAATGCTGTATTGTGCTTGAGTTCGTGTTATGTTCACTGCAAATAGCACATGATCTCTTGTTCCTCAAACATCTTCAATGATTGTTTTGGAAATAAATTGGTATTTCATATCAAAAGGAAGCAAGATGGCTCCTTGGAAGGCTTAAAACTCGCCTAGCAGCTAAGGGCTATCATCGGAATGAAGGGCTTGACTATAAAGGGACTTTCAGTCAAGTTGCTAAGCCGACAACTGTTCTTCTTTTATCCTTAGCTATCTCCAATAATTGGCTTATGCATGAATTAGACATTCAAAGTGCTGTCTTACATTGACACCTAGAGGAGAATGTCTATATTTTACAACCGCAAGGTTCATAAAGATTTTCTAATCATGTACGCAAACTGCGCAATCTCTTTATGATTTAAGACAAGCACCATCTTCTTGGTATATGGTACTGTTCTAGGGTTTTTCCAGTTCAAGGAATGATACCTCTCCATTCATCTATAACACACTTGGAATTCACATATTTTTTATCTTTGTTGATTACACACTCATCGTAAGTTCTCGCCAGTATTCTTTGAAGGGTCTGCCTGCAGCTCTTGCTTCCAAGTTTCTTATTAGTGATCTTGGATTTCCTCATTTTTTGGGTATTGAAATGCATCGAGCATACAATGGTTTATCTCTCTCAGCAACACTATATTATAAATTTACTAAGGCGTTTTAAATTGGATGGAGTTAAGCCTACAAGAAGTCTCATGTCTACACAAGTTTTGTTGAAAAATGAATAATCCACATTCCCTAATCCTCAGCTACACAGATAACTCGTCGGGGGCCTTAATATCTATCCTTCACAGGAATTGCGTCTAGAACAAACAAGGTATCTCAACTTATGCACCAACCAACTCAAAATCATTATTAAGCTACCAAACGTCTTATGAGATACTTGAAAGGCATATTTTATTTGGGTCTATTTTGCTCTGCCGAATCTGACATATCCTTGTCTGGATTTTCTAATGCTTATTGGGCAACATGCGGGCATGATGGATGCTGTACAACAGGTTATGTAGTCTACATCAGTACCAATCCAATCGTTTGGATGAGTAAAAAACATCGAACCATTGCTCATTCCAGCACACAGGTTGAGTATCGAGTTTTGGCCAATACGACTGCTGAAATCTGTTGGCTTCAATCTCTCCTCCATGAAGTTGGCATTTTTTGTCTTGCTCCAAATCTATGGCGCGATAACATTGGTGCACTGTATATATCGGCCAATCCTGTCTTTCATTCTGAAATGAAAGACATGATTGTAGGTTCGTTTTCTGTCCTTCAACGAGCAAGTTGCAGATGCTCTCACAAAGGCTCTTGCTGTTCAGTCCTTTTCAAGACACCAAGCCAAGTAAAATCTTTGTTCCAAATCTTTAGCTTGAGGGGAGTTGTTAGGACCTTGTGTAATCAAACCCTTTCTCAAGTGTATTCTTGTCGTACATACATAATACATGTCTATAAATATAAAAACCAATTGATAAGTCTGCAGTGATTGTTCAGAATCTGTTTTTCACCTTTCTATCTTCTATATTGGGGGTGAGTAGCACCAACTTTAGGTAGATGATTAAGATGTCGAGGATATGAATAAGAAGGGATGCAGTTATACAGATATACTTCTTTTTGTCTCTTGTTTTTTTTGTGGGATTTACGTGATTAACTTTGTCATTGGTTGATTTCCATTTGACAGTGATGATGGGAGATTAAGCTGTGGATACTCGAGTTTTAGGGGGAAGAGAGCAACCATGGAGGACTTCTATGACATGAAAGCATCGGAGATTGATGGACAAAAAGTTTGTCTTTTTGGGATATTTGATGGTCTGATTCTGAATGTAATTTCTTGCTGCGTATATTGTTATTGAGGATGGCACACTGACATCTTATTTATAATCTCAGGACATGGTGGTTCTCGAGCTGCTGAATACTTGAAGGACCACCTATTTGAAAATCTCATGAAACATCCAAAATTCATTTCAGAGACAAAATTGGCTATCAGTATGTTTCAGGTCCTGCAATTTTCTATTATGATCATACCGTATTTGTGCATATTTAAATTAAAATGTGATTTTACAGGTGAAACCTATCAAAAAACTGACTCTGAATTTCTTGATGCTGAAAGAAACACTCATCGTGATGATGGATCAACAGCCTCTACAGCAGTTTTGGTGGGGAAACATCTCTATGTTGCAAATGTGGGAGATTCCCGTGCTATAATATCCAAAGGAGGCAAAGGTTTGATAGTTCATATTTTTGGGATATTTTTACTGATGGTCATGAATCTCGTGATATGCATCTCATATTCGTTTTTAATTTATTCCTTAGTGTGGTCTTAATTAAGTTTATAACAAGTCATGCATAATATCCAATTGAGGATCTCTCCGTGCCATGTCTTCTTCTGATCTTTGGGTGCAGTTATCTCCATTCTTATTAAGATAAATTAAACCAATAATTTTATCGATTTATATGTGTGACAATTATTAATCACATTTAAGATGAGATACCTTGATGTATATTGTCCATCGATGATATTGTATTGATTGACGAAATTAAAGATGGAGTAAATGAGAAGCTTGAGGTTTGGAGACATGCTTTAGAGACTATACAAGAATTTGTATAAGTTGGGCTAAGACTGAATATATGGAGTGCACATTTGATGGTAGCAGTGATGAAGGAATCGATGTGAAGATTGGAGAAGATAACATTATGAAGAAAGTTCTTTTATATACTTGGGATCTATTTTGTGACATGATGGGTAAATCAATGGGGATGTGCTAATAGAATTAATGCCGGTTGGCAAAAGTGGAGAGCATCCTCTACTGTTGTATGTGATAAGAAAATTTCTTTGAAAATCAAATGCAAGAATTATGAAGAAGCCGTGAGACCTGCTATGCTCTACGGATCTCAATGTTGACCTATTAACCATAGACATGTGTTGAGAATGCTATGATGGATATGTAATCATACATGAAAAAGATCGGATTTAGAATGGTGCGATCAGAAGAAAAGTTGGTATAGCTCCGGTAGAAGATAACATGAGAGAAAACTGCTCAAGATAGTTTTGTCATTTGCAACAGAGGTCAGTTGATGCACTAGTTAGAGGATGTGAGGTTTAGGATGTTGAGTCGACTACGAGAGGATGGGGAGGGCCGAAGAAGTGTTGGAAGGAGACTATCTGAAAGGATATTAGTTATTTGGATCTAAAAATGAGAATGAGCCAAGATAGATCTGAATGGAGGCAAAGAATCCATGCAGCCAACCAGCCCTACTTAATGTGGGAAAAGGTTGTGTTGCTGTTGTTATATGATCGACAATTATAGACAAAACACATACATAACTTTTCAATGTCTCCAACTATTTTATTGATTTATTCATTCTTAAATCATGGGAGGCTTTGAATCAAAGTTTTAAGGATTCTCTATAAAATTGTATAGTTTTCAATACTATAATGATAACTTAGATTGCATGTATAACTAAATGTTCACAGTTAACTTAGAAAATTATATACTTCATGTATTATGAGATTATATGCTTTATGTGATAAAGTAATAAATAATGATGTTTTATGCAGATTTGTAAAATGTTCATAGCTATATAAAATCACTAATAAAAAGATTTAAATATCTTATGCTTGAATAAAAATCTCAATCATGTACATAGCAGGCAAAATAGATACTCAAATTCTAGCTAGCAATCAAAGTAGGAGTCGATAAATTATAAAATATTATATTAATATTCTAAAGATTTGTTTAATGGTCTAATGTTCAAAAAATAATTATTTCTTAATAAGTTTCTTAAATTTAACATATAAAAGGCATCAATACACAATTTCTTCTTTTATGACATTTTTATATACTTATATAATCAAGGTGGTGCCTCAACACTGCATTAGCGCCTCACAGCCTGAGTATTGTCTCATAAAAGTGAAGCATAACTCTCACTGAAGCAATCAGAGGCTATAGCCTTATGGCTCTACTCCATCAAATTATATCGAGGCATAAGCCTCGGCATCTCAAGGAGGATTTTTTAAAACCATGTAAATACTACATGAAAACAAGCTATGCCGCTATGCTTTCCCATGACTGGTCCTTGATGTAACATCTTTCTTTTGGGGGATCTCGTGGGATTTTCTCGATCCCAGCTCTCCTTTTGTCCTTTCTTCTGTCCTGCCGTAGCTCTCACTGTTCTGTTCCTTCGCTTTTTTAATAAAAAGTTTGGGGCGAGCACCGCGCCGTGCCTCCCCCGAAATGTCAGACTTAAAAAAAAACAAGGTATGCCACTTAATTGATGCACAAAACAACTGACTGCCAAAGATCCCAGTTAATACTGCTATGACCATTAACTGAATGGCAAAATCGTAGTTTAAATCAACTTTATTGGTCAGAAGAATTGAATAAAACTGTTAGAAAATAGGAAGCGGAAGCGGAATTAGAAATAAAGATAAAGAACTTGAAGAACACAAGAAGATTTAACGTGGAACTCTACTCACTAAAGAGCGTGATGAAACCACGAGAGAATGCCTCAGAGGGCGTATGCGTTCATTGCACTTTCTCAATGGATACAGGAGGTCTGGGGCTCCTTATATAGCTTCACAGAGCCTCCAAGTCCCACCATTGGTCGATGTGGGACTAAACATATGGATGGGGTAAATGGATCTTCTCCAGGATCCATTTACGCTCTACAACTCATATGGCGCACAACCAAATACTCCAACACTCCCCCTCAAGCTGGAGCATGCAATGCTCAGCTTGGACAATCATAAAGAAACTCAACTCACGCTACAGGAGACTACGGACAATATCAACTCAACTCGCACAACTGTCGGCTGCTGTCGAGGACGTTGCTTCTCATGCCGTGCAGGTGAGGAGGACGAACGGGCTGGAGTGTGAGTTTGCTGAATCTTCTCGTCGGAGAGCATGCACTCCGAACTGCGCCTGGCAGAGTCGCTGCAACTGGAAATGAGTCTCCTTGTCGGAGTACTCTGGCCCGCCACAATAATGTGGACAACTGCTCTATCTCTGAAAAAGGCCGAACTACAAAGGCCGTGGAAGTGCAATCTTCGTCGAAGTCCACTGTCGCTGGAGAATGGAGTGAAAGAAGTCTCCTCATCGGAGAACTGGGTCTCTCCCATCTGGCACAGAGAAAGGTACACTGCTCTGGAGTACCTATGATACCACATGAAAACCCTTGCCAACATGGCATGAGGAATGGTCCTCTACTCTGGAGTCCCTATCGCTCACATGAAAACTTTGGCCGAAACAATAAGAATGGATGGGGACCACTAACAATGATGGCAAACATGTGCACATCTGAAAGAAGACCAAATACTTGTGCGTGTCTGAAACTGACGACTCAGAACCATGATCGTCGACTCTGAAACCGAACTGTAGAGTCTGATCATCTGGCTGGTATGGAGACTGACATCTGAATTTGGAATCTGAATCGAGACTTGTGACTCTACATATATACTTACCCTTTCTCCCATACTTGTCGGAAAATGAATATCGACAAAGTTGGGAGAAGACAAGATAATGGGCTTTTAAAACAAAGATCAATAAGCCGTTCACATATTTATCGACTTTTCAAATCATTCATCATCCCCCCTTTTTTTATTTTTTAAGCCGTTTGTCATTTTTTTTACCGGCTTTTCATCATAATTTTTTTGCTATTGCGTACGGCTTTTCTTCCTTTTTTGTACGTGCCTTTTTTCCCCTTTCTTTTCCTTTTTTTTAATACGCACAACCAAACTAGATCTGAAACCTGTGCCTCTCTCTCTCTATTTTGAAACCAATCTCTCTCTCTCTCTCTTTTTAATAACCGCCCTGGCCCCTCTTTTTTTTCGGATGAAGCATCGACCGATTTGTGCATTACAATACATTTTTCCTTTTTTTAACAACCCACTTGGGTACGCATAGGAGGTTTTTTTAATTAAAAAACATGTGTCCTTTAGATCCTGGATTGGAACCCTATGCATGAAGAAGACCCCCACCCCGATGGGGTTCTACACGCCACCGCCGCCTGGAGAAATGGAGGCAAGCGCGCCTGGAGGGATCTGCGAGAAGGAGGCCGCTGTCGCCCGGAGATGGCCGTGAGGTGATCGCATGGCAGATCACGCGTGGAAGGAGGATCGCAGGGTCGGTGGAAGGAGCGCGCCTGGAGCTGCTGGAGACCTGCGGCTTTGCGCAGGTGAAGAGAGGGCTGAGCGTAGGACTGGAGCATCGGGGATAGTGGTGCGTCGCCTCGAAGGAGGTGCGCCAGGACTTGCCGACCAGTAGGGCTGTCATCGAAGGAGGGGCTCGCGCTCTGTGCGCGCGATGCGCGAGGGAGGGACCTGTGTGACTTGGAGAGGCGCACGCGATCGGTTCTCTGCCTGCGTGACAGAATCGTGCGGACGAAAGAGGGCTCCTCCTGGAGTATTTGCGGCTGTTGCCATCGATGGAGGCCGCACAAGGCTCATGTTGGCTGTTGGCTGGAGGAGCACAGATCTGGAATATGGGATGCTCGCGCGCCAGTAGGAGGAGCATACACATACTGCTGGGACTGTAAATGAAGGACGCCGCTTGCGCCTGTTATGCTGCGAGGATGCAACCAACGAAGATGCTCCTCCACCTGGGAGCCTGGAAGATCTACTGTACCTTCAAGAACCAGGGTTTCAAAAAACCCTATAGAACCTCAACATGAATATGTTTACAAATCTTCACGAATAATTTAAAGGACTGATACACAATCTTCATAATATAATAATCTTTAAAAATGAACAATCTATGTCGGAAATAAAGAATATGAAACCTCGAGAATCGAACGCGCTCTGCTACCATGTTAGAAAATAGGAAGCGGAATCAGAAATAAAGATAAAGAACTTGAACACTAGAAGATTTTACATGGGACCCTACTCACTAAGGAGCGGGATGAAACCACGGGAGAATGCCTCAGAGGGCGTATGTGTTCATTGCACTTTCTCAATGGATACATGAGGTCTGGGGCTCCTTATATAGCCTCCACAGAGCCTCCAAGTCCCACCACTGGTCGATGTGGGCCTAAACATATGGATGGGGTAAATGGATCTTCTCCAGGATCCATTTACCCTCTACAACTCATATGACGCACAACCAAATACTCCAACAAAAACAAAAATATGGAAAGTACTAAAAATCACTGGAAATGGCACTGCATATATGATACGAACAGTACATGAATACAATATATGGTAATAAACTGGTAGGAACTACCACTAATACCAGAAAGCCCTATGGAAAACAGCTGTATGGGTCAAAAGAACCACATATAACAATATATGTCCAACAATATGAATGAACAATGACTATACCAACGATCTCAGGAGATATTCCTGTATGCATGAAATGAATAATAAAGGAAAACTGTGTACGTCAATTAGCTGTTATGAAGAACTAATGACTACAAAACATCATTGTGGATAATAACTATTTGGGTTAAAATATTTTTATATAAGAATGATATATATCAAATAGAAGACACAAACAAAAGGTGCATATCAAACACCACATGGAATACCACTATAAACAAACAATACATGAAAACAAGTATGTCTGATGCAGCGTGACCCCAAATTATAGGGCCGCATTTATTTAATTAAATAATTATCAATTTTATTTACGTTTTTAGCGGTCGTATTGGTCTAATTGAATAATTGAGATCGCCTGTGATCTCAACGTTATTTCGTAGATTTTAATTGCAATTTTGGGTCAATTAATTAATTAGAGTCTAATTAGAGTAATTAGAGGTCAATTAGGATTAAATTAGTTGTTAATTTGATTTGTTTACTATTTTTGTAAACCCTCTCTCCTATATAAAGAGAGGGTAGTCCATTGTTCTAGTCAGTCAATTATGAAGTAAATTTGAGATTTTATCTCGTACCTCTCTCTCATCTCTCTTCTCCCTCCACGCGATCTCCGCGGTTCTCCTCCCTCAACCTCTCGCGTTCCCGGCGAGTTTCTTCCTCTCAATCCCTCCAATCTCTCTTCTCAACCATTCTCTTCTTCTACCAAAAAAATCCACAAAAAAATATATTATTATTTTATTCGTCGACGCCGAAACCTGTTCTGCATCAATTGGTATCAGAGCATGGCATCTAGGTCGTCCTCACGATCTAACGATCCGTCCCGGCGCCCGCACCGACATCAACGTTCATCCGAACAAACACGACGAACCATCTCCACCGTCGACGCCTCCTTCAAGGAGACGGAGCACATGGTTCGTGATTTGCAAATCAACTTCAACTCGCTATTTCGAGATCTAATGGCCAATTTTGAGGCCTACCGCGACGCCCAAGCAAAGCCGCCAACCGCCGAAGCCGCCACCGCGAGTTTTAACGACGAAGAACTCGCCGTGGAAGCCAATCAAGCCGCTGTCCAGATCGTTTTTGAAGAAAAAATCGAAGAAAGGGGCGAGACGCTCGCTGTCCAGACTATTTCAGATCAATCCCCGTCATCAACGGCCGCCCCCATGGCAGTCCTCACCCCTCCAGCGGCTCCCCAGGCCGCCCAGGTACTTCCCCTACCCTCCCCAGCCCGCACGGCCGTCAGCCGCACCCTACAACCACCGGCCCTCCTCCCCTTCGTCCCGCTAGACGCCAGGCCCCCGCGCCGCCCTATCAACCCATCTCGTCCTCACCCTTTCCCCCTCACCGCCCTTCTCCGCAACTCGCTCCCTCCCCGCGCGCCGTCGCGCCCTCCGGTCCCGATCTCGCCGCTTCTCCCAATCTCCTTCCTCCCCCGCCCCAACATACGCCTCCCCGCCCTTCTTCCCACCGAGATCACCCACCCCCGCGCTGCCGTGATCGCCCCCTCCCATCGGTCCCAGCGAATCGCCAACCCCTCGCCACCGCCACTCCGCGAGTTCCTTCCCCGCCCTCGCGTCCGGCCCTCGAGCCGCCGCCGCCCACGAGATCGCCCAAAGCCGCGACCCCGCCGCCTTTTACAGATGAAGGCCGAAACCCTTATGGGGGTTGTCTCGGTCACAGAGATTGGATTCCCCAATTTCAGGGATTGGGAGTTGAGATGGAAAAATTACAAAAGGAAATTTCCAAAAATATATATTTGCAAAAGGGTCCAAGGCATTATAAAAAGAGAGAAGAAGGAAGGGGTACGAAAATTGCAGAGATGCCCCTCCATTGGGAAAAACTACAAACGTAACATTGAAAATGATCGAATTGGAGGAAAGTGAAACCTCAATTCAAAGATGATTTCTCCACCAACATCACGCAATTCGTCAGGAGCCGAATTTTTAAAGCGGTGGAGAGTTGATGCAGCGTGACCCCAAATTATTGGGCCACATTTATTTAATTAAATAATTATCAATTTTATTTACGTTTTTAGCGGTCGTATTGGTCTAATTGAATAATTGAGATCGCCTGTGATCTCAACGTTATTTCGTAGATTTTAATTGCAATTTTGGGTCAATTAATTAATTAGAGTCTAATTAGAGTAATTAGAGGTCAATTAGGATTAAATTAGTTGTTAATTTGATTTGTTTACTATTTTTGTAAACCCTCTCTCCTATATAAAGAGAGGGTAGTCCATTGTTCTAGTCAGTCAATTATGAAGTAAATTTGAGATTTTATCTCGTACCTCTCTCTCATCTCTCTTCTCCCTCCACGCGATCTCCGCGGTTCTCCTCCCTCAACCTCTCGCGTTCCCGGCGAGTTTCTTCCTCTCAATCCCTCCAATCTCTCTTCTCAACCATTCTCTTCTTCTACCAAAAAAATCCACAAAAAAATATATTATTATTTTATTCGTCGACGCCGAAACCTTTTCTGCATCAATGTCCATTAACTAGTATGAACAATCACTGAATACCTAGTGTTCCAGTGGACAACTGTATGGATAAACACCACAGTCACGAACAACTATGTCGACCACATACCAAAAATCACAGGGACAGAATAATATATATATATATATATATATATGTTATAGAGCAAACTATAGCAAATAACTTGTATGAACCACCGGATACAATTTTCCGGAGGGATCAAATTAACCAACAGACCCAGTATATGTCAGAAGAATGACATTATCATGAGGCACGAGAACATACATTTCTCTTTTTTGAAGAGGAGCTTCAATTGGGATCTCAGAAAATTGGGAATCTCTGTTTAAGTTGGTTCCAAAATTCAAGCAATTGTAGGTGGCTTGTGTCAACAGAAAAAAAGTTCCCTGCATATATACAGTTGCTTGATTTTTCTTAGTACAGAAATACTAATCGCATGCTTCATTTTATACAATATTAAAAGGAAACAATGTGTCCCCCATTATTCCTAGTCTTACATTTATACTTGTTTTTTTGTCAGCTATTCCCCTCTCTGAAGACCACAAGCCCAATAGGAGTGATGAGAGGAAAAGAATTGAAAATGCTGGGGGTATTGTCATGTGGGCAGGCAAGTATATCTGCACGTACTGCTGATCTCGTTTTTTGAAAAATCACTGTCATTTAATTTGAACATATCTCACACTCTATCTGAATAAATTATATGGGTGAGATGTCCTGATTGACCTGTTTTTAAAACATTTCTTTTATGATGATTTTTAATAGAGCACATGATTTTGTTGAGCGAATTGTGATGTATCAATGCAATGTTGGACTATTGCTGCAACAAATTTAATCACACTGTTTGCATGCCATCCTCAGGTACATGGAGGGTTGGAGGTGTGTTAGCAATGTCTCGTGCATTTGGCAACCGTTTGCTGAAACAATTTGTTGTGGCAGAGCCTGAGATACAGGTCATTTTTCTGTTCTATATTGTATTAGTCTCCTTTGAATAACATGAGGCACATCAACTGGTTAAGTTCTTTGATGCAGAAAACCGATTAAGCTTTGGGCATTCCCCTGTCTCCGAATAACCTTATCCAGAAATATTTTTTTGACTGAAAAGAGTGTGAGCTCCTGAGTCTGGAGTCACCGCAAATTGCATTAATAGATATAAAGAAGTGTTACATTAACGTGAGACCCAGAAATTATAGAGGGCCGTACAATGAGAAATCACATTCTCAGGGTAGAACGTTTGATTCTTGAAAATCAGATCATTTCTCCCAAGCCAGATGACCCATATCGTCGGAAGAGCCCATGCCCACGCCGCACACAGATCTCCAGAATGCCTCTAATCCACTGGTGTCCACCCATGCCACCTCAGAGTCCCTCCACACCTGCCTCGAAGAAGCGCACCCAAAGAACAAATGATCAACATCTTCATCCGACTCCCCACACCTGTCGCAGCGTGCGTCCTCCAACCCAAAAAGTTTTCTCCTCACCTTATCACAGACCCGATTTCTCCTAAGACACCATAAGAAAATCTTCACCCTTCGCGGGATTCTGGCCTCCCATACGATCTTCACATCCTAACAAAGATCGACAATCGACATTCTGCTCAGGAACTGTCGACGACCTCCTCATAGCCTGCCTTCTTCACCAAGAACCTTCCCCCATTCCACTCGAAGTGGTCAACTCCCTGGGCCATCTCCCTTGGTGGAGGCACCTCCGCAAGCATCCTCATGAACTCCTTCATACGTTGGTCTGAGAGCTTTGCAACAAAAAGTGACGCCCACCCCCCATGATCTGCCACTTGAGCCAGCGTGGCGTCCTTAGACGTCGTTAACGCCTCCAAGCAAGGTTGCAGAAAGCGGTAGTCGGTATTCAGTCGGCGGGGTCACCTACTAAGGATTAGTCGGCAGTCGGGCGACTAGTCGGAATTAGTCGGTCATTAGTCGGTTTTGAATTTTTAATTATTTTAAATATATAAATCAGTTTTTTATACACATATTCATATGTATATACATATATTTGTACATTTTATATGACATCATGATGAAACAAAAGAAGTAATTGACTTTAAATATAACATTAAGCATATTAGAATATGTTTGCTTTAAAAAAAGTGAAAAACAAAAAAAATAAAAAAGGTTGTTGTAAAAGTCGGCCGATTAGACGGCCGACTAGTTGGCCAGACTAGTCGGGTGGACCGACTAAGGGTCGACTAGGCCTAGTCGAGTCGGCTACCCCCCGACTCGACTAGTCGGACCGACTAGTCGGCCTAGTCGGCCGACTTTTGCAAGCTTGCCTCCAAGCAAGGAGATCTCCTACCAAGGACACCATCTCTCGACGAATCATCTCTCCAGAATCTGAACATTTGCCCATTCCCCATGCAAGGCCGTAGAAGGGGTCTGATGGTTGGCAGAATACTGCGGATTCCGGCCTATAGAGGCGACTCAAATCTTTTTCGGCTTGGATTCAACTCCCCATTGACTTCATAAATGCACCTCAGCGACCTGACCACTAGTGACGACGAGGATCCCCAAATGTGGATTCCCCACTTCGCAAGTAGGGCTTTGTTCATAGTATCAACATCACAGACACCAAGACTGCCGTTGCATACATCCTTCGTAACATCGTCCCAACTCATGAGATGTAGCCCGGATCGTTGTTGCCTCCCGTCGACCAGAAGAAAGCCTTCATCAAAATTCCACCTTCTTCCGAACCCCACTCAGCATTAACCGAGTCGAGTAGAAAAAGATGGGGATGGCAGTCAGAACATGCTTGTGGAGAGTTAGCTTCCCTCCTTTATAAATATTGCTTTCCATCCCGCCAGTCTATCCTCCATTCTACGCACTAAGCCGTCCCAGTCCGATCTCCTTAGCTTGCCGTCCACCAACGGTAGCCCCAGATACTGCAAAGGCAGGTTCCCCAAACTACAGCCCACCACATCTGCTAGCCTGCCACGCTCGTCCCCATCCAAATTGAACCCCACGACCACCGACTTTTGCCTATTGATTTCGAGGTCCAAGAGATTGGAAAAGATATCGACGATTCGTCCTGCATTCTTGCTTTGCTCCTCCGAGCCACCAAGGAAAAGGATCATATCATCTGCATATTATAGCAACGGAATCGAGAGGCTCCCCATTCGGAAGCCCTCGCACCACCCAATCTCCACTGCACGACTGAGAAGAACCGCTAGACAATCTGCGACCAAAACAAAAAGCATAGGGGCCAGCGGACACCCCTAACGGACCCCATGCTGCGGTTGCACCAAGTCCCCCTCTGGCTTGTCGTTCACCAAGATGGAGTATGAGGAAGTCGTGACACACCTCTTCATCCATTGGATTCAAATCTCCGGGAAACCCCTCCTCCTCATCGAGGTCCACAAGAAACTGCAATTGACACAGTCATAGCATAGGCTTTGGCATAGTCAATCTTCCACAGCGCGCCTTTCTTCCTCGATCTTTTCCATTCAAGACAAATCTCTGGTGCCGCCACCAATCCCTCCGCCATCTGGCGCCCCGGGATAAACACGGACTGACCCTAAAGCACAATCGAGTCCATGACCAGTCGTAGCTTGTTCGCAAGCACCTTTGTCGCGATCAGATAGATGGTGTTGGAGATAACGATTGGCCTGTAATCATCCACACACATCAGACTCTCCTTCGGCAAAAGAAAGATCAACGCCCTGTTCACCCTATCAAAGCCTTTGTTAGCCATGCTGAACTGAAAAAGGACCTCCAAGACTTCCTTTTTCAAGAGGTCCTAGAACTTACGGTAGAAGAAAATCGGGAACCATCAGGCCCAGGCGCCTCATCTGGATTTAGTCCTTACACAACTCTCCTCATCTCTTCCTCTGTAAAAGCCGCTACCAGACCGTCTGCTTGTCCCCTGTCCAAGGATCTCGCTCCACGCCCCACCAACCCCAACCATCTCTCCGCCTCCTGCATGAGAAGTCCGCAAAGTGGGTTCGCAACGCATCGCCAATCTACTCCTCCCCTGACACCCGCATCCCCCCAACATCCATCTCATATAGGAAGTTTCTTCGCCTTCGCCCAGATGTCATGGAGTGAAAAAACCTCGTGTTTGCATCGCCTTCCTTCATCCACTTCCGCCTTGATCTTTGCTTCCACTCATGCCTCCTCCTTTGTGTCTTCCATCATCAGCTCCTCTAGCAGCCTCAACCTCTCCTCTACCTCCTCCTGATCCAAGCCCCTCTCATCCTCCAAACCATCCAGCCTCACCTCCCCCGCTTGGGATTCCCCTCTCCTCACTCTTCGCTGGGCTCTGATCTCCCTTCCAAAACTCATGAGAGAGGACCTGAGATGCCTCAACTTTGCTGCGAATCTTGATACCGTCGAGCCCACCGGAACCTGACCTCTCCACTGCGTAATAACCATGTCTCTAAATCCCTCCTCCAACAGCCAACTTCGCTCGAAATGGAAACGAGACCTCCTATCACTCTCCTCCTCTGACGACCAAAGAATAGGGGTGTGGTCCGAGTAAGCACGAGGAAGCGCCCAAGCTCTGGCCAAGGGAAACGACTCCTTCCCCATGGCAGACACCAAGAAGCGGTCCAACCTGGAACGAGATCTGACGTTTCGCCAAGAGTAGGCACAACCAGCCGTGTCAACAATAGATAGTCCCAAGGAATGTACCTCTCTTCTGTAACTTTCTGAACCCGGATCCCTCCCTCCCCCAGAATGGGGCCTGACCTCCGGAAGAAGAGTAATGTTGAGGTCACCACCTATTATCCATATCCCATCCGAGAAAAGCGCTCCCAACCCCTCCACCTCTGCTACCATGGACCCACCATCCGACCCATTCGGCCCATAGATGTTCGTGATCACAAGCAGCACACCAACAGTCCTCCTTTTCAATGTCACTGAGAGGCAGAAATTGGTCTTTGAAGAACCCACCAGCTCAAACATATCGTTGGACCACCCAATTTGAATGCCACCTGAGGCCCCACGTGCCTCCAGCTCCGTCAACCCAAAACGATCGCCAATGCCAAGCTCCATCCAAACTCTGGCCTCGCACGTAGATAACTTCGTCTCCTGTAATAGTATAATGTCAGCACCAGCCTCCCTTAGAAGGTTCTTGATCCCAAACCGTTTGTCGGGGCGGCCTAACCCCCTCTCGTTCCAAGAAATCATCTTCATTAAATAGCACCAAGCCTTACTATCTTAGGAGGGATCACCCCCAATCTTTAAGCAATGCCTATGTCCAAAATCTAAAATCTATTTTGTGTCATCATCGGTCCTTCGGTGGAGGAAAGCAACCAACTTGGCGGATTGCTGAGCTACAGGGAAGCGCATATCGCCGCCCTTCATTTCCTTCTCTCGGAGCGTGCACCTCCCCTCCTCACTTTCTGCCTCCTATCTGGGAGTTTGTTCAGACTGAGTCCTCTGGAGCTCCGCCTCACCACGCGTAACCGCAACAATCCCCGCATCTTCCCCCATCGCGTTCCCATCCGCTTGTCTCGTGCCCAACTGCCCCCCTTGGCCATCGGAGATCCCCTCTGAACGCCATTGACTCGTCATGGGCGTGACAGACGCCTGGGCCTTCGCCACGGACCCCCCCTTTATCCCTCGAAAGGGAGCCACCCTCGAGAGCTGTCTTATCGTTTTTCCCCCTCAATGTCTGCCTCGACATGTCGGCAGTCTCCACAGAAGAAATGATCCCAGTTGGCTTGAACTGGGACGCAGGGGGGAGAGTGGGCATCAACAGCCCGTAGAGCCGCAGACCCCAACTGCAAAATTGCCCCGCCTCCAGATGAGTTCCCAAGGTCCCCCGAGCGGACCTCAGAAAGAAAGGCCAAAGTCGGATCCATCCGCCTTCGCTCACCCGCAACAGGAATCGACCCAACCGGGTTGGTGGGTGTATGTGTCTGCCCAATCGGATCCCCCTTGCCGTCCGACTCCACGTCTTCATCCAAATATGAGTTGCCACGACCTCGAGACTTCCAATTCGCAAAGATCACATTGCCCTTCGGAATCCGGGCCGCGGAAATCATGCCGAAAGAGATGTTGGGCAGGACTTGATGCGCCTCCCTTGGACTCAGAGCCCCATCAAGCCGTTGTGCCGAGGCATGGCCCTCGGTATTCGAAGCCTACCCTCCGACCATCGCAACGGCCTTCTCCAACCGCGTATGCACCATTCGGCCCTCCGGCGCGATGCGACGCGCCCCGCACCCCGCATCAGAAATCTCCAAGAAAATCGACCCCCTTTCCGCCGGGACTTCCCACCAGCCCATCATCCATGGGGCCAGAGGTTTTACATGAACCACAACGTCCAGCGACTCACCCGGTCTAGTGCCCACTGATTCCAGATGAAGCTCCTCCGCTATACCGTGAAGCAAGGCCCTACATGTCGACAGGTTGCGCGCGACAAAAGGGATGCCCTGAATCCTTACCCGTCGTAGCGGCGTCGGACACACCGCCCCCATCTCTGGCCCGAACAACGCACCAACGCAGAAGAGTGGTCCCCCTGTTTGACTCCCGAAGCAGTAACGCCGCCTCATCCAGAAATATGACATCTGTCATGTTTAATTTGTTCCTATTTCTCTTTGTTCCATAACATAACAACTAAATTATGTTTCAAGTAACGCTTGATGGCACATGATATGACGTCTACGGAGTCTCAAGTTTGTTTTAATGCTAATAGTATGATACTATTAGACTAAAGCTTTTGCTTATAACTACATGTTGGGGAGTTCATGTGAATTGCCCGAACACCCGCACCTTCTTTAAAGAATGAAGTCCCGAAATCCTTTTGGGTTCTTAGGGTTACACCGCCTTTCAATGCATGTCATTGAGCATCGTTTCATAAATGAGTGAGTCATGCTTTCTCTGCTTTTTCCTTGTAGGGGGTTGGGGGATCGACATGACATGTAGTGGAAGGACTTCTTCTTGGTGATGGACAAGTTTTTTTTCCCAACAAGAGGCCTGGCAATTGATTTGATGGGGAGACTAATTTTTTTGATCTTTGTTTTTAATCAACTTAAATATATTTCTTTCAAGGGGTTTTTACTAGACGACCTTTATAAGTTTTTCAAAATACATGACAACCTCTGAGATCTTAGTATTTTCCCCTCGACCTATGTAATCTTACATCTTACACTACCACTGTTGTCGTCAATTTAACAATTTAACTCTTCTTGAGTTAATATTTGGGGTTAATTAAACCTCATCAAGAAAATGGGAAAATCCATTAATCCAATAGTTGGGCAACACCCCTGTCTGCATCACTCACCCTTCTTATTCCTCATCCTCAATTGTGGGCTTAGCCTCCTTCCCCATCGCTCAAGCTCGAGAACGTGGCCAATCCATTGCCACTTTCACCCCCAACTTTCTTGTGCAACCCGTTGAACCCCATTTCCTTATGACACCCTCACTACAAAGTAACATGACACAAAGAGCGACCAACTGTCATCATTGGCAACAATAACATGCTTGGACACATGAATGACATGAAGGGGTTGGGTAAGGGCGATGCCAAGTGCCACACAAGGTCTTCTATGATGACTACATCCAAGGCATCACCAAGCATGCCTGCCATCCACTGTATTTCTCGTTATGATGGCATCAAACTTATCTTGGCACTCATATACAAGGAGATGCACAATGTCATCAAGATCTTCTCGGAGATCGTCATCAACTACGTTCTGACCTACGTCGAGCACGCCCACTGTCGGGGCATCTATGACTTCGAGGTTAAGAGATCTCTAGGAAAGATGGCCTCTTTGAGTTGGGCTTTAGAGGTTCTATAGTGTGGATTTGTCGATAAATAGGTAGTGGTCGATAATATTTGATTTATATCTTTTGACATCGATTTCTCGAGCTCGAGAATGTTGTCATGTATTTAATATACAGGAGTCTCTTTCATGTCTCCCACTTCGCTAGTTACGGTGGCAATGGTGGTATTCTTTACAGCAACACTTGGGAGGCCATTTGATGCACCATTGTCGCTGTTAGGGTAAAGGAGGATATGATGTGGGGGAGAGGAGGCATTGACGATGGAGGAGGCATACATAGGAGAGGAAGGGTGGAGGAGGCATGTGGGATGACATCGTAAAAGGGCATGACAAAAACACTTGACCTCTTGTCAATGATCATGTAGGTGACAAGAACATGGCTCTAACGTAGGCCAATCATAAGGCATGGTTGACCAATCATAAGACATGGCTGACCCACCTTTGATCGAGTGAAAGCACACGTCAACAACGCTTACGAGGCACACACATGGATGAATGATAACGAGAGAGAGGGAGACGACTGACTGCCAAGTGGTATGGCCAAAAAAATTAGAAGTATATAGTTCAACGACGATTGACTGCCAAGTGTGATCGAAAGAAAGTTGAGGCAAGTTTCCAAAGTAAAAGAAAACCAATTCGGATTAATGCCAGGTCCCATAACTATTGAAGCATCCATTTGCTGAGGAGAACAATGGAGATTTATAGATTTAAAAGGAAGAACTTTCATATGATTTTTATTGATTTGGGAAGGCTTATGATTCTGTTCCACGAGAGATATTGTGGAGAGTTTTGGAGAAGAGACAAGCACCTGTCCTATACATTAACCTCATAAAAGATATGTATGATAGGGCTTTATCTTGTGTAAGGATCCAGTCTGGGAAGACCGACTATTTTGACATCAACATTGGTTTACATCGAGGTACAACTTTGAGTCCATTTCTTTTTACTTTGATTATGTACGAGTTGACAAGTCACATTCAAAATGAGATACCTTGGTATATGTTATTTGCTGATGATATTGTGTTGATTGATGAGACTAGAGATGGAGTAAATGAGAAGCTTGAGATCTGGAGACATGCGTTGGAGAATAAATTATTTCGTGTAAGTAGGGCTAAGACTGGATATATAGAGTGTACCTTTGATGGAAGCAATGGTGAAGGAATCGAGGTGAAGATTGGTGACGATAACATTCAGAAGAGAGATTCTTTTAGATACCTGGGATCTATTTTGTAACATGATGGAGAAATTGATGGAGATGTTACCAATAGAATAAATGTAGGCTGCTAAAGTAGAGAAGAGCCTCCGTTCTCTGTGATAAGAAAATTCCTTTAAAATCAAAGGAAAGTTTTATAAAGTAGCCGTGACTCGTGCTATGCTCTATGGATCTGAATGTTGGCCTGTGAACCATAGACATGTGCAAAGAGTGACTGTAGCAAAGATCAGATTCATAATGATGCAATTAGAAGGAAAGTTGGTGTAGCTCCGATCGAAGATAAAATGTGAGAAAACTACTTAAGATGGTTTGGTCATTTGCAAGAAGGTCAACCGATGCGCCGGTCAGGAGATGCGAGTTTTGGGATTTTGAGCCGGCTAAGAGAGGGTGAGGATGGCCTAAGAAGTGTTGGAAAGAGACTATATGAAAGGATCTTAGTTTTTTGTATATAAGCCTGAGATTGATTCAAGATAGATCTGAATGGAGGCAAAGAATCCATTCAAGATAGATCTGAATGGAGGCAAAGAATCCATGTAGCCGACCCTACTTTATTGTGGGAAAAGGCTTTGTTGTTGTTGTTGTTGTTGTTGTTGTTGTTGTTGTTGTATAGTTTCAGTGAAAATTATAAATCAAATAGTTGTTGGTCTTAAATTTAAAATGTTTCTTCATGAAAGTTGTAGCCTTGTAGGTAGATCTCGATGAGATCTGCAATTTCCATTAAAAGTACAAAATACATTGTATTAATATAGTACTTAATAGATATGTACTAGTTCTTTTGGATTTATAATAGATGTGTTAATGGTTGAAATATATAAATGTGTATACATATACGTAAAGTATATTCTTTCTCTTTTGTCATTTTCTCTGCTTTTCTTTTTTTTTTGATTTTATTTCTTTTGCAGCTCCTTATATTCCAAAATAAGGAAACAAATGTAAAGAAACCAATACAAAGTTGGTAAAATTGTACACAAAAGAAATGATCTGATTGGGTCAGTTGTACGATATACCATGTTGGTCAAAATCCAAAATTTCATATATGAAATCTAAAAACCTTGAAATTAGTTTTGTTTGGAAGGTAATCACGAGTACATTACTTTAAAGGTGTGGTGAGAGGAGGTGGTAGAGAGTGTTGTATGATGACAGATTGGACGAGGTAGGAGATGGATGGCATTCTGTGTTATTAGTATGTTTTGAGGTTATAATAGGGAGTTTTCAATGATTTTTTTAGAGTTAACATTAGTATGGATGGAAGCTGACCACATGGGTTGTGGTATAGGAGTTAGTAAGATTACTTGGGTAATGGAGTAAATATGGAGATGTTTAGTGATATGTAATTGACAAGGTTTACAGGGGTTGTGGTGTAAAAAACCCTTCTTTTAATTTTGGACTTCTTTTACATTTTTTTTATTATGAACCAATTACTATGAATATGTATGGCTATAGTTACAAGTGCAAAACAACTAGGTTTTAATGTGGATATAAATGTGTTCCACCAATATATTACTCAAGTTGCCAACATTTTTTTGTCATCTTCAAGCATTATTTTGACCCTTTTGAGATGGAAATAAACAGAATCAGGAGTCACTGGTATACGTGATTTTATTCCATTCATGTCCTCATTGTATTCCACTTGTAGGCATTGAAAATAATATGGGTTATTAATAGAAATGCGTTTAATGCAAACTTTATAATTTCTTAACAGAGCTTTCTGCGGTGTAAACTTCTAGTTCAAAAGATATTTCCTTGGTCTGGGGCATACCAGAATGTTGAACATGTCACACAATTTATATTTTGTGCTTTCAGCTTGTCTGAAGATGTGAAATTCGGCACTGATCCAAATTGACTATTACCTTTTTGTTTTGGATGGTGCATAATATTGCACAATGTGCCTTGTATTGACAAGCCAGAATATTAATGCAATCATGTACTGCTGACAGGAGCAACAAGTTGATGATGATTTGGAGTTGCTAATTGTAGCTAGTGATGGCTTGTGGGACGTGGTACCGAATGAGGTAGCTTTTTAATACTTTTATGCACTTGCGGAGTTTGAAAGCAGTGATATCTGAGTTCTATTGTTTTGTTGTACTTTTGCTTTTTGTAAAAAAAAAAAGTTAGATAAGTAGGCGTCTTAACCACACTTTTTAGATGTTATCAATAATCACCTAGCCGTTATTCACATGGAGCAAAATATAGATAAATTTAATGACACATGTAACCCCCCCCCCCCCCCCCCCCCCAAAACTCTTATATTTTTTTGCATAATGTAAGGAGTTATCTGCATGCTTCCTCTTCTATAAAATTTCACCATCCTCTAATGCCATAGAGTCATCGAGGTCATTCGACTTGCCTTTTTCACATTTCTGGAAAGCAATCTTTTTCCAGGAGGGCTTTATTAGAGACCAGTTAAAAAAACATTTTAATATAGTGTTTAGTTTCTTGCCTCTTTCGAAGTAGGCAGCTTAACAATTACAAAGTAAAATATGAAACATTTTAATATAGTGTTTAGACCGTGGAAGAAGGTTTAGGTGAAGCCATCCTCTAGTAGTTTGGAAAGTACGTTTTCTCTGATAGTTTCTGTTTGGAAAGTACTTTTTGCTCTTGCATTGGACACGCATGCATGGGTTGTGCTTTATTGGAATGGGTTCTGCTTGGCATAGCCATTCACATTGCTGGAGGGCGTGACATTGATCCATATAGTGGTAGATATGCATATTTGCAAGGAAGACAATTTGACTGTCAGCGATAGGTTGTGTGGTAGGTCTGACCATTCAATTTATTTTGGTCTTTCCCTTTTTGGATAGGTTGCCTCAGGCTTGCCCGATGCTCAGTTATCAGGCTCATATGACAATGGCGGGATTGTCAAGCATCCTAAGAACGGATCTATTTGTTTAAACATTGTTGCAAGTCTAATCATCTGTTTTATTTTGGCATTTCCCTTTTGTGGTGGGCAATCCCTTTGAGCTCGTCTGGTGTTTGATTATTGGGCTCATTTGCTTGCTTTAGGATGATCATGCATTTTTATCTTATCGAGTATTGTGCGACATGTTTGATGATCCATTTTGGTTGTAGCATCCCCACTTCTATGAGTGGGTAATTATCTGGAGCTTATCTGGTGCTCGATTATTGGGCATATCGGAAAACTCCCTTATTATGCCTTTCATTTTTTTCTGACCGTGGATGGCATGAACGCCTACCGGTCTTCGAGTTGAAAATGACAAGGACATCGTTTACTCTCATACCATGAATTCTCATCATTGAACTCATTAAAAACAAGGGTTTTTATTAGTTGTGCCCCTCTGAGATATTGCAATATCAATTATGCCCCTCCTTTTTTTGAGATATCAGTTGTGCCTCTACGTTCTTGTAAAATTCACATTTCTGCTCTTCTGTTAAGCTAAAGTAGGGGCATAAGTGATATTATAAAAGGGCAGAACTGTGAATTTCACAAGAAGGTAGGGGTACAACTGATATTCCAAAAAAGAGAAGGGCATAACTGATATTGCAATATATCAGAGGGGCACAACTGATAAAAACCCTTAAAACAACCCATGGCATCTTCCTTCATTATCTCCCATATTTCTTTGTAGAAAAATACTAGAAAATCAATCAGTCCTAGGGATCCATCCGCGTTATGTCCCAAATTAACCGCATGGACTTGAAGAAATTCGAGTAGATCCATGTCTTGACCATTTTCAAGGCACATAATCTACTCTTCTCATGAGAAAATTGTAGTGGTCCATCACTGGTCGCCCGATCTATCTATCATCATGATGATAAACACTGTCAACAATTTTTTTGAACGAAAAAAGGGTGATATTCCAAGATGGAGTCCACCTCGAATTCAACAACAACAACAACAAAGCCTTTTCCCACAATTAAGTATGGTCGGCTACATGGATTCTTCGCCTCCATTCAGATCTATCTTGGGTCAATCTCGGACTTATATCCAAAAAATTAAGATCCCTTCGTATAGTCTCTTTCCAACACTTCTTGGACCGTCCTCGCCCTCTCTTAGCCGGCTCAACATCCCACCACTCGCATCTCCTAACCGGTGCATCAATTGACCTTCTTTGCAAATGACCAAACCATCTTAAGCGGTTTTCTCGCATCTTATCCTCGATCGGAGCTACACCAACTTTCTTTCTGATTGCATCATTCCGAATCCGATCTTTACGTGTATGTCCACACATCCATCTTAGCATTTTCATTTCTGCTACAACCATTCTCTGCACATGTCTATGGTTCACATGCCAACATTCAGAACCATAAAGTATAGCAGGTCTCACGGCTGCTTTGTAAAACTTTCCTTTAATTTTTAAAGGAATTTTCTTATCACAGAGAACAACGGAGGCTCCTCTCCACTTTAGCCAGCCTGCATTTATTCTATTAGTAACATCTCCATCAATTTCCCCATTATGTTGAAAAATAGATCCCAGATATTTAAAAGAATCTCTCTTCTGAATGTTATCGTCACCAATCTTCACCTCGATTCCTTCACCATTGCTTCATCAAAGGTGCATTCCATATATTCCGCCTTAACCCTACTTATACGAAAACCTTTAGTCTCCATTGCATGTCTCCAAACCTCAAGCTTCCCATTTACTCCAACTCTAGTCTCGTCAATCAACACAATATCATTGACGAGTCGTTAAATACGATATATAATTTGGTCACGTTGTAGTACATGTACTTAGCGATTCAGTCAGAACCGAGAAAAGAATCTCCGTGAAGAGTGTCTCGGCTTAATTTATATCCCGGGCAAGTCCGGGGTCGAACACAGGGAGACAAAGGAACAACTTTGGGTTAATTTGAAAATTGAGTTTTAGATTTCCAATGCGGTTTTTTTTATATTTTTTTAATGCAAATAGGATGCTAAAATGCACAATGCAAGTGAACTAATATACTAAGAAAGCATACAACTTAGCCAAATTAAGTTTAATGCCAAATCAGTTCAATTCAACCAAATTATATTTTTCCTAGAATATTAATCCAGAGATGAATACACAACATATTTGTTTTTGGAATTTTAGGGGTTAAAATGCAACAAATAAAAATACACACTTTTTATGGGTTTTTTTCGCAATTTTTCGAACAAACAGTTAGTAAAAATTATGAAAAAAATTACTGGAATGAAAACATGATGCAAGGAAGCTACAATAATATTTTTGGATTTTTTTGACAAATTATGAATTTTTTATGGAATTTTTAGTAAAATCACAATGACAGTGAGCAAATAATTTCTAATAAATCCACGTTTTCAAATTAGGCAGAGAGAAAATTATCTCATATAGGTATTTTCATGTGGCATAAAGGATGCATAAAATGAGGTCCAAAATTAAGTACGAACACAGGGGTGTCTTTGCAAATTTAGAAAACAAAATACAATGCAAGTTATGTACAGGACTATTATGCAATTAATGAAACATGAAATATATACAATGTAATTTTTACATTAAAAAAAATAAATGAGAAAGGGAAAGAGACCTTCTTCTTCCTCACGATGGGGATGAACCCAAATAGTGGGGGGTCGGCGGCGGGCTGAGGCGGAGGAGGAATGGCTCGTGCGCGGCCGCGCGGTGCCGCCTGACGCGGCGGAGGCGCGGGGGAGGGCTGGTGGCGTGGGCGGCGCGCGATGGCGGCGCGGCCACCCGCGGAGAAGAGGCGGTTCCACTGGCGGAGGTTGGGCGGCGCGCGGCCTAGGGATGCCGCTCGTGTACGTGACGGAGATCTGAGCTGGGGGCGGCGCGCTGCTGGATGCTGCGGAGAGGGTCGGTGCGGATGGCGAGGACGGACCCGCAGGCGGCCTTGGTTGGCGTGATGGTGGAGAACGGCGTGGGGTGGGCGGCGGCGATGGGTGCTCCCACCGCTGCTGCGGTTTCTTTTTTTATTTTTTTTTAATTTTTTTTGAATTTTTTTAGTGCTGTGATGTGTTTTTTTTTTAATTTTTTTAAATTTTTTAAACTTTGATTTCTTAAACAGGGAAACAAAAGTGGATGTTTACAAAAAGGAAGGGAAAAATGGGTAGAGGGAAATGATGGAAAAGATGAAGATGGTTGTGATGGTGATAAAAATGTGGTGGGGAATATGGTGATGATGAATAAAATGATGGTGGTGGTAAAAACAATAAGGAAACAAAATATGAGATAAATAAAATAATAAGAGATATGAGAAGAAATACTCACCTGAATTTTCGCCGAATTGGCGGAGCAGCTACGCTGGACTCCTATTGTCGCCTCGATCCGATTGGCGAAATGAAAATCGGAGAAGCTAAGCGAGCTCGTTGGGGAACTCGTGACGCAGAGCGGAGCTCCGCGGATCTCGCCTGAAGGAGGTCGTCGCTTAAGGAAAATGTCTCGCCGCTGTCACCAACAAAACACTCCTTTTTCTATTAGAATGGCGGATGGGAAAAAATGAGCATGTACAAATGAATATAAAGAGAAGAGAAATGGAAGTTAGAATGGTGGTGGTGTTGAATGAGAAGTTAGATTATTGGTGGGGTTGAATGGGAGGTTATATTATTGGTGGAGTTGAATGGGAGTTGGTGGTAGAATAGAAGTTATTGTAGAGAATAGAAAATAAATAATAAATAAATAAATAAAGTAGGCTACTAAAAAAAATAAAATAAAGAGAGAAAGAGTTGAGAATTTACAAAGGAAGACAAATAACATGTACAATTTTTTTTTGCTTTTCTATTTTATAATTTTTTTATCTTTTTAATAGTAGCTATGTACAACAGGAAAATACGATAAAATACTACAATAAAAATACAACACCACCATGATTTTTTGTATTTTTAATAATTAAGAAAAAAAATAAAAAATGAAGAAAGAATAAATATATACATAATATACAATGTACATCTAGGTCCCAAAACCCAACTTTTGCAAATGAGCTCCGATTTTAACGAAACTACTTTCGTTGGATAGGTAATTTTCCAACTTGAATTTTAAAAGTAAGTTTGGTGAATTTGGAGTTCATACGGAGCGGAAATTTGGCTTGGAAGTTGGTCTTTACGGCTTTTTCCCTTTGGGATCTAAGAGCATTTATTTGAGGTAAAATTTGTTTTGTATTTTTGTATTTTTATATACATTGTTATGAACAAGTTAGAGAAAGAATTAGCCAAAAAGGAGTTGAAATGAATTTATTAAAAATCCATGAAGTTTTGGGCTATTTACAGGTGAAAAACTCCTTTAATTTTGTGGCTTTTTTTATTGTTAATTTATTTTGTACAATCTAATATACAATAATAGTGAGTTTTATTTACAAGAGATATTTTGTTAATTTAATGAATTTATGTACATTTTTCTGCAATTTTAATCGGGGATTTTGCTAAGATCAAGATATTGAGATGATGAATCGTGGATTCATCACCCCCCTATACTTAAACTTTGCTAGTCCTCAAGCAAATAAAGATTAAATAAGTTAGATTAACCCCTGACTGTGCATGTGAATACAAGACTTGATCCGTTCAAGAACTCTCAGTTTTAGAAATCCTAAAATTCTAAGCTGAACCAAGCTCTAGTCAAAAGGTATCCAATTTCCCTAATCATCAGACTCTCTTTGTATACATATATAGTAGGGATATGACTTTAAGTGTTGACCGCAGTTACAAGAGTAGAGTCACAATGTCACCCAAGGTTCCAGTCCAAGAGACTCTCCTAAGGACCCGATACTCAACACTAGGGAATAAACCATTTCTTTCATCCAATCCACCATCTCTTTAGTTGCCAGACTTAAAAGTGTAGATGGAGGGCATAGGATTGTGTCATTTCTTCTCTCCCTCTCATTGGTACAAGGATCCTCTCAAGTGCCTTATTACTCAACGCATTTTTTTGGTGTTGATCAGTGCGTCCGTCAAGAGAAGTTGGAGCCGTCTGCACTTGTTTTCCTGGGAATACACCGGGGTGTGCCTTTTTTGAGTATCTATTATACCTTCTACACCCAGACTTGTAGCATTTACGATGCAGAGCCCTTTTTTTGGTGCAAGCCCGACTCCTGGTCCTAATAGCGATGGTCTAAGTGGACACTTTTGAAATGGTTGGGAGCGCTCGCCTTTGGTGGAAGCTCTTTGATATTTGACTTTGTATGGAATGAGAGCTTTTCTTTGACATTTCATTGATTTGTAGTATTTTTGGTTAGTTCCACTGCTTTTACCAAGAGTTGGCGCACACTGAGCAACATTTTTTATTTTATCACACCCTGGCTCATAGGTAATTGTCAAGAGATAGTACAAGAACCATGTTCTCATACTGGCTAAAGGTGTTGACACTCAGGTTTCAGAAGCCTTCATTGATTTTATCCCATCCTCGAGCATCATCAAATCAAGTCCAAACTCAAATCCCTCATCCCAGATCCTCAAGTGAAATTTCAACTCATCTCATCATAACTGCAGTCGTGTATGTGAGGTGCTGATCATATTCTTAAGGTAGAGACTAAGCATGCAATATAGCACACAAATCTTTCAAACTAGGGAAATGTGAATAATTAAGTCAAGGACCCGAATGACTAAGGCTGGTTAACTCAAAATCTCAAGACTCATAAACCAAGTGTTCTTGAACATCACTAGTCTTGTGTGAATGTGAAAGTGTCAGGGATCAAATCAACCTATTAGTTAGTTTTTTTTGTGATTTTTTTGATGATTTTTTTTAAGTTTTAGAAAAAGTTTTTTTTTCAAAAAAGTTTTTTTTGACAAACAAAGGCAAAGAAGTTTTTTTTTGTTAGAAAAGTTTTGCTCTTTTTTTCAAGAGTTTTTTTTGAATAGTTTTTTTAAGAGATTTTTTTTGAAAAAGTTTTTTTTCAAAAAGATAAGTAACTAAGAAAGGACTTCCTTTTTTTTTGAAAAAGGTTTTTTAAGCAAATAAAGGAAAGAGAACAAAAAACACACAATTTTTTTTAAAAGTTTTTAAGGGGTTTTTTTCTTTGAATTTTTTTACCTACCCCATAATTATTGTATAATATATACAAAAATACGTGAAAGTACGAGCTATGGGTAAAGTATATATGTAATATATACACCCCCCTATACTTAGCATGTGCTATGTCCTCATCGCACAAGAAGCGAGAAAAAGATATAGCTCGTGGTAAGCGTAGGATGACTAAAATAATAAACAGTATAGAAGTCGATCCGCCCCCTATACTTAGGCTCTGGACAGCCTAAGTGTAGAAGAAGAGAAAAAATGGGGTGGACGAGGTCAAGAAGAGAAATGGATGAGTATGTACACATGGCGGACATCGGCTCCTCCTATACTTTGGCTCTTGGTAAGCCTAAGTATAGGACAAGAGTAAGTGTGAGAACCGATGTGATCTGGAGAATATACAAAGAAGGGAGAATGTACAAGAGGAGTGAATCTGTACAGGGATCAAGAAGGTTTGTGATGGACCTTCTTGCGGGAGCGAGGGGGGTGGGTAGTACACATATGTGTCGCTGTCAGAATCGTTCGTAGAGGAATAATAATGAGGTGTGGGGAACGTCCAACGAGGGTCGACACACGGCTGCTTGCTCAAATATGGCTTCAGAACAGCTGAACTGAGCTCACTCATATAGATCACCTCATCCGGACCTGATGAGGACTCCTCAGAAAGTTCCTTCTCTGGTAAGTTGAAGGCAACTTTCTTAGCCGGTTTTTCTTAGAACCTGAAGCATCAAGAGGAAGGGGAGAGTAACAAGCCTTGAGGGATTCGGGGGAACACCTCAAGGAATCAATACTCTTCTTCTTCTTACCAGATGACCAACTAGAGGATGGAGCAACCGATTTATCATGATTGGTCAACTTGGTCCCAGTTGTCTCTTTTGGTGTAGGTCGTGGATGTAGTGAGGTGCTGACTAGAGGTTCATCATCAAATGAGTCACCATATGCATTGTAATACTCCTGCAGGGTCAGTACACATCTCTGGTAAGGCATAGTGTTCTCAGTTGGCTTGGCATTGATTGGCTCATGAGTCGGATCATCTAAATAATCAAGGAAATCAGTAATGCTCATGTCTGACTCAGGGACAACTTCTGATCGTGAGCCCTTTCGAGAAGGTGTCACGGTGGTGGTAATGCAAGCAGTGGGTGGTGTGGAGGTGTAGGGAGTCTCTGAACCAACGGTCGTCTGGACAATCGGTATTGCAGGTGTAGTAGAGAGATGGGACTCAACTGTCTCTCGAAGGCCACGACTGTCTACGACTTTACGGATTACCTTGGAATATCGTGTGTCCTCAAAGATCGGGTGAGGTCGAAGTGCTCCCAATGCAGAGAAATCGATTTCCCGAGTCTCGCAATCTATAGTTGCCTTAGCCAAGGCTAAGAACGGCTTCCCAAGAATGATCGGAGACTGGGTGAACTCTCCTCGGTGCTCAATATCAATGATCGTGAAGTCCATCTGTAACAGAGCACCTTGGAAAGTAACGATGACTGAAATGGTTCCTCTCGACCGTTTAACAGACCGATCCGTCAACTGAATGATCTCTCTTGACTTCTTGGCAGATCCGAGTTTGAGCTTGGCAAACACGGAGGTCGGGAGGATATTAATCGGTAAGTCATCATCGATTCTTGCATGGGTGAATGTGGTATCTTTGATTTCACAATCAAACCTAGGCCACCGCTTTACTCTGCGGCTCTTGATTTTTCTCCCTATCATCAAAGATGTGGCCATAGACATTATATGTATCTCAGTCCTTGTTCTCTTATTGCCCGACCTTTTAGGCATTAATTTACTTCTCACAAATCTTTTAAGGTCGGGAAAGTGTTCAATGGCCATTATTAAGGGAAGCTCAAAAATCAACAATCTATCCAGTGCTTCCCTAACTGCAGGATCCAAATTTTTTAGATCTTTTCCTTTTTCAATTTTTATGTTATTTTTTGATTTTTTCCATTTTTTGGGTCTTTTTGATAGATGAAGGAGGAATAGGAGAATGTACAGACTCTGGTTTGGAGGGAAAGTGGTTAGTAGAAGAGGGAGGTAGAAGGGACTCCAGCTGTACATGACGTGTGGTCAATCCGATGTCTTCCAGGTTTTCAAGATTCAATCCGCAAAATCCATGATCCACATTCCTACCTGGACTCTTAATCAATCTACAAATGTCATCCTCCATTAAGTTCTCATGACACATCATGAGAGAAGTCTGCTCAGTTGGAGGATACCGCTGAGAACTTGGGATCTTATACTCAACAGATCTTGACTTAGGCGTGTACTGCTGGGTTGAGTATGACCCATTTGTATGGCAGATGTTGGTCGGAGCCTCATAAGGTGGAGTCAGTAGACAGGGGGTCTGTAGATCGGTCGCATGAGTCCAATTCCTTGTATATGTCGGCTCTCCGAATGGGTGATATGAAGGTTGGTCAATGTGGTCTCTATCACTCAGGTCAATCAAGTCAGGAAGATCGTATGGTGTAGGCCTCTCCATTCGGTTAGTTTGATCGACCGTGTTGCACCCAAAGGTCAAGTTGGGATGTGTAAAGGTCAATGATTTCCCAGTCCTAACTCGAGGTGAGAATGAGGTATGTGGGGTCAACTGATTCTGCCAATCATTCATCTCAGCAGTGGCTTGCTCTGTGATTTGTTCCTTAATTTCAGCAAGCGGACGAGAATACGGTAAGTTAATCCAGGGTGATTGTGGGTCAGGGGTGATTGTGGGTCACGTTGTAGTACGTGTACTTAGCGATTCAGTCAGAACCGAGAAAAGAATCTTCGTGAAGAGTGTCTCGGCTTAATTTATATCCTGGGCAAGTCTGGGGTCGAACACAGGGAGGCAAAGGAACAACTTTGGGTTAATTTGAAAATTAAGTTTTAGATTTCCAATGCGGTTTTTTTATATTTTTTTAATGCAAATAGGATGCCAAAATGCACAATGCAAGTGAACTAATATACTAAGAAAGCATACAACTTAGCCAAATTAAGTTTAATGCCAAATCAGTTCAATTCAACCAAATTATATTTTTCCTATAATATTAATCCAGAGATGAAGACAAGACATATTTTTTTGGAATTTTAGGGGCTAAAATGCAACAAATAAAAATACACACTTGTTATGGGTTTTTTGCAGTTTTTCGAACAAACAGTAAGTAAAAATTATGAAAAAAATTACTGGAATGAAAACATGATGCAAGGAAGCTACAGTAATATTTTTGGATTTTTTTGACAAATTGTGATTTTTTTATGGAATTTTTAGTAAAATCACAATGACAGTGAGTAAATAATTTCTAATAAATCAACGTTTTCAAATTAGGCAGAGATAAAATTATCTCATATAGGTATTTTCATGTGGCATACAGGAGACTTGAAATTTCGCAAAAATGATAGACATGGATTTAATTAAAAATCAAATACTAAAAACACTCCACAATTTATTTTAGGCATAGGACAACTCCAATTTGGATGAAATTTGGACAGTAAGTTAAGCACATATCAAGGCATCATTCCTAATTTTTGTGGAATTTTTAGAGCAATCATGTGTGCGATATAAATTTAAGAGCTCAATTTGGGTAAAATATGTAATATTTCAGTCGAACAATTTTAATTAATTACCCAAATATAAGAAAAATGTAAATAAATTTTCTAATGGTAGAGAATTAGTTACTCAACACAATGATATTTTTCATTGAATAAAATGATGCATAAATGAGGTCCAAAATTAAGTACGAACACATGGGTGTCTTTGCAAATTCAGAAAACAAAATACAATGCAAGTTATGTATAGGGACTATTATGCAATTACGGAAACATGAAATATATAGAATGTAATTTTTACATTAAAAAAAATAAATGAGAAAGGGAAATAGACCTTCTTCTTCCTCTCGATGGGGTTGAACCCAAATGCTGGGGGGTCGGCGGCGGGCTGAGGCGGAGGAGGAATGGCTCGCGCGCGGTCGCACGGTGCTGCCTGACGCGGCGGAGGCGCGGGGGAGGGCTGGTGGCGTGGGCGGCGCGCGATGGCGGCGCGACCACCCGCGGAGAAGAGGCGGTTCCGCTGGCGGAGGTTGGGCGGCGCGCGGCCTAGGGCTGCCGCTCGTGTGCGCGACGGAGGTCTGAGCTGGGGGCGGTGCGCCGCTGGATGTTGCGGAGAGGGTCGGTGCGGATGGCGAGGACGGACCCGCAGGCGGCCTTGGTCGGCGTGATGGTGGAGAACGGCGTGGGGTGGGCGGCGGCGGTGGGTGCTCCCACCGCGGCTGCGGTTTCTTTTTTTTATTTTTTTTTATTTTTTTTGAATTTTTTAGTGCTGTGATGTGTTTTTTTTTAATTTTTTAATTTTTTTAATTTTTTAATTTTTGATTTCTTAAACAGGGAAACAAAAGTGGATGTTTACAAAAAGGGAGGGAAAATGGGTAGAGGGAAATGATGGAAAAGGTGAAGATGGTGGTGATGGTGATAAAAATGTGGTGGGGAATGTGGTGATGATGAATAAAATGATGGTGGTGGTGAAAACAATAAGGAAACAAAATATGAGAAATAAAATAATAAGAGATATGAGAAGAAATACTCACCTGAATTTTCGCTGGATTGGCGGAGCAGCTACGCTGGACTCCTATCGTCGCCTCGATCCGATTGGCGAAATGAAAATCGGAGAAGCTAAGCGAGCTTGATGGGGAACTCGTGACGCAGAGCGGAGCTCCGCGGATCTCGCATGAAGGAGGTCGTCGCTTAAGGAAAATATCTCGCCGCTGTCACCAACAGAACACTCCAAGCTCTCTCCTTTTTATATTAGAATGGCGGATGAGTATGTACAAATGAATATAAAGAGAAGAGAAATTGAAGTTAGAATGGTGGTGGTGTTGAATGAGAAGTTAGATTATTGGTTGGGTTGAATGGGAGGTTATATTATTGGTGGAGTTGAATGGGAGTTGATGGTAGAATAGAAGTTATTGTAGAGAATGGACAATAAATAATAAATAAATAAATAAATAAAGTAGGCTACTAAAAAAATAAAATAAAGAGAGAAAGAGTTGAGAATTTACAAAGGAAGACAAATAACATGTACAATTTTTTTTGCTTTTCTATTTTATAAATTTTTTTATCTTTTTAATAGTAGGTATGTACAACAGGAAAATACGATAAAATACTACAATAAAAATACAACACCACCATGATTTTTTTTGTATTTTTAATAATTAAGAAAAAAATAAAAAATGAAGAAAGAATAAATATATACATAATATACAATGTACATCTAGGTCCCAAAACCCAACTTTTGCAAATGAGCTCCGATTTTAATGAAACCGCTTTCGTTGGATAGATAATTTTCCAACTTGAATTTTAAAAGTAAGTTTGGTGAATTTGGAGTTCATACGGAGTGGGAATTTGGCTTGGAAGTTGGTCTTTACGGCTTTTTCCCTTTGGGATCTAGGAGCATTTATTTGAGGTAAAATTTATTTTGTATTTTTGTATTTTTATATACATTGTTATGAACAAGTTAGAGAAAGAATTAGCCAAAAAGGAGTTGAAATGATTATTAAAAATCCATGAAGTTTTGGGCTATTTACAGGTGAAAAACTCCTTTAATTTTGTGGTTATTTTTATTGTTAATTTATTTTGTACAATCTAATATACAATAATAGTGAGTTTTATTTACAAGAGATATTTTGTTAATTTAATGAATTTATGTACATTTTTCTGGAATTTTACTCGGGGATTTTGCTAAGATCAAGATATTGAGATGATGAATCGTGGATTCATCAATCATCAGCAAATAACATACACCAAGGTAACTCATCCTGAATGTGACTTGTCAACTCGTCCATAATCAAAGTAAAAAGAAATGGACTCAAAGCTGAACCTTGATGTAAACCAATGTTGATATCAAAATAGTCAGTCTTCCCCATCGGGGTCCTTACACAAGATAAAGCCCTATTATACATATCCTTTATGAGATTAATGTATAGGACATGTACTTGTCTCTTCTCCAAAACTCTCCACAGTATCTCTCGTGGGACGGAATCATAACAACAAAGCCTTTTCCCACAATTAAGTAAGGTCATTACATGGATTCTTTAGCTCCATTTAGATCTATCTTGGGTCAATCTTGGGCTTATATCCAAAAAACTAAGATTCTTTCGTATAGACTCTTTCCAACACTTCTTGGGCCGTCCTTGCTCTCTCTTAGCCGGCTCAACATTCCAAAACTCGCATCTTGGTGCATCAGTTGATCTTCTTTGCCAATGATCAAACCATCTTAGGTTGTTTTCTCGCATATTATCCTCGATCGGAGCTACACCTTTCTTTCTGATTGCATCATTCTAAATCCGATCTTTACATGTGTGTCCACACATCCACCTGAGCATTTTCATTTCTGCTACAACCATTATCTGTACATGTTTATGGCTTACATGCCAACATTCAGATCCATAGAGCATAGTAGGTCTTACGGTTGCTTTGTAAAACTTTCCTTTGATTTTTAAAGGAATTTTCTTATCACAGAGAACAACAGAGGCTCCTCTCTAATTTAGACAACATGCATTTATTTTATTTGTAACATCTCCATCAATTTCCCCATCATATTGCAAAATAGATCCCATGTATCTAAATGAATCTATCTTCCGGAAGTTATCATCACCAATCTTCACATTGATTCCTTCACCACTGCTTCCATCAAAGGTGCACTCCATATATTCAGTCTTAACCCTACTTATACGAAATCCTTTAGCCTCCAACGCATCTCTCTAGACCTCAAGCTTCTCATTGACTCTATCCCTAGTCTCATCAATCAACACAATATCGTCAGCAAATAGCATACACCAAGGTATCTCATTCTGAATGTAACTTGTCAAATCGTCCATAATCAAAGTAAAAAGAAATGGTCTCAAAGCTGAACCTTGATGCAAACCATTGCTGATGTCAAAATAGTCAGTCTTCTCGGACTGGATTTTTACACAACATAAAGTCCTATCATACATATCCTTGTCTCTTCTCCAAAATTCTCCACAATATCTCTCGTGAGACAGAATCACAAGCCTTCTCCAAATCAATAAAAATCATATGGAGGTTCTTCTTTTTAGCATAAATCTCCATTGTTCTCAGTAAATAGATGGCTTCAATAGTTGAGCAATCTGGAATGGATTCGAATTGTTTTTCTTTTACTTTGAAAACTTACCCAACCTTCTTTCGATCAGACATTCCCAAATTTTCATAGTGTGACTCATCTGCTTGATACCTTCGTAATTTGAATAATTTTGAATGTCCCCTTTGTTCTTATAAAGAGGCACTACGATGCTCCTCCCTTCTCCAATCTTCTGGCCTTTTCTTGCTTTGCCAAATAACATTGAATAGATTCCTAAAACCATGCTCACCTAGAACTCTCCATACTTCTACAGGGATGTCATTCGATGCTACACTATTCCCATGTCTAATAACCTTTAAAGCCTCCACTACTTCTTTCTTTGTATTCGTCTATAGCTATCACGATTCAAGTAATTTTCGCTACTAGATAGATCACCTCCTCCTCCAATCTTTTGGCATTTTCTTGCTTCGCCAAACAACATTGAATAGATTCGTAAGCCAAGTCAAACTACGCTAACCTGAATATATCCTTCTGACCCTTCTTAGAGTTGAGATTTTTGTACAAAACTTTATAAGCTTTTGATTTAGCTTCGCTTACAACCTTCTTTGCTTCCTTCTTCGCGATTTTATAGTTTGTGACAGTTTCCTCTATTCTATCTTTAGATATAGCTTTAAAGCAAACTCTTTTAATTTTTAGCTTCTCTTGCACCCCTTCACTCTACCGCCAAGCTTCCTTTTGACCTGGAGCTCACCCCTTTGACTCGTCTAGCATCTCTTTGCCTACCTTTCGAATTCAAGATGCCTACCGTCTCCCACATCTCGTTTGCACTTCCGCTATAATCCCAAGATAAGTCTTTTAAAGCCTTCTCCCTGAAGCAAGATTACTTCAGTTGAAGATTCAACCATCTAGTTATAGTGCTCGTGGGAACCCTCATTTTCTTTACCTGCCCTTTTATTTAAACATCCATGAATAACAAGCGTTGTTGGGTTGTCAAACTCTCTCCTGGGATTAGTTTGCAGTCTTTACAACACAACCGATCTCTTCTCCTCATCGCAAAGTAATTTATTTGTGTTTTAATTGGGTCACTCTTATAAGTAATTAAATGCTCCTCCCTCTTCTTGAACAGAGTGTTTGCTATGAAAAGATCATATGCCATTACAAAATCCAGAATAACTTTTCTTTCTCCATTTCTATCGCTAAAACCATGGCCTCCATGAACACTAGCATACCATGAAGCATTCTTTCCCACGTGTCCATTAAGATCACCTATGAATATCATCTTTCTTTGTGAAATTCCTTATAAAATTTCATCTAGATCCTCTCAAAAAGCTTGTTTAGTCCTTTCATCTAAACCAATTTGTGATGTATAAACTGAGACGATATTCAAAATTTTTCAAGCACCTATTTTAGCAAAATAATACGATCCTTGAATCTTTACACCTCAACCACACAATCCTTCAAATCCTTTCAAATAACCACTCTAACACCGTTTTTGCCCTTATCTTTACATGAATACCAAAGTTTAAAGCCTATTTTCTTGATCTCCCTTGCTTTCTCTCCAACCCATTTAGTCTCTTGAAGACATAGTATATGAATCTTCCTTCTTTCCATCGTATCCATTATCTCCGTAGATTTTCCAGTTAAAGTGCCAATATTCTAACTACCAATCCGCATCTTCATTTGCAACCTCTTTTGGACTAACTTCTTTACTCGCTTACGTCCATCATGCGGGAACCCTTGCAAATTTTGGACTGCATCCGGCCATGATGCAACGGATATAGCTTATTTACTCGCATGCATTCCTCATTCAAGAAACCTTACAAATTTGAACTACATCCATGCTACGATGTAGCGCCCTTGCCAATTTTCATTGCATTCAGGCGATGCAACGCGTTGCAAGTAGGGAACACCCCCAACGAAATCTAATTGTTTGATTAAATCCATGTTTAAAATATCCGACTGTCATGAGGCAACTTCCTAAATAGTATTTTTTAAATTACTATTTAGGAAGTTACGTTGGCTGTCGGTTACCTAACGCAATCGTCATTTACCCAGGCTTAGGATCGGTCATGGCTGAGTTATTTTACACTCTCCATGATAAACAAAATGCCATACAAAACTCCAACACGTTTTTCAAGTAGAAATATTGTCTCGGAATATGGCCACATTTCTGCCCAGAATCGCCCACAAGATTGCAAAAGGATAGGAGCTATCTTCATGGTTGTTTTTGTACACCGATTTGATGTTTCTCCAAAAAGTTATGCCATCATCCATGCAAAGTCAAAGAATCATGGCATTACCCCACACCTGTGCGGATTGGGGACATGAGAAAAACCGATGGTCCACGTCTTCTTTCGCCACCCCACAACCATCACATAAACAATCCTCAATGTGCAACAATTGACAACGACTCCTTTTGATAAGGATTCTGCCAAGCTCGAGCAACTATAAAAAGACCTTTACTCTATTTGGCACTTTACTTTCCCAGACCATTCTCATATCCACCTGTAAATCCTCATGCACCACTTCTCCGTCTTCCACGAAGAAGCGGTAAGCCGTCTTCACTGTGAATCTCCCCTATTAACGAAATAGTCCCTACCACTTGTCGGCCCCTCCACCTGAGTCAACTCGCTCTGTAGTTGAAGAAGTTCCTCCAACCTTTAGTGGGTCAAGTTCGATGTGAAAAGAGGAGACCGCATTCCTTACTCCCACACCTGACTGACCAAGTCATCCTTATTATGAGCCAGCCCCAGGAGGCGTGGGAAACACACCCCAAGGATCCTGTCCCCCGTCCACTCATCGAACCTGAAACGAGAGCTCTCTTTGTCATCTCTGTAAAATCTTAGCAGTACCCTGCCACAATGGTGATGGAGTACGCCCCAACACCACCTCTAAGGATATGGAGATCTCTTAGATACGTCGAAGCAAATTGCACACAAGATCCTCAAAACACCACCAAATCCACACCCCCCACTTTGCCAAAAATTTCCTTGGCCATTTCCTCCGCACGCAGTACTCTTAAACCACCCTTCATTTTAGCCTTCATCCCTTGCTACAGTCCACTAGGTGGAACCCCTTCATTCCTGCTTTCCATCAGATAAAAAAACCAACTCATTAGTGATTCAATTTTTGTGTGTTCCCCTGCCAGTAGTAATCTAGTGGAGAAGAAGAAAATCAGTTGTACTGAGAGAACAAGCTTTAGAAGAATCAACTTCTCTCCCTCGGACAACCGGGACACCTTCCACCCTGCCAACCTCTCTCCCAACCTATCCAGGATTGGTCTCCAATCATAAATTCTCAACTTCCCAGCCACGAGCGGAAGGCCCAAATAGGTGATGGGTAAGCTAGTAATGGGGCATCGTAAAATTGTCGCTTCCTCATGTACCCCCTGTCCCGAAAGCTTGAAAGGGACGATGATTGATTTTTCTCTATTAATCTTAAGTCCCGACATGTTCCCAAATATGTCCATAATGAGAGATGTATGTTGAATCTGCTCCCACCCACCTTGGAGGAACATCATTAGTGTCGTCAGCATACTGCAAAATAAGAATTGAGATTCGTCCTTCCTGTAACCAGAGTACAACTCTGCTTCCACCGCCAACCGCATCATAACTGCAAGCGCATGTAATTACGTTTGCAACAACATTGAAAAATTTGGTATCTGCATCTCCTTTGTTCAACCACTTCAACCTATATTTGTGCTTCTAACTTTTTGGTTGGCAATGCTATCTGTAAGCTCCTCCAACATGAGTTCTCAGCTCCAATCAAATGTATTCAATATGGTAATTTTTGTTCTGCACATTAGTCCTCGTCAATCTTCGTGAAACTATTTACTTTTTTACTTGATAAGGTGATGTCGCAAAGCACCCATCTTTGCGACCAATTGTTTTGCTGATCCATATACATCTTCGACGGGTCTCAAAAGCTTGTGAGTTGTGACCCTAGATCTGAAGTCGTCTTCTAGCAATCAAGAAATTTCCAATCGATAAACATTTGATGTCATAGAAATTTGTTCTATAGACTTGATGATCAATGAAGTATAGTATGATCTAAATGCGTTCTCGGCAAAGAGCGAACATGTAACAACTAGGTTTTTGTAGAATATCACCATTGAAGAGGAAGCGAGTAATTCTTAAAGCATGCATTGAGCATCTCCAAGCGTAAATGCTATTTTCCGTGTCTATAGTTTCTAAATGAAATCCAAAGAGCAAAGAATGTAAACCTTTGATGCCGGGCATCCTATTCATTTGACCTATCCTCAGAATGCAACGTGACATTGAAATTACCAGGCAAAATCTATTGGGAATTGATTACGATTTCAACATAACTTCCTACAAAAGCAATCGATTCAAAGACAAAGACATCGAATGACCATACGTGCTAGTTAACTTAATTGATTATCATCACAAGGTCTTGCATTCAAACGCCCTCAAATCTGCCCATTGATGGTATTCATTCATCCATGATTTTGGGCTGTCAATTATTGATGCCGATGTTTGTAGATACACGTGGAGGAACTTTCGCTCATGATCTCGCATTGATCGTTTGTTGTTGTCTTGCGAGTCTATTCATTCTTCCCCTTAGCGCGTGCAAGAGTCCTCTACTTCGGGGCTTGGGTGAAGATGTTTGGACGAGGCCATTTTCTTGTTTTGAATGTGTGTGGTTACTTAAAGATGGTTTCCGTGAGATGATGACTCTTTTTTGATCTAATTGCCAACCTAGTGATTCTGCTGCGACTCGTTTAGCTACCAAACCGAGGATGCTGAAAAACTCATTCGAATTCAATCAAAGCACAAGGGAGCAACAATGACTTAGAAGAATTCTTGCTCAAGTGGAGGTGTCCAGGTTGGATTTGCCGGGGTTTGAACGTGATCTGACTTTCGATGAACTCGAGGAGTAGCCCAAGCAATTGCATACGATTCATCTAGAAGTTAAAAAATCGAGTGGAGGCAAAGATCCAGACAACAGTGAATTAAAGAGGGTGACTCCAACACACGGTTCTTTCACTTTTTGCCTAGTGGAAGAAGACGCGTGGATTATATTAGTAGCATCAATGTGGATGAGTCTGAGGTACAGAGTGATGTTGTGGTGGGCAGATCTCTACAAGCACACTTCAACACGAGGATCAAGCGTGCAAGATGGGGATGGCACACAGTAAGAGGGTGGAGAAGTGATCTACTTCTTAGGTTGATGGTTTGGTTACACCCTTTGAGGAGATTGAAGTCAAGCAAGCGGTTTGGCAGCTGAATGCTAATGATGCTCCCGGATCGAACAATTTTTTGATATATTACAAAGAATTTTGGGATGTCGTTAAGGAAGCTGTGATTACAGTTTTTCAAGAATTCAGTGCTGAAAGTTTGGATTTTGACCCTTTGAATAAGACTCTTCCATTTCTCTTACCGAAGAGGGAAACCCCATATAGGGTAAATGACTTCATGCCGGCTGCTATTTCCAATGTAGTTTTTCATATTATTGCTAGGGTCCTTGCTAATTGCCTTTGTCAGGTGCTTGGCTCTCTCATCTCACCAGTGTTGCAGAAGACAGTATTCGGTATTCAGTCGGAGGGGTCGCTGAATTGAGAATAATCGGTATTCGGGCGACTATTCGGAGTTATTCGATTTTATATTTTTTAATATAAAAATTATTTATAATACATATATTCTTATATTTTTGTACATATATGGTCATTATTTAACATGAATCCAAGATAAAAGTACCGAATACTATAATAAATATATAGAATTTGACATTTGTGGCGATACCGTGGTAAAATATAACCCATAAAAATTTAAAATTGAAAATAAACAAAATCAAAAATCAAAAGTCAAACTCCAGTCGACCTAATAGTCGGGTTAGTCGGCCGACTATTCGGTCGGGCCGACTATTGCCCGACTGGAGGTCTGTTCAGTCGGGGACCCCCTCGCACCGCATAGTCGGACCGACTATTCAGGATAGTCAGCTGACTATTGCAACACTGCATCTCACCTGAGCAGACAACTTTCATACTATGGAGGCAAATGGTATGAGTGTGCTTGTATTGGAAATGGCTCTGGACTGGAAGAGTAAGCAGGAGAACGATGTTTTTTGGAAGGTGGACTTGTCAAAGGCCTATGCTTGTGTGGATTGGCATTTTATTTTGACATCAGCATTGGCTTGCATCAATGTTCAACTTTGAGTCCATTTTTTTACTTTGATTATAGATGAGTTGACAAGTCACATTCATGATAAGATACCTTAGTGTATGTTATTCTCTAATGATATTGTGTTGATTGATTAGACTAGAGATAGAGTCAATGAGAAGCTTGAGGTCTTGAGATATGCATTGGAGACTAAATGATTTCGTATAAGTAGGGCTAAGACTATTATATGGAGTGTATCTTTGATGGAAGCAAAAAGGAATCGAGGTGAAGATTGTGCTGATAACATTTAGAAAGGAGATTCTTTTAGATACTTGGTATCTATTTTGCAACATGATGGGAACATTGATGGAGATGTTACAAATAGAATAAATGTAGGTTGTCTAAATTAGAGAGGAGCCTCTACTGTTCTCTGTGATAAGAAAATTCCTTAAAAAATGAAAGAAAAGTTTTACAAAGCTCCGTAAGACCTATTATGTTCTGCGGATATGAATGTTCGCATGTGAACCATAGACTTGTGTAGAGAATGACAGTAGCGGAAATGAAAATGCTACAGTGGATGTGTGGACACACATACACAGACACACGTAAAGATCGGATTCATCATGATGCAATCAGAAGGAAAGTTGGTATAGCTCTGATCGATGATAAGATGCGAGAAAATCACTTAAAGTGGTTTGGCCATTTGCAAAGCAGGTTGCCTGATGCACCAGTTTGGAATTGCGGGTTTTGGGATGTTGAGCTGGCTAAGAGAGGACGAGGAGGGTCAAGAAGTGTTGGAATGAGCTATACGAAGGGATCTTAGTTTTTTGTATCTAAGTTAGAGATTGACCCAAGATAGATTGAATGGAGGCAAAGAATCCATGTAGCCGACCCTATTTAATGTGGGAAAATGCTTTGTTGTTGTATCCTTGGAATGGAGGGATTTCCCTATGTTATGGGTTAACTGGATCAAGAGATGTATCGCAACAATGTCGTATACTATTCTGGTGAATGGTCGCTCAGAGGGAGGTTACTTTCATCCACAGAGGGATATCGGGCAGTGTTGTCCTCTTGCGCCACTACTTTTCGTCATTGTGGGCCTTGACAATTACGATGAGCTGGCTTCGGACGATGGTCTATATTTCTGGTTAGATGACCGGATGTGTTTGGGTACACTGAGCGTTTGTTATCTACGCTTGTTTGCTCTTGCTTGGGACCCTGACGTCTACGTACACCAGGTTTGGTCACATGGATCTTGGACCCTTAATTTTACTGTAGAATATTCTGAACAGAGGCTCAATGACTTTATGGCGATGCTTAATGGCTTGGCATATATTGGTGGATTATCTCCTGGGAGACACTATACCTCAGGACTATCAACATGGATTTGATCAAGAATCCATGTACCCGATGTTAGCAATGTGAGCCCGGGGCGAACCATTCCCGCGATAAATGTTATTGTAATAAATGATTTATTAATAAAAGTTATTGATTATTTTTCACTCCCTTCCTGAGATTGAATGAATGAATGCACTATAAGGTCCCTCTGTACAATAAGGGTTATATACCATGGCCAACTTGATGATCATACAGTTGTTGATTCATTGATTGAATCATAGATGATGATGCTTGGATGAATATCTAAGGAATTAGGTAGAGGACTCATCAAGCATCATCAAATGATTATTAAGTAATGATCTCCAGCTTGAGTAGGAGATGGCAATCCTTTCTCATCTGGTTGATATCTGACTGACCTCTTGATGCAGGTCCTCTGCATGGGAATAGTGATTCGGAGGTGTCAGAATGGTTGAGTCAATGAGTTGACTTAACGAAATCGAGATAACCAAAGACCTATGTTGAATACTGTCACAGGATATGCATGCATCCTCTGACCAGAGACAAATGTATTGCTATATGTCTAAGTATGTACATTTGGCAGACCAATAGATTGATGACCTAACCAAGGTTTATACACCGGCGAGCTGGTGTGCATATAAGGACATATGAGTAATACGTTCTCTCAAAGGGATCATACAGGTTCACATGTGAACCGGAAGGCATGAGCTCACTCATGAGGTATTGGGACTGATCAAATTCCATGCATGGTTGTCATGCTTTGGAAGCATGACATGAAATTGAAGGTAAGATATATGCTTTCGGAAAGCATATGATCTATACCAATTCCCAGTGACCAATGAGAAACTTAGTGATCAAACTCTGAAGATGACAGTGTAAAAGTGATCTATATCTTCAGGATGATCATAGGTCTTCCAGTATGCATGATGTACAGGTATTGGGAATACCTGAGGGTGATGTGATCATAAACGATTGTATAACCATGACGCTTCCATTCCGAGGGAGTGATGAAACAGGCTTGGATTTTAGTAACTCCTCTCAGTAGAGAAGTGACCTAATCTTAGTCCATATATTGGACATTAATCTGAATGAGATTCAGATACAATGAAAAGATTAAGTCTACGGTCTTGATTTAATCAAGCATCTGTGGGAGGTCCATGAGATCTGGATTTGAGATGTGATCTCAACATCCAAGTCACTATACGTGGAACAATACAATCGCCCTGTTCTTATCTCCAAGTATCTGAGGAGAAATTGCATTATTCTTGAAAGGGTTCTAGAATAATTCCATAGATCTAAGCGTTAAAGAATTGATGATTAAATGTGATTTAATTATCTTGATGTGAGTTGAAATTATCCAATATAATTAAATGTGATTTAATTATTATAGATAAGAATAATGTGGATAACAATATCCAATTATTCATAATATATTATAAATGTGATTTATAATGTATTAGAGAGAGCTAATTATAATTTATATTTGTTGATTAATTATTAATGTGTATTGGATACACATTGTTTAATTAATTGAAAATGTAAATTATATTTTGTTTTGGGTTGTGAATGTGATTCACAAATTTCCAATGGTAAGATTGGAATATTCTCAAAATTAATTATGAATTATTTTTGAAGAATAAATCACAACAAAAGTTGTTGGGAATAATAATGGAGATTTCCATGGAGATTTGCAATCTCATGAGATTTCATGAGATTGCCTCCACATGGAAACATGTGGACGACTACCAAGTCCTATATGGAATTGGTGGCCGTCCACCATATTGACATGGGAGATGTAATCTCCATGTTGATTGTCTCCTTATTTGATTGATTTAATTTAGGATTGATTTGTATTTGATTTATCAAATATATTTGATCTAAATTAAATCATAAGTTGTTGGTTTTTACCAACAACAATCTTGACCATTGGATTGAAAATAAATCAATCTCATCAATTGATTTTATTTGTCCCATGGATTGATATCCATGGATCCCAAAACCCTATAAATAGAGAGGCATACCATGCTCTCTAAGGCTATGCTTTTGAAACACATTTCTCTCTCTCTCTCATTTTACACGCCAACTCTCTCCCTCTCTTTCTTGGTGGTCGTCCACCAAACCCTAGAGGAGAAATCCGTCGACGCCTTCGCCACCGCGCCGTCGCTTCGACGTTTTTCGGTTCTGCGTCTTCTTTGAGTGCTATGCTCACGAAGAGGACGTTCGATCTCGTACGACTAGATCATGCGTTCACCGTGCTTGGATCATCTTGTTGGATTGCGAGGATCACGCGGTTCATCCCCGCGCTCGCAAGCATCTTCTCCGACGATCGGACTTGAGACAGGAGGTCTCTTTTCGTAGAGACTCGATCGACCACGCTTCAAGAGGTATTCCTTTATACTTGATGTGGTTCTAGATGAAACGATCCGAGAATCGTTCTTGGATCATGTGTTTTTTCGCATGGAATTTTTTTAAATTCCGCTGCATAGAACAACTAGTACGACTAGTCATTCTTCGTCGTATTCGATACGACGCTCACGCTTCCGTGATGCGCTTGAGGATAATACCATATCCTTCACCCGACCGTACTTAACATGGGAGAAGGCTTCACCATTTTTTTATCTCATGGGAAAGCTAATTTCCTTCTGGACAATGAAACCTTCTCAGCGAGGAAGGCATATAGATCTTTGGCGCATAACCACAACATAATCCAAGAAAATCACAAGCGCGGTTGCAGAATTATTTGGAGCTGTAAAATCCCGCAGAGAATCAGAGTCTTCCTTTGGCTCATGTGGCATGGTTGCTTGCTTACTAAGGTCTATGGGATAGAATCTTACTGAGTTGGGGATATGGTGTGCCACAGATGTGGTGAAGAATAGGAAGATTTAGGGCATCTATTTTTCGACTGTATAACCTCATTTTCTATTTGGGCGGGGGCTTGGATACAGTGGCTCGAGATTGATAACGACACTTCTTTTTGGAGCTCTGTTAGAACAGTTTGCAGAAATTCATAGGAGCATGCTTCACCGACTTTTGCTCTGATTTGGAGTATTTGGCGTGCAAGAAATGATCAGATTTTTCATGGCAACGCTTTTATCATGATAATGTGCTTGCACACTACGATGCCCTTATTACACCCTGAATCTATATATGATCGTATTTTTTATATAATATTTTTTTCTCAAAAAAAGTGGCGTTCTTCACCTTCCTGAGATGATGATCCGAATTACTCCTTTTAACCTCTTCTCCCTACCAAATATATTCTAGTAGTTCATCCATTGTTGCTATATTCTTGTTGTTCATGCCTCTCCTTCACTCTTGGGATCAGGAAAGGCGCTTCTAAGTCAAGTGCTTTCTGGTTTCTTCCGAGTCGAGGAGATCTCGATGGAGACTTGCTTTGCAACTCCCCTCCCATTGATAAATCTTTCCTTATAACTTGTCTATGTTCTCGGTCTTGCGATCCCCTTAGAGATCGCTTGCTATGGCAATATGCACTCTTGACAAGTCTAGCAAGAGACATACCCACATTTCCATTTTTTAAACATGCCACGATTGAGAAATCAATGACGCCGCTCTGCCTGTTGATATCCAATCTAGGTGAAGCTGAAGATAACATTTAAACTTGAATTGAATTAAAATGCTCATAGAAAGAATTTAAACTTGAATGGAATTAATGCCTTGGAGTTTCCAATGACGTTCATCCACTTTGTTTGCAAGCATCCTAGGAGAGCTTCCTGATAAGTACATCAACCTTCCTCATCCTCGAGTCGTGGCCTAGGGCCTCTTTTTTAAGGTAGTTAAATAATGATAATCGGAAGTAATTACCTCCTTTAGTCATTAGTAATATCCACCTTCAAATATATATTGAGCATGCAAGAGATGTTATTGCTAACCACTATGTCCATAGAAGATCATAATGCGAGGCCATCGAAGATTAAATCATCTACTTTTCTAATTCCATGTAACAGCATTTTCACATAGGTAAAATCATGCAATCTCAAAGGAAGGTTTGTAATAAAGCAAAGTGTTTGCCTAAGGCCAATAGTCGCTCCATCTCACATTAGATGACATCGCTAGGTAGGGTGGAGCATTGGTCGGCACGGTCTGGACCTGACCTCAACCCAACCCACAAAAGCCCAGACTCGACATACCTGTGGGCCGGGCTTGAGGGTTCATATTGGCCAAATTTCATGCTCGGGTTGTGCCTAGCTCGAACCTAAGCCTGACCGCCCCGCTCACTTACAACCACGACTTTAAAAAACAGATCTCAAGGCGTTGAGGCGCTGCCTCAGTCTGCTGTGCTTTTTTTTGGGCAAATAAATAATAAGCTATATACAATTATACTTTTACAATAATATCAAGAGAAAAGGGATCCTACTCCATGGAGTAGGTAACTTACCTACTCCATTTTCTTCTTTTTCATTTTTTTTATTTTTTTTGAAAAATGCTTCCATGGATTTTCATAACTATATCCCTCTAATATGTCATTCAAATTTCGTCAGAAACAGGGACTCCTATGGCCTCCATTCAGACAATCATTTTTAACGTTCATAGATTTGATGTATTTTTCATGATATGGATGGAGGCCGTAGGAGTTTCTGTTTCTGACGAAATTTGAATGACATATTAGAGGGATATAATTATGCAAATCCATGGAAGCACTTATCAAAAAAATAAAAAACACTTTGAAAAAAAGAAAGTGAAGTAGGTAAGTTACCTACTCCATGGAGTAGGATCCCTTTCCTCTAATATTAAAGCTATAAAGCATATATTAGTCACAAGCATAAAAGTCACAATCGCAATATATATAATATATTGGCCACATCTCCACTAACAAACCATATATATTGAACGAAACCTATATGTCAAGCAGTACACATATTTGTTAGTCACATTGCCTCGTATATAAATTAGTCACAAGACTAAAAAAATGTATTAGATCATTATATGTTAGTCCCTTGATATATTATTTCATCAATATATGTTATGCATTTATTTTACAATTGTCATTGAATCAAAGAAATCATGCAAGTGTACATTTATTGCTTGTAATTACTGTGAACAAATTTTATATTAGCAAATGATATTCAATTGCTTGTATCACCACAATGAGTGAGTATTGTATATGTTCAAAGATGGTATATTTTTATAAGAATATTAGGAATTCATATGTTTATATTATTCAATATTCACAAATTCAAACTTGCATATATAGTTAATTTGGTATATTGTGCAAATCTATTTAATTTGAAGATATTCAAAATTAGGATTTATGATAATAGATTTCATGAATATTTGAAGTTTAGGACTTTATGACAATATAATTATGTTTTATAATAGTTTTTACATGTACTTTCTACATGAACTGAGGCTTACGCCTTGCCTCAATAACGGAAAACCACCTTGGTCCACTTCACGTTTTTAAAGCCTTGCTTACAACACTAGTCCTATGTTTCCCCATCCAATCCCGTGTTTTTAATGGTCCATGACTCCGAACAACCTCCCCTCCCTGTCTCAATTCCCTTTAAACCTCTCCCTGTCAATCAAACCCCTCCTTCGACGGGCTGCCTACCTCCCTCCATGATCCCCTATGCGGTTCCATCACCACCCTTGGCACCACTTGGGCCTTCGACGGAAACGCGCATGATCTTTGTCCTTGTCTATTGCACCACCCTACTTCTCATGTACATCAACTAATATATCATCCGCTGGTATCCACCTTTTTTCTTCACACTTGATCTGCTATTGAATGGGTTGGTTATTCTTGTTGGGCATATCAACCCTGCTGTAACCTTTGGGCTGTTCTAGATGAGGAAGGTGTCTCATGCTTGTCATGCTCTGCATTGTGGTGCAGAGCCTTGGCACGTCTGCCGACTTGGGCCTGCAAGGCTCGTTATGAAATACCAATTCAACCTCCGGGGTGGTGGCGCCAACTTCGTGCAGCCAGGCTACACCAAGGGGACGGCTCGTGGAGCTGAAATCATCGGGTTCCTTTGGTGTTGTCATCGCATGCGAAGCCTTTTCGGGTAAGTGGGTAAATGATGGAAAAAGAAAGAAAAAAGATGTCTCTTGAGGATGGAGTACATACGGTCGTACCGCCAACGTGGATAAACACTGCCAGATTAAGATTAGTACATATTAGTATTGCTGTTCCATAAATATGAGGGTCGTAATATTGGAGGTTTCTTAGTTTATAAAAATGAGTTTGTATTAAATTACATGTTATTTGTATAGACACGAGATTCATCCAACACCATGGAATCAAAGTGGGGGCGGGTTGAGCCCGACCCAAACCTGGGACCGATCCCGCAGGCTTCGGCCGGGCCCAAGGTCAGTTTAACAAAAAACGCAGGCCTTCTCATATAGGACTAATGTCATACAATCTAAAATGAAACAATTCAATATGGTGTTGGTGCTCCAGTAGATTACAACATGGCATCCAATTATGCTTTTATCAATATACAGGAACACATTAAAGTTGTGGCTTCTTGACCGAGTTAATGAGAGTCGACGAGTCGTTGAAACCTCTTCTAAAAATAATATAATTTTAGGCGATGTGGGGCACCTATTAGGAACATGTTTACTGTTTGTTTAACCTTCCACCCGGATGATGGAATAGTAGAATTTGCGGCTAAATTCAAATTTCCTATGTTTTATTAAAAGGATATTTACATACATAATCCTGAGCAGTAGAGTAGTTTCGTAATTACCCCAGAAACCTTCGATAATCACGAATTACATCCAGGACCCCGAATAACCGCTCCGTTCTACATCCATAACCTTCCGTTAGTTTAATCCATTACTCAACCAGGTAGTTGAGTTAATCTAACTAATCATTGATCTAACGGCTGAGATTAATAAAAAAAGAAGAAAAGGAGGTCGGCTTCCAGGGGAGGGGACTCGACTTGGGCTGGAGGGGGTGAGGGGTGGCGGCGCTCGACTTGGTTTGGAGGAGGTGGGGCTTCCAGGTGAGGGATGTTCCATCGGGGGAGGGGGGGGGGGGGTCCTGCGAACGGGAGCCGAGCGTGGGGGCTCCTCGCGTGGGGGGGTGGGTGATGCGAATGGGAGCCGGACGTGGGGGCTCCTTGCGAGGGGGGGTGGAGGGTGGGAACGGGGGCTTCGAGAAGAGGAACCAGTGGAGGGGTCTGGAGCTCGGGGGGACAGCCCGCGGCGGGAGAGCCTGGAGCTCGCATGTGGGGGGTGGAGGCACGGGGAGGGGGAGGGTTGGAGCTCGCATGCCGGCGGCGGACGCACGGGGTGGAGGGAGCTGCTTGCCAGGGACTCGGGGGGCGGAGACCTTAGGTTTGCTAGGGGCGGGGGCCATCAAATTTTCTGATATACAAATGGCATCATATTATCAATATGATGTATTTCGAAGGGGAAAATGGTCAACATATGACTTTTTTCGTCATAGCTAACGGAGAATTAGGACGGAACTTCACACAGGATTATGCTATGTAAAGATTAAGCATTATTCAGGATTCTGGATGTAATTCGTGATTATCGAGGGTTCCTGGGATAATTATGAAACTACTAAACGTTATGGGTGTAAATATCCCTTTTTAAAATCAAAGTTCCCGTTGCAAAAATACAATGCTGGCTGCGATGAACCCAAGAGCGTATTCGGGCTCCCCACATGGAGATGCCGCTCTACCGGGTGCATCATAACAGTCTCTAAATTACACCAATTCTGATTTCAGCTGTGTTGATCTTGTAGCCTTTTGTAATCGTACAGTAATTTAGACGCCATTCCTACGAGTTTATTTGACTTCATTTTGGTATCTGATCGTGGAACAGGATGCAATTTCTCTTGCAAGAACTGAAGAAGAGCCAGAAGCCGCCGCACGGAAGCTGACGGAGGCTGCTTTCACCCGTGGCAGCGCAGACAATATCACCTGCATAGTGGTTCGATTCAACCACGAGAAAACTGAAGCGAGCACCCCTGGGGAAGGTGAATAAGGTCTATTTCTCATAATTTGATGAACCCTGTGATGTGTGCATTGCTATTTGTCGGATATTTGCGGTTGAGCTATTGGTAGGGAATGGGAACTGGGATGAGAAGGCTTTGTCGCCTTGGGAAGGAGTAGATTCTCTTTTTAACCTGTTTATAATGCGGTTCGTAAGTTAATCATTGGGCGGCGAGTGCGGATGTAGTGCGCTAGTTAATAATTCCATGTGCGAGTTGTTTATCACGCGCTATACGTGATCCATTGTATGATCTTTAGCAAGTTTGCTGAGAGAACTAATCGGTGGTAAATGATATAAATATTGAGTACTTTTAATGTTACGTCTTACTGTGGGCAATGGTATATATTGCTTTTCTAGGGTTTGTTTTTGCATGCCAGATCCTGCTGGATCCCTCTTGAGTTGTCTAATGAGGGAGGGGGTCCTCTGCTGGCCAGCAGGGACCTGCTGTAAGGGGGGAGGGTGTCCGAGCCGCTCGATCGAGATCGAGCGATTCACACGCAAAGGGCCCACAAAACCCCTGATTTCGTGTGACCCGCTCGATCTCGATCGAGCGGCTCGGACACCCTCCCCCCTTACAGCAGATCCCTGCCGGCCAGCAGAGGATCCGCACTCGTCTAATGATATGCTAAACTCTCAAAGTAAAGTCCAGCATCCCCCTCCCTTAAAGTTGACCTTTCTTCATCTTATTAGTTACTAGGACTCGATTTCTAAAGAATTGGACAATGTTGGCTCGGATCTTTCGTCATCCTTCTTACAAGATTCATTGTTCAACTTCCCATGCTTTAGCTGCTGCATCGATTTATACTCCCTTAGAGCTAACTCTGTATCCTTCTTACAAGATTCATTATTCAACTTATCATGCTTCAACTGATGCATTGATTTATCTTCCCTTGCAACTACTCTTTCTTGATGTGCTTCCATCTTTCTCCTGGCAGTATGTCGATATCCTCGTCTCAATTCTGCCACAGACGTTTCAGTTCGGTCGAGAACGGTGAGTCGTATGTACGGTTTGGAGGGAGATCTTTTGTGTTTCGGGATCCTAGTTAAAAAGAAGGAATTTGTACTTGTGCCATTCCGAGTCTCTCTCGTAACACATACGCCTCTGGCTATTTTGCAATAGGTTGACGAGCTTGCACCAAGGTGCATGTAAATTTACATGTATCGGTGTCATTTTTTGAAATGAAAATCATGTGGAATTTAGATCGTTATATATTACCGCGGTGCCACTCAAAATTCAACTTAATTCCAAGACTTCCAATCCATCTGTCAAGACTGAAACTTTAATGGTCTCAAAATTGTTGAAATTGATCCCTTCCATATGGACATGTTAGGAATGTTTTACATGAAATTGAAATGCATATTCCTCTGATAATTATAAGTAGATCCCTCAAGGATTCATTCAAAAAAAATAAAAAATAGACGTTTAGTGCAAGTAAAGTTACATGTGCTTTAGTACGAGTTCTCTAACCTTGTGTAAGAATATAGGGTATAACTGCACAAGTGTAATTGCAAAAAAAAAGTCAGGAGTGTAAGTGTTATCGAGAAAAAATTGGACACGTGCAAAAATTCCTATAAAGAGAACTGATTTGTAACGAAGGCGTGGGTTCATCGTACCATGAATGTTGACACGGATTCGAACGAGTCAAGTTATGGGTCTCCTATTTTTTGTCCATTGAACATGCCGGTGGGCGAGCGACACGTAAGCGAACTCTCGTGATCCCGGAGAGTCCTAGTTGACCTTTGGTAACCCCACGAAGGTAGCATTTAAAGTGTTATGGCGTCATCTCTTGCATCATAGCTCAATTATGGCTGATGTTGTTATCATGGAAATATTGTTTTCTCAATAATCAATACTAAAATCGAAATATCATGGTTTTAAAAATCGGATCGGTCGGTTGGATCGGGAATCAGTCCTGATCCTATCGGTTTGGTCAGTTTTATGTAATCAATTAAAAAAAGAAAATAAAAAATCGGATCCGACGGTGGTCAGATCAGGTTGACTTGGGTGGTTGGGTCGGGTTCATCCGGATTGATTCAGTTTTGTTGGTTTAGTATATTTTCAAAAAATAGGGTTTAGATAATGAAATAATAGTGTTTTTATCATTTGTGCTCTTCTTAACTTTTGTGATTTTGATTTGTCCTCTTTTTTGGAATGTGGTTTGTGTCACTATTTTCGTAGAGTAATTTTCTAGAAGCAACTATAAATAAATTATTACAATATTATATTCATATATAATGCCAGACAATGTGACTACCTTTTGTAGAGTTTATTTGAAATAGACGATCTTGTTTTTCTACTGAAATATTTGACGTTTTGAACGATTATTTCATTGATATATAAATGTATATTTACATATGTATCCGGTTTTATCAGCTCAAAAACTCGGTTTGATCGATCGAACCAATATAACTAAGTCCGATCCGATTTTTTTCGAGTCCATATGAATGATAATGTCATGCTGACATCATAACTGGTCTGACCGTTTGTGACCGACGGTCCGATCTGATTGGACCAAACCAAAGATTGACCACTTCAATGTCCAACGGTTCGGACCGACGGTCTACATCGATTGGATCAAGAAACCAAAGACTGACCGGTTCAATGTCTTGTCTGATTTTAAAACCTTGTGAAATATCGGGTCGTTTTCCGGATCACGGCTTTAAAGATTAACAAAACAAGGCAAACTAAACCTGTGCATATATATATCATTATTTTGAATTCTTAATTACTTATTATTTCTGTATTTTTTTATTTTTTTACTAAGTGATGCAGTGAAACTGGTTATCTCATGAACCGAACCGATGTTAGGCCGTTCAAAACCGAATGGAAAAATTCCTCCTTTTTAGTGCAGTTTCGGTTCGAGATTTCGAACTAATCGAAAATCCGATTCGACGAACGAAAACCGGTTAAAATTAAACCAATTCAGTTTGGCACTCCCTTGTAACCAAGGAAGGGTATACGCACTAATCTGAGTAATCTTTATATGAACTTCTATCATTTGATGCAGAAAGTGGGCTTTTTTCCAATCATGATTTGGTATATCTCTCTGCATATCTACCATTATTAAAGCTTAATTTGGAGGTTACCCATGAAAGAACAGATGGGTATAATATTAATTACGAATTAATCTATCTTTGTGGGTTTTGTCAAGATTGTTCTTCTGCAATCGTCGTCTCGATGCTGTCCAGCAAAGGATTCGTTGTACCTCGTCTGCTAGAAGGCAACCTGCATTGTTGGACAAGCATAGATCACTAAAACCCTAAGCAAAAAATTAACGATATCAGTGAGATTTTTTAATCAAAACCTACACCATCAATTATTTTGACCAATGCGAGGGAACAGTGATCCATTAGCCAATACTTGATCTTGATGGGTCAACCCTAAGTGATATTCCACACTTGTTGTCACTCTCTAGCTCCATTCAAACACAACCTCCACACCATTCACAAACCCCCAATCAACACCCGCCACGTGTCCTCCATCCTCACCATTCTCTCTCTATATATTCCCGCTCCCTCTCCTCTCCCCCCACATCTCAAGTCCAAAACCAAACCCCATCTCCCAATCCTCCTCTCTAATTTGCTCATACCTTGTTCTTAGCAAAATCCTCGTAAATGGGACCCACTTCTCCCCCTACCCTCGGCGTCGACGTCTACGCTTGCCAGCTGGAATTCCTCCTGGAAGCCCTCCGTGACGGTGGTTCTGCCGCCGTCAGTGGAGATACCATTTGTAACGACCCGAGCCTGAACGTGAATTCATCTGAAGAGAATTCACACGACTTCCCGCGCTTCTGGGCACCGTACCAGTACCTGGAAGCTGGAAGCCGTGGGAAGAAGTTGTACAGAGGAGTGCGACAACGACAATGGGGGAGATGGGTGGCGGAGATCCGACTCCCGCAAGATCGGAGGCGTGTGTGGCTCGGGACATACGAGTCTCCCGAAGCCGCCGCACTCGCGTACGACCACGCGGCTCGCTTGCTGAGAGGGGATCACGCATGCCTCAACTTCCCGCAAGTTGGGGTCGATGGGGAGGGTGTTGCGATGGATCCAAGGGAGTTCATGGCGTTAAGATTGTCAGTGGACTCAAAGATCAGGGCTGCGAAAAGGAAGACAACAAGGAGGGAGGGGAAGAGGAAGAGGGTGATCGATGAACCGTTGGAAGTGGAGGGGGCTAGTCCCCCCTCCGTGAACCCTTGCGCGGGTTACGTTGAAATGGACGGCGGATGGATACCGTCGTTCGATCCCGACCTCATATGGGATGTCCTTTCCAACTAACCTTCCTTCGAGCTAGCTAGAGAGTGTGCTAACGCAATTCTTTGTCTACAAATTTTTAAGGCAAGAATGGCACGATATTCTTTTTTAGCAATTAAGACGTGCAAACCATTTTTTGTGAAGCATGTATTCATGGTGGTGTGGAAGATCGATAAACACAGATAAGATATATCCTTCGAATGTTTGTTTCAATGTATGTATATGTTTGTATGATTAGAAATCCTCGTATTTGAAATAAAATGACAACTCTAAATGCTCATATGTAATTAAATAAACGAAGAGAAGCAATCTGTGAGCAGATCCTCTGTTGAAGGTTTTCCTAGAAGAAAACATGCTGTGTTGCTTTTTTTCTGCCAAAATATTTTCAAAAAATCCAATTATATGGATCGAATGCATATTCTCTACGACCGATCAAGTTTTGTTTTGAGCAGATGTTCTAAATTTTGTCTTAAAGGTCAAAGAAAAAAATCAGTATGGGTGGGACTCAAAAATTATTTCAAATATTTGACTTTTTCTTTGACATTTGAGATAAAATAACTAGGGTAAATTACAATTTGAGTCCTCATCTATAGGTCCGATCCCAGAATGGGTCCCGATCTTTAAATTGTAACGATTCGGGTCTCAGGGTCATTAATATAAGGAACTTTTTGGGGCTGATGACGGGTATGCCCTTGTTTAAAAGTTGGAACCTAACCTCCATTCCCTTTCCAACAAGGGCATATCTGTCGTTAACCCCAAAATTTCCATTTCCTAAATGGTCCTGGGACCCGAATCGTTAAAATTTAAAGATCGGGACCCATTCTGAGACCCGTAGATGAGGACCTAAATTGTAATTTATCCAAATAACTATGAACAACCGCTCAATAGGAAATTTGGGAAGAGAACCTAATTCGCAAATAGTCAAGTCTGCGCTTCTAACCATCTATAACTAATTCCCTCGAAGGTGGTAAATTGATAGATCTTTTTCGGGAAAGATCCTAGACTCGGAATTGAATTTAGTTGGAATACTCGAAGAAAAAACTCGGGTGCAACTATGTTCATTATCGATCAACTATCGACACCGGTAAGGGTGACGAGGGGTAGATCGCCATAGTAGGGGATCCTCTACTGTAGGATCTGCTGCAGCAGACTCTGTTGTAGACCCTACAGCCGTCCAATCACTTATTCCCGCCCTCGAGATGCGCACCCACTATCCCCAGCCCCATAGGATGGACATTTGATTATCATCCGACGCTCCCCATCCTTTACAGCACCTGCTGCAATTGCCTTTTACAGCAGACAATCGGGCTGCAATTGCCTTTTACAGCAGACGATCGGCTTCCAGATCGCCATATGGATGTCCATTTGAAGGAAGTGGATTGTCTGTTGTGCCCTTTACTACTGCAGAGTCTGTAGTAGGGGTTGGAGCCGCTCTGTCTTGATTGAGTGGTTCTCACGAATTCCTATGATCCGAGCCTACAAAAAGTGAGAATTTTTAGGAACCGCTCGATAAAGATCGAGCGACTCCAGCCCCTACTTTTCGTGTATTATACTTTATTATTGGCATAAATCCTGCTCCGGCGACCTTGGAGCTGCCGTATGTCATCGTATAGCCATCGTGAATAGAATGATGTATACCCACCCTTCAAACACGGTTGGGTTTTGATTTCTTCCATCTCCCTCGTTCACACTTAGATGGATGTGAAGTGGACGCGTGTGCATGAGTCCAAAATACTGCTTTTTCGCCCGTTAAATGCGACCGGCCCCTCGTGGGCGACACGCGTCCGACCTTCCGGCATCCTGTAAAGGCCTGGTTGACCCCACGAAGGTAACATTCAAGTGTAATGGCGTCATCTCATGCATCATAGCTCAATTATGGGACCATGATTGGTGCCTCTTTCTTTCTTTCTGTACACTACAGTTGGTTATATATATATATATATATATATATATATATATATATATATATTGTTGACCGAGAACCGTTTTGAATCACTACTGACTTTGTGATTTGTTTTTTTAGATAAACAATCGACGATTCATTTCATCGAAATAAATCCACGAGGGGTACATAAACAAAATTTTCACGAGAATCCCAAAAAAACATAACAACATGCGAAAGACAAACAGGCCACTAACAGAAATAAAATTGCTAACCACCCTTCAGTCCGGTATTTAATACAATCGGGGAGATACTAAAGGGTAGACAAAGAAAAAGTTTGAGGAGTTTTTAAGTAAGATGGGGGTGGAGTGCTTGCGGAGATGGGCGGTTGAGACATGTATGTCTAGCTTGCAGGTTCAATGTAAAGCGATTTGGTCGCGCGTTGCTTTCGTGTACGGGGTCTTGAGTTCATGGCGCTGGCACTTTGTTGTCTGCTTCACAGTATGGGGGGATTTTGATAGGTTAGAAAGAAAAAGCGAAGTAGAAAATCTTCATTTGCGAAAGGGGTAGATATTAAGGATGTCATGATAAGCAAGGCCTCTTTGATCAGAGCTGAGGGCGAGAGGGAGGTACCGTGGAAGAGTATTGCACATCTCTCCTTCCAGATCAGCCATCAAGCTGATGCTTGGGATGTTGAGATCTGCCATAGGGTGGAGGAGCATAGAACTTTTAAGTGATGTTTGAAATAATTTTCAAAATCAACACTGAAGTTAGCAAGATTTAAAATGTTGAATAGGAAACGTGTGAATCTACAGTCGAGGAGAAGGTGGTTTATGGTCTCTTCCACAACAAGGCATAGAGGGAAGGCGAATACCGAGAGGATATTTGGTATAAGGGGGCGGTCATGCATCCTCATCTTACTATGGTTGAGCTTCCATAAGAAGATGGATACTCGGGATGAAATGGACTTTTCCAAAAGTTTGGGGTGAGTTTCTGGCCAAGTCCACCATGTGATAATACATCATATAGGTGGTTGGTTGGTCTCAGCTTAGGTATATTTTGTGGGATAGTGGTTGTATCGGGAGTATTTTGAATCAATCTCAATGAAAGGATAGAGACTATAAAGTTTTGTGTGTCTGGGCATGGAGCTCTGCTAGCAAGCGCTTTCAACCAGTTTTGTTTAGCATTGATGGTAGATATGGCTTTATTGATTATGTTATTTTTATTTCTGGTCAATGACAGAGGTTCGGGTATTGGGATGCTAGCGAGGGGTTGCCGTTGAGTTTGTCTGTCCAAAGGAGAGAATTTTCCCCGTCTCCCAGCGATTTGGTTGTGAGATTTCGTATCTCTTGAGACCCAATTTTAATTGATCGCTAGCAAGGGAAGTCCGTCTTGAGGTTGGGTTCAAGGATTGGTGTGGGGTTTTTGGTTGTGAATGTGGTCCCTGATGATCCTGGAGAAAATGTGGCTGCGTTTCTTCCATGTATGGAGCCAAGAGTTCGCAAGAAGAGCACAGTCGAAAGTGTCAAGGTTCAGGAATCTCCACCCATCATTTGCTTTAGGACGACATATGGATTTTCATCTTACCTGATGTTTGTCACTCATGTTTGAGACCCTGACCAAAGGATTTTTTTTCGAATTTTATCAATTTTCGACAATATATATTTAGGTACTTTGGGGGAGTCCATCATATGGTGGATTAGGGGGGTGAGAGATGAGTTCAAAAAGACGATACTAGAGGGGAGGGATAGCTTACTGGACTTCCAGCCCAAGAGTTTTTATTCAAATTTCCAAATGATGGGGAGCCACTCTAATCTGGTAAGGAGGCTGGGGGATAGTGTGATTCCTAAGTAGTTTATTGGGAAGGAGTGGGGTGACCAATGCAGGATGTTGGTTGCTAACTGGATTTCCTGGGTTGTGGGGATAAGGGTATGGATGGTAGTTTTTTCATCATTTACAAACGTACCCGTGATCTCCGAGGACATATTAAGTGTGAATTTCAAACATTTAAGGACATGAGGGTTGAATTTTAGGAATATGAGGATATCATCAACAAAGAGCATGTTTATGATGGAAATGTCCTCTCTCAAGATTTGAAAAGCTTCGATCAATTTTAATTATGCCAAGTTTTGGAGCAGTCCATCGAGGTTGTTCATATTGTTTATATAGAGTAAGGTGGAGACGAGGTTGTCCTGTTACACCCCCTCAAAGGTTTGAAGAAGCATGAGGCGGTGGTGTTTATTTTAAAGGGGAAAAGGTGTGACACATGGCGGCTGCAAAAGTGCCACATGTCGCGCCCAGATAATTCGAAAAAGAAATGAGAAGAAAAATCAATAAAAAAATTACAAACGATGTCAAATCAAAAAGTGATCTTCATAAAAGTTGATCATTTTGAGAGATCTACAACTTTCATGAAGGCGCTAAAAAGAGAAAAAACATCTGTATAAAATGTATTTTTATTGTATTCTATAGATATAAAATGCCTATATTTTTGTATTTTACAATTTTTTATCATTTTTAAATAAGGTAAAAATCAAAATAAAATCATATAACATATAAAATAAATAATTATAATTTAATATATTTTTAGTTTTTAAAATAATTAAGAAAACAAAGAAATAAATTAAAATGGACATTTATACATATTATATATACATACTTAAAGTGACTTTTTTTAAAATTTTTACTTCAATTTTGATGCTTACTTCAAGTTTGATCTATATTTTTCTGTATTTTATTAAAGCATAAATCAAAAAAATAAATGAAAAGCAAATAAATCAAAAAAAGTTATTTTGTATATAAAATAATAGGGTTAAATCAGTCAATACCTACAATATAAAATGAGGTCCCAAAAGCTAAGTTTCGCATATGAACTCTGATTCTTTTGAATTTGATCGTGTTTTAAAGAAAATTGAACGTACATTAATTATTATGTGTGTAGGTTCATAGGAGACTGTATGACAGAGATATTCACATTTACAACTTTTTGTCTACTAGTTAGAGTTTGGGTTTTATTGAGCAAATATACAAGTTATTATTTTTTGATATTTTTTGATGTTAGTAATATGTACACAACAAAGTTGATTTTATTTTATTGGAGTAAGTGAAAATTAATTAAAAATAGGAAAGTTTTGGTATTATACAAGTGCATATACATGGATGGTTAAAATATAATTTAAATGAATAAATACAAGTAATGACTTGAGAATAGAGCTCTATTTTCAATTTTTAGAGTGATGAATCACATATTCATCAGTCCGGACGGCCGAACCGATTTTATGAATAGAGAAAATCACATAGTATACATACACACGTACATACATACATATATACATACATACATACACATACATACATATGTGTGTATGTTATTATGTATGTAAGTACGTGTCAATAAGATCATCATTCAAAAATTGGTAGAGTGGACTGCTAACAAGATAAGCATGAAAACGAAATAGTAATTTAATACAGTGGTAACAATTTCATAATGAAAATCCTAAAATTAAACCATTATATGGCATATGTATATAATTGGGTAAATTGATGGAAAAGCCACTGACCGATCAAACCATATCGAATTATATGGTATATTATTTGTTCAAAATCCAAGCATGTATAAGTTAGATGGGTTAGGCAAGTGGATGTGCATTTAGCCATACATATATCAAGATCGGAACTAATATTTAAACCATTATCCTTTATCGTGTAGATTATATTCAAAATCTAGTATAATCTCACAATCCTAATCAAGGTTTTAAAAACTGAACCGAACCGGTCGGTTGAACCGGCTAAATCAGGAACCGGAGGAAAAACGGTCCAACCATCTGATTTTTATTCGAAAAATAAAAACCAGTCAAAACCGATCAAAATCTGATTGGACCGCTCAAACCCGATTGAACCAATTGAAGGAAACCATCGGTTCAACCATCCATTTTTCGACAAAAAAATAATTTCCAATAACATGTACAAACCTTTTCAGAAATATTCATCTAGCATCATTCTAACCCACAATAGGTCACATTTATCTCTTCTCCTTTACATATGTGAATGACTCATCATCACTTATCTATTCATTCCATATGAACATTGTCTATCTCTTCTGACATTATGTATGAAGTTGTCCACTTATAACAATAACGAACGAAGACGTCGTCATAACCATACTATGAGAAATAACAAATTAACAACACTTGTCAGTAGTTTTAAAATTACATCACATACCTGTATGTACATAAATGTTACGAAATATTATTATTATGCACTTTCGAATTTTTAAAGAATATTTATACCCCTAACTTTTAAGTAATTTCACTTGTGCTCCTATATTTTCTTAAAAAATTCACAATTCTTATATTTGTATAAGATGGGAGCACGATTGTACTAATAAAAGACCACTACTATTGATTGTAAAAATATAGGGGGCACATGCAATTGTATTGAAAATAGAGTATAGTATTATTGGAAAAACTTGGAAGGATAAGAGTAAACAAATTCTCGAAAGATATGATGTAACATTTTTCGTATTTATTTGTATGATATGCCGATCTAACTCGGTTCGACTCGATTGAACCGCACAAACCAAACCAACAATACAACGTTTCGGTCTTTTTCGATTTCTATGAACTGCTGATGTCATCACCGGTTCGACCGGACGGTCTCGTTGGTCCGGCCATAAAAATCATAAACCGATACATGCCCGATTTGATATCCGGTTCGATTTTTAAAACCTTGATCCTAATACATTATCGGTTATTGTTTTTGTTATGCATATCAATGGTACATAATCTATAGCTAATCCAAAACCATCAAAATTGGTTCAATTTGGGTCAACCCGGTCTGGTCCAACCACCGGTCAAACCAAGTTCATTATTATTGGTATTAAAAAATACTTACTTGAAACTGGTTGAATCGATTAGGTCGGGGCCGGTTCCCGATCAAGCGGTCCGTTCCAGATATTTAAACAATGTTTCTATCTATATGGATGATACTGATTTAAAAAAAGGGATATTTACCCAGCGAACCATGAAATCTTTCAAAATTACCTCTACGACCTTTGAAACATCGATATTCCTCCCTAGACCCCGTAATCTTGCTAACCATTACCGTGCAGACCCTCTGGTTAACTCCCATCCATGTGTCCGTTAAAACTAACCGGCTTCCGTTATATTTGTTTACATTATATCCAATTTGTTTGTTAAATTTACATTCATTGCCATTTCCCCTTGGATTTGGCCCTCCCCGCCGTCCTCCTCGAAACCTCAACCCCACGGTGCCGTCCAAAGCCCCGGCGTCGCTTCCCTTGCTCCCCCGTCGGCCCTAGCGCGCCTCGGCTGCCAGCCATCGGAGCCGCTACTACAGCCCGTTGGCTCCTGTCGTCGCACTTGCTTGGAGGAGAAGGCAAGGCGGCTTTCGCATACGGATGTGGAGAACTACTACTTTAGTGACCCCAATGCCGTCCAACCGGACAACTTCTCCGCGGCACTGGCGATGGATTTCTTCATGGCGGATGAGAAGAATGATGCTCCCGCTGCTGTGGATAACCTTGGGGAAGAATCTTCTGGTTTCAATGGCGAGGCGAGCGATGGGGGTCAAGTGGATACCGGCCTCAAGTTCCTCGAATTGGCATCCCGTTCACAGCAGAAACCTTCGGCAAAGCGGAGGATACTGATGCCTGATGCCGATAGGGTCATTGCCAATGGCAAAGAGAGCAACGCCGGTCTGAATCCCAGGAAGAAATCGCGGAGCACAGCTGATGTGAGTATCCACTCCTCTTTTCTATCCAGGTACCCCTCCCCTCGGTGGTACGTGCAAGTGAGAGCTTTGCCGAGCAGGCAAGCCGCGTGGTTCCCAACTGCGGCCCGGAAGAGCCACGGCCCCCTGACGATACGGTTCACGAGCTTGAAACGATGGTTACGGAAGGCGTCGTCGTCTGTGTATGCGAATCGATGGAGAAGGGAGCCGGCAGGGAGGGGGCCGTCGGAGGCGAAGTAGAAAACGGCGCTGTGGTGGTCGGAGCGGGAGGGGATCTGGAGGTTGACGACGAAGAGGAAAGACTTTGGGGGGAGGGGATGAAGGTGGTGGTCGGAGCGAGAGAGAGAGGAGGGGGAGAGAAGAAGAAAGGAGGGCCCTTGGATTTGCTAGGGTTAGATTAACTCAACGTAAACCCAAACAAGTTAACTTAATCTCAAATTAACGGTAGGGTCTATAGGGTAAGACGGAGCAAGATTACAGGGGTCTAGGGAGGAATATCGATGTTTCAAAGGTCGTAGAGGTAATTTTGAAAGATTTAAGGGTTCGCTGGGTAAATATCCCTTAAAAAAAGGATAAAATAATACTTGGTGGGTATGCATATATTCGATCCACACGGTTGGATTTTTAAAACAGCTTGGCAAAAGAAAGCGATGTTGTATGCTCGAGAGGGTGAGGGAAGGAGTTCCTACGAGGACAGCGACTGACCGGAAGGGAAGTAGATCCTCTGTTGTAGGTTTACCTAGCAAATAAGCTCGAATTTGAGCGAAATTTGGAGGATATTTAAAGAATTGATCTAAGATTCAATCTTTTGAGTTTGATTTTAGGATCAAAATTGCAAAAAATAAAAGATATTACAGTACTTCTGTTGTAACACTAGTTACAACAGAGGATTCCGATCACAATATGGATGTAGAGAGCATATCATCTGTTGTAATCCCAATTACAACAGATTTGTCGTAATCCTATTTTTTTCCTTTACAGATTTTATTCCAAAATCCATCCTTATAGATTGAATCTTAGATTTATTCTCTGCATATACTCTAATTTTCGCTCAAATCAGAGGTTATTTGCTATGTTATCTTAATGATCAAAGATCCGAACCTTTTCTAAATGCAATTTAAGTTGCCTAAATATTGCTCCGATCTTCAATCATTAAGATAAAATAGCAAATAGTCTCTGATTTGAAATAAGTGTGGAAGATATGTAGAGTATTAATCTAAGATTCAATCTATAAAATTGGATTTTGAAATCGAAATAGAAAAAGGAAAGAATAGAATTACAGCATGTCTGCCGTAACTAGGATTACAGCAGAGTGTCAACCAGGAGCCGTCTGAACTGAGTCGTGTCTGCCGTAACTAGGATTACAGCAGAATGTTAACCAGGAGCCGTCTGAACTGAGCCGTGTTCTCGCCTATATGTGCAGGCTTTGTTCTCCACTTTCGAGCACGTGTTGCCTTTTCTTTCATGCATACTTTAATATTGGCATAAATCCTGCTCCGGTGATCTTGGAGCTGCCGTATGCCGTGAATAGATTGATGTATACCCACCAAACACGGTTGGGCTTTGATTTCTTCCATCTCCCTCGTTCACACTTAGATGGGTGTTGTAAAATGGACGCGTGTGCATGAGTCCAAAATACGGCTTTTTCGCCCGTTACACGCGTCGACGACCGGCCCCTCGTGGGCGACACGCGTCCGACCTTCGGCATCCTGTAAAGGCTTGGTTGACACCACGAAGGTAACATTCAAGTGTAATGGCGTCATCTCATGCATCACAGCCTCAATTATGGGACCATGATTGGTGCCTCTTTCTTTCTTTCTGTACACTACAGTTGATTATATATATGTTGTTGACCGAGAACCGTTTTGAATCACTACGACTTAGACGGTTATATATATGTATATTTTGACTATAGATATATTCTTACAAATAAATTCCATTTCAAACCAATTATAAATGAGAGGCTGATGCCTAACTGGTGGCCAATATTAAAGTTAGTTTTCTCTTGCATATTCAATCGAGTATGAACATTCTATGATTCTCATTTTTAATGATATATTACATAGTCTTGAAAGATGTTCTTGCTAGTGGTTGGGCTTTAGCATAGTTTAACATTCTAAGTTTATCGTAAGACTTCATAAATATATGATGTAGAGATCACATTTTTTTCATTTCTCTAACTTGTCTTTTTATCGTTATTTGGTTACTTATATTGTTCTTATTTTAATTATCCAGTGAAAATCAATTGCAAAAAAAAGTAAGGTTTCTATCACTTGTACCCTTCTTAACTTCTACAATATCGATAATACCTCACTTTTTGTAATATCAATCGTGCCCCTATCTTCCTACAGAATTCACATCAGTCAAGACAAAATAGGGACGAAATGGGTAAGAACATAACTGTGAATTTTGTAAGAAGTTAGGTGCACAACTTATAAGACAAATAAGGGACATGATTGATATTGAGAAGTTAAGAAGGGCACGACTGATAAAACTAATGCATCATTTATTAAAAAAACTTATATTTCAAAATCAATATAATCCTTTACTTTGATTATGTGATCTTCAGCTTTTTATAATTGATTAATTGAATTCTTCACCTTTCATTTGATTATATGATTTTTCTTTTCTTTGCATATTACCGATTTTTAAGTCATTATTCAAATGTTTGAAGGTTAGTGTGCTTTAAAGTATAAACATGAAAAAGTATGTTATTGAGCGGGAAAATTTAAGTGTAATAATCCAATCCGTAATCGGATGGATTGAATCGGATTGGATTTAGATATTTGATGGATTGAATTGGATTGGGAAAAACAAAAAACCATCAAAGTTGGATTGGATGTGGATTAAGCTGAATCCGATCCATCTTGATCCATGTGCACCCCTAAAGTGTTGCTATATATATTGTCAATAATGATATGACAACAATTATGATATCCATGGTCAATTTCAAGTATAAAAAATAATTTCACAACGAATAATATTATCATTAAATATTTAGACACAATTATCATCTTTAAAAATAATCATTATAAACCTATTTTGTTGCAGTTACAGATGATTACCAATTTATAAAAGTCAAAATATATTTCCTAATCTCAACATGGCAATTTCTAACAGGTCAACAACGTATTTGGAAAGTATTTCCTAACAGGTTGAACGTATCTATTAGGAAAACTAAATCGTTATTAATAAGTTGAGGGCACCCATTAGGAAAAACTTTGAGCAACATTCCTTCGTAACAATTTATAGCCATTTCCATAAGGGTTCATAATTATAAAAAAATGTATGACATCAACGTTACTAGAAACAATGTTTTTAACCGAACAGGACAACGAACCAAAAACCTTATCGAAATGGTCAGATCAAGTTGAATCATATAATCAAATCAATTCAACAGGATGATGATATCATCATTATTTAAAATCAGATTAAACCGGATCGGTGAGAAAAAACCGGTTGAACTAGCTAATCAAAGCAAGATGAAATAAAATGTATATAAAATATACACTTAAATATACTGAAAATACAAATAAAATACATAAATAATGTATATATCCCACTATTCATAAAATATTTTTCCATATGTATAATCAAATACCATACATATCATATATATTATTTGGACTAGTTGCTTTATAATATTATTATAGTTTAAGCATGTTTAAAACTCATTATATCTAAAAGTTGTGTTAGAATAGTTGGTTATGCATACTTAAAATTTCATTTGGACTGGTTTAAATAAATTAAAAATTAAAAGTAGTTCGATTTCGGTTGAACTTGACTAAATAGAGTTAAAAATAATAAGTTGAACCAACGGGTTAGATTAAAATTTGAACATTCAAACTGAATCGGCAGAAATCTGTTAAATGGGAAAAACCTGTTAATAGGACCGATCCAGACACAATTCACTGATTGGAGCTCGACCCGATTTTCAAAACATTGATTAGAAATACTGTTGCTATGAAGCTAAATAGATATAAACATAAACGTGGGAAAACAATGATGAACCATTATTTGTATAATTAGTGTATACTCTGTGCTGCACGGATTGTATAATTTAATGCAATCAAAGTTTCATTTAAATAATGCTGGGATGGACAAGGTAAAACAATAACTATCTGTAGGGTATATGAGCAGTTACGTCGGAAAGGATAATTGTTTAATAGTTAAAAGACAAATTCATAAAATTGTTTGCCTACATATATCATCGATGTTAAGATTAAACTATAATTAATACTTAGGTTATCTGTACAATATTATATATTTATAGGAAAATCCACGGAGTAATTGAAAATTTTATTGGCTTGTATGAACATCGAGACTGTAAACACAACTTTGGACAACCAAGACATTCCCAATCAGACGGTGGAGGCGGATCGTCTGTGATCTCCCTGCTGTAACGCAGGGGAACCGTCGGTTGAGAGATGGACGGCCCTGATATGGGGCTGGGGATAGTGGGCCCCCTATCAGGGTCGTCCATATCCCATCCGACGATTGGTAGGAGCGGAAACCGCAGCAGAAGATCCTCTGTCAGACAGTAGAAGTAAATTTGCACACGTTAACCCTCCATGTATCATAGATTTCTATCCAATACTAAAAAGACCCCCCCCGAACAAAATAGCCCCTGAGGTTCTTGAACAACATTAAAGAAAACAAGATCTTCAATACTTACTAGTGTCTGTTTCCGTCACCAATCCAACATGCGTTCCTCGTCTCGGAGATCTCCCATAGCTCTCCCGACCGCCGAAGATTTCATCATGCCTCCAACCCCGACCCCGAGAGCGAGCAAGGGCGTCCTGCTGCCTAAACGAATCCACCCTGCCCAAAAAACTTGCCATAAAGACGAAAGTAGTACAGGGCTTACATCCCTCGACTCAACAGCCCAGATCGAGAAATGTTCCGAAATTAACGATATAAGATCTGCACCATGAAGTCAGTGCCCATGCACAGCGGCATTCGAGCAAGAAAACCTCCCTACAGATATACATGGAGGGATCCATTCCGCCTTCTCTCGAGCTTAAGAACAGTCGAGTATTGATTATGGCACACAATGTCCAGCTTCTAAGCTGGAGGATGATAATTTACACTTCAGTCTACCTTTTTCTCCGTTTGCGGCGCTTTTCCGACTCAGAATCGGACTGTGATTCCGACTCTGATGCAGATTCGGACTCTGAACCTGATTCGGAACCAGAGGATTCAGAACTCCCCGATTCGTCATCTGACGAGACCGGCTTCTGCTGCTGCATTATGAGACGGGGCATGTTCTTCAGGTATTCACGGAGGTTTTCTGTGATACCCCCAAGACCGATAGATGTGAAGAAGTTGATGGAAAATCTGCTGTTCTTAGGATTGTCTTTCGGAAAAATAGACTCGAAAGAATCTTGCATCGTGGGATCCGTAAGACGCTCGTTGAGCAGGCGGATTCCAAGATGCTCTGATAATTCCTGCAAAAGTACAGCTAATTCATTAGCAAAGTGAATCACGATGGATGAAGCAGGAATCCTTGGCATGGTTAGAATAGATACCTGGAACAGGATCTTGATAAAAATACGTGACGAAGACGTTGTGTCCTCCTCGGTTAGACGGATGTAAGCAAGAACATGCCAGGGAAGCGCGCTTGTTCCGAGTAAGTGGGCGAAGAACTTCGCCACATTTCTTAGCTTATTCGTTTCAAGACGGTGAATCATAGAATATTGCTGGACAAAGCACTTCTCAAAATTTTCTTGATAGACTTTGTTGATCATACAGAAGCGTTGGCCCAGAAGCCCATAGTACCGGAGGTACGTTCTCTCCTGGCTGCAGCATTCCAGCAACATGATGCACAATTCCATCTGCAGAACAAAGATGAAGTGGCATGATATGAGGTGTAAATTTAAATTTTTTCAAGAGGGTACAACCCATCACACGATAAGCACTATGAAATGACAAGCAATTATGCTCTTGATGAGATAATATTTGCGGATAGTATTTACAATACACAGATAAGTTCATAGCGCTTCAAGTAGATGCAATCCTGTTCCAGTATCTGTTCGAAGCAATATCTTTGTGCAAAATTTGAAAAACAATTCACTTTGATGTTCATATAATCATCAGAAGAATTTCAGTAAAAATTAGAACCATAATTTGAGGTAACGGTGCCGTTGGCATTAGCTCTATACAACAAATACATGTTGAATCTTACACTTGGGGCCCTGCAAACTTTGCCAATAACACACTCCCATGTTTTTACGGAAACACAAATTATTCATGTTTACATGGCGATCAAACAAATATATATATATATATATATATATGCTATCATACGTTTCATTAACATCCATGAGTCAAATAATTAGATAAAATCGCCAAGAGACTAAAATATATTTATAAAAAGACCACCTCCACAACAACAAAGTCTTTTCCCACAATTAAGTAGGGTCGGCTACATGGATTCTTTGCCTCCATTCAGATCTATCTTGGCTCAATCGCAGGCTTATACCCAAAAAACTAAGATCCCTTCGTATAGTCTCTTTCCAACACTTCTTGGGACATCCTCGCCCTCTCTTAGACGGCTCAACATCCCAAAACTCGCATATCCTAACTAGTGCATCAACTGACCTTTGCAAATGACCAAACTATCTTAAACAATTTTCTTACTTCTAATCCTCGATCAGAGCTACACCAACTTTCTTTTTGATTGCATCATTCTGAATCCGATCTTTACGTGTGTGTGTGTGTGTCCACACATCCGCCTTAGCATTTTCATTTCTACCACAACCATTCTCTGCATATATCTATGGTTCACAGGCCAACATTCAGATCCATAGAGCATAGCAGGTCTTACGGCCGCTTTGTAAAACTTCCATTTGATTTTCAAAGGGATTTTCTTATCACAGAGAACAACAGAGGCTCCACTCCACTTCAACCAGGCTGCATTTATTCTATTAGTAACATCTCCATCAATTTCTCCATCATGTTGCAAAATAGAAACCATGTATCTAAAAGAATATATCTTTTGAATGTTATCGACACCAATCTTTTCATTGACATTGATTCCTTCACCATTGCTTAAATCAAAGGTGCACTCCATATATTCAAATTTCAGTCTTAGCTCTACTTATACAAAATCCTTTAGTCCCTAATGCATGTCCTAGACCTAAAGCTTCTCATTTACTCCATCTCTAGTCTCATCAATCAACACGATATCATCAGCAAATAACATACACCAAGGCATCTCATCCTGAATGTGACTTGCCAACTCGTCCATAATCAAAGTAAAGAAATTGACTCAAAGTTGAACCTTAATGTAAACTAATGTTGATGTAAACATAGTCAGTCTTCCCAGATTGGATCCTTATACAAGATAAAGCACTGTCATACATATCTTTTATGAGGTTAATGTATAAGACAGGTACATTCAGATACAAGATGTTACCGCCTCCCACATCTCGTTTGCACTTCCGCTACAATCTCAAGATAAGTTTTCTAAAACCTTCTCCCAGAAGCTCGATTGCTTCGGTTGAAGATTCCACGAACTAGTTCTAGTGATCTTGGGAACCATCCTTTTATTTACCAACCCTTTTATTTGCACATCCATGACTAACAAGCGATGTTGGGTTGTCAAACTCACTCCTGAGATTACTTTGCAGTCTTTACAACACAATCGATCTCTTCTCTACGCAAAGTAATCTATATGTGTTATAGTTGGTCCACTCTTATAAGTAATTAAATGTTCATCCCTATTCTTGAAAAAAGTGTTTGCAATAAAAAGATCATATGCTTTTACAAAAATTCAGAGTGACTTTTCCCTTTTCATTTCTATCCCCGAAACCATAGCCTCCATGAACACTAGCATAACCTGAAGTATCCTTTCCCACATGTCCATTTGACTCCACCTATACAAATCATCTCTCTTTGTGGGATTCCTTATAAAATATTATCCAGATCCTCCTAAAAAGCTTGTTTAGTCCTTTCATCTAAACCAAATTGCGATGCAAAAACTGAGATGATATTCAGAATTTCTTCTTCAAGCATCGGTTTTAGCAAAATAATCTGATCCTTGAATCTTTGCACATTAACCACACAATCCTTCAAATTCTTATGAGCAATCACTCTAACATCGTTCATGCACTTATCATTACCAGAATACCAAAGCTTAAAGCATGTCTTCTCGATCTCCCTTTCTTTCTCTCCAACACATTTAGTCTCTTGAAGATGTAGTATATGAATCTTCCTTCTTTCCATTGTATCCACTATCTCTATCAATTTTCCAGTTAAAGTGTCAATATTCCAACTACCAATCCGCAACTTCCTTTGCAACCTCTTTTGGACTAACTTCTTTACTCGCATGATTCCATCATGCGAGAATCCTTGCAAATTTTGAACTGCATCCGGATGGTGATGCAGCGAAACTAGCTTATTTACTCGCATGCGTTCCTCATGCGAGAATCATTTATCCTGACTAAACAATACTTATAAAGAGAATCCACATATAAAATTAATCACATCCACAATAACTTCCTCCTCGTCCATTCTCCTTAATCTCAAACCATGAAAGAAGCAGGTAATCATGAATCTTAATGATAACAAGGGGCAAATCAAGGGCCAAATCACGCAACATGTGTAGCAACCCCCTCTCCGCGTCCTCCTCCAAATCAACATTAAAATTTGCAGACTTGGAGAAAGGCTTGATTCTCTTGATCTCAATCCGTAAGCAATAAAGACGGAGCACGAGCATGTCCAAGCTCTGGATCAAGAACATGACAATGCAGACAAGGGAGAGGAGCTGAAACAGAAGACCTCTGCATGCACCACTGCTAGCTGTCAGAGTGTTGCTAGGCCATTCCAGAGCACACTCATGGATGTGAAAAAGCACGACCTTCATAGGAAAAATAGAAGCCCGCAAAGCACGGAGGACTGCTCCTCGACATCATACTCCTGTACATGCAGCCGGAGGAGAAACATTGATGGAAGACAGAGAAGGATAAGAGATAACAGGCAATGTGGCGGTTGCAGCCGGAGGAGAAGCATTGATGGAAGACAGAGAAGGATAAGAGATAACAGGCAATGTGATGGTTGCAGCCGGAGGAGAAGCATTGAAGGAAGACAGAGAAGGATAAGAGATAACAGGCAATGTGGCGGGCCTTAAGAAAAAAGGTCCCGCATGAAGCTGCATGGTGTTCTTGTCCCTTTGCGCCCTTCTTGCAGAAGCCGTTGACAGGGAAGAAAGCTCTGAGATCAAAAAATGGACAGAGTAGGTATGGGAGGAGGGGGAGGGGAGTAGGTAGAGGGAGGCAGGGATGTAATTAACTTATACATGAACCTCTTTATAGATACTTCTATTTACTTTGATCCCTTGAATATTATCTCCAACTGTTTGACCAATACATGTTAATGATAAAGATGAGAAAGTAAATATAGTAGATGTTTTATAGAAGCCGTCCTTTAAATACGAAAAAGGTGGTGTTATTGGCAAACTCTACAGTGCCAAAAGTGTAAAAAACCCTACATAAAAAATAGGTAATATTTGTAGGGCGTTAAACACGTGGTTAAATAGCAGTCGTCCTATTATTACATAAACAAGCTTCTAAGTTCAACCTTCTGAAAAGAGATTTATTTAAGAAGCCTGAGAGTGAAAATAAACGGCTATATGCAGACTGCTATAGCTAATTCCAAATACAAAGGATCATATCATATAAAGAAACCTACTCGTTGGTCAAGATTTAATCCTAATATCCTATGATGGACAAGAAGCAGATTAACAAAGCAAAAGAAATTATCAAATACCTCTTGACCAGGTTCAAGCTTGATTTTGAGCAATTTATGCCCCGCCTCCTCAAAATCAACACTAGACATTATGGTAAGATAGATAGTTCGCCGAAGATTGATAAGATTGGTCTCGGTTTCATCTTTTATACGCATACTTTCATCATCCTCTTCAGATTCTTCATCTTCCTCGTCCTCGTCTTCTTCCTCAGATCCTTCCTCATCTTCAGAAGATTCATCACCAAGGATGTTCTTCTTCAGTTCTTCATACGCCTTTTCATCCTCCAAAAACTGGGGATTGGGCTTAAAGATATCTGCATTGTCAAAAGAGAATCTAAAATACAATACAATAACTAGGAAATAAGACCATAAGATGAGACTACAATTTTTCCAAGCATCAAAGAACATGTTGCACCAAAACATCAAATTTATTTGGACAATACCTAAAGAAGTCTCTGGATCGATTTCATCTTCTAGAGATACTTCATGAGTAAATTGATCCTCGATATCCACAAGATCCAATTCAGGGCGGACAGCAGGAAAACCCTGCAAGATTCGTGGATAAAAATCTTGAACACTCCAGCAGTAATGTAAAAAGTAAAGTTCAAGAGGAAAAAGTTGTATCCTACCTCGAACTTTGCTTTTCTTATTGCAAATAGTCCTTCAATCAAGAACTGGACACGCTTGTCTATTTCACCTTCATGAAGAATCCCACGGAAACGCTCAAAAATACCTGCAAAAGTTGGAACCGTGAGATCAAATACGGATAAAATGTGTATAGTATTTTAGCTTAAACAAGTTGGCATGGGCATATTACTAAACATTAATGATTTACAAACACAAGCTGAAATATATACTTTTGGGTGAAAACATGGGTAATTAATTAGCCTCTCCTTGAATGAGCTTTTAAACGCTATTGTAAATTTGGTTTTGAGAACTGGCCTCAATGGGTAGTTTTCCCATTCCACCACAATCACAAAAATAGCCTGCACATTTTGACAAAAAAATGGAAAAACTCAATTTGTTGTCCCTCACTTTGAAACTATAACCTTTCTGAACTCGTTAAAATTGCCTAGTGCTTGAGGTGGTGTCTTCCACTTAAAGGACCAAGGTTCAAACATCACCAACACCCTTGTCAGAAGAATATAGCACCACAAGATGTAACTCTCAACCTTTCAAAAATGCATTGCTTCTTAATAGCCAAATCGCCTATAAATATGCCATTCACAGCCTATCCACATGGAATCTTAGCAGGAAAGCCTAAATTAAAACTCCACCCTTCATCCAAACTAGCCACACAAATGAAGACGAGGGAAATACGGGTCCATGCCCCCACTTGGTTATGTAGCTTTTTCCTGATAAACAAAAAATTCAAAAATCTAGGCGACAGCTTCAAGAGAACTCTAACCTTCAACCAAGGCTGCAAAAGTCGATAGTTGATATTCAGTCGGTCATGTCACTCACTAAGTTAATCAGTAGTCACACAACAAATCGAAATTTAGTAGATTGTTTTAGTAACTTCAAAAAAATGGCAAAGCCTTCTTCCACTATAAGTAAGGTCGGCTACCTACTTATAGTGGGATGTCACATAGTTATTACAGTCGAGGTAGATATACAGTAAACAAAAGTTCAAGATCATAAGTTTTTTTAGAAAGAAACGGGTGGCCTCCCAAAATGGGTCTCACATCACGTTGCATGTATATTAAGTGTGTCTAAAATTAAGAATTGCATCGTATAACATTGTATCACAATTGCCACGAGGAACATATCGCCCTACAATAATTCACAACATTTTCAGGGTAAAACCTTTGCCTTCTAAAAATGAGCATGTTCTTAGCACACCAATGGACAAGACCATAGCAAAGGGAAGCAAATTGTCCTCATACCCAAAATAGCAGAGCGCTCTAATATCCCCTTAAAAGGTGATGCAATCCCGACACGCAAGACATGCGATGTTGACTTTGGCCCACACCACCGCCAAACAACATCTATCGCAGGCAACATCCTCCACACCCAGCAACGGGTCCCGACGATCCTTGGAGAGGATTCTCCCCAACCAGGATCAAAGGAAGACCTTGACACGATTCAGCACCTTGCATTTTTAGATCAACCCCATGTTAACCCCAATCTCATCCTGTCCCACCAACCCGTCCTCTACCAAGAAGCGATATGCATTCTTCACCGTAAATCTTCCATCTCCCCAAACGAAGTGACCCCGGCCCGAGGACGGACCTTTGCTTTGTAACAGCTCCGTCTGCAGTGCGAGGAATTCCTTCACCCTCTGGTCCAACAACATCACAGTGAAACCGGAGACCGCATCCAACCATCCCAGACCTGTTAAACCGTCACCTCACTGAAACCCGCCAATCCAAATAGACATGGGTATCCCCCCCCCCAATTGCCCTGTCCCTCGTCCAATCATCCATCAAGAAACAAAACCTCGCACCATCCCCGAGCATCGAACACAGCTTGGCGGCAATCTCCGGAACAACCACAGTAATCCCCTTCCACAACGAAGAGGGTAGGCTCCCTGGACTCACCTCCAGCGACAAGGCCACCCCATAGATCTTCCTTAACAACCGGCACACGAAATCGTCTGACTTCCCCATAGCCGAATCACTCGCTTCACCATAAAAGCCTTATTCATATCCTCCGTCCGCAACACCCTCAAGCCACCCTCTCTTTTCAAGGGCGTCACCTTTGCGTAATCCACTAGGTGAAATCCTGTCTTGCTCTACTTCCCGTTTGCCAAAAAAAATCTTCTTATCAAGGCCTCGACCTTCTTTCGCACCCTCACAGGCAGTGATTTGGTGAAACAAAAGAAGATGGGAATCGAGAGAACATGCTTCAACAAAATCAGGTTCCCACCCCTAGAGAGCATAATCGCCTTCCATCCTGCCAATCTCACCTCTAGCCTCTCAATCAAGATCCTCCAGTCCCCAACCTTCAGCGTCCCCGCCACTAGAGGGAGCCCCAAGTATGAAATCAGCAAAGACAAGGCCGGACATCCCAACATCTCCGACATGTTCCGCTACTCCATCTCAGAGAGGCCGAAAGATACTACCACCAAGTTTTCCTTGTTGACTCGAAGACCGGAAATGTCCCCGAAAATGTCCATGACTTGAGAGGCACGACGAATCTTCTTTACCTCGACCCTCATGAATAAAATGCTACCATCCGCATATTGCAGGAGCGGGATGGATATCTTCTCCTTCACATATCCAGAACACCAACTGCCGACAACAGCCAACCTCATCAACAAAGCAAAAGCATCCGCCACCAACATACACAGGAGAGGAGCCAGCGGGCAACCCTGTATGATTCACTTCTGCAGCGGAAAGAAACCCCCCTTCGGTCTACTATTAACCATCACAGCAAGAGATGTCGTAGTGACACATCGCTTGATTCAAGCAATCCATAACTCTGGGAAACCCCTTTCTTCCAGCGAAACTCCCATGAATCTCCAATCTACGGAGTCATATGCCCTAGAAAAGTCCACCTTCCACAGCATTCCCTTGGTCCTGCACCTCCCCCAATCTAACACCACCTCGGATGCCACCACGAGCTTGTACTCCATAACTCTACTAGGTATAAATGTCGTCTGCTCAAGCGAGATAATCCCATGTGGCCGTGTAGCACCACCCTCAACCGGTTCACGAGAATTTAAGAGACCAAGAGATATATAATATGGGACAGTGCAATAGGCATGCAGTCTTCCACCCTGGTCAACGTGCCCCTCTTGGATAGTAATTAAATGAGTGCCATGTTCAATCTCTCAAACCCCATGCTCCCTCCTCGGAACTCCTCCAGCACCTCCATCGCATCCCCTTTAACCGTCTCCTAAAACTCCGGTATAAAAACAAACCGAGAAGTCGACCGAGCCCAGTGCCCAGTCTGCATTGAGCTGCCAAAGTGCATACCAAGCCTCCGCTTCCGTAAACTCCTGCACCTAAGCCTTCGCCTCCAATTCAGAAATCTGCAAGACACCTTTTTTTTTTTGACGCTCCAAAAAGGGGGAGACACTCAAAGGTGTTCGCCCCAGTTTATTAAGAAAGGTTTAGAGGAGATACTTACAGGGGGAAACAAAATATAAAAAGTCGAGGTGGATGGTGCATTAGGTACCATCCGCCACCCAAAACAAATTACATGGATAGCCAGTCCGCACAAAAATTGTTTGCAGCGATACAAATGTTTTCCTTGTAGAAACGCTGTCCCGCAAATATCAATTTGTTTCTTCCCAGCCAAATGCTCCAAATACGCGCAACGGGAATGATTCTATCCGAGCGGGGGCGGGAAGAGGCATCAGCAAAGCTTTCCCAGAAGGCCATGAAGGAGGCATCTGCAAGACACCTTTCCCATGCCATCCCCAACCTGAAGGGACTACAACGCCACCCCCATTTCCCAATCCCCCTCCAGCACCACCCCACCCACTGCAATCGAATGTATCAAATTCCTAGGCCTTCTCCCACTAGTCATGGTATGGAAAATCCATGTATTCACATCCCCCTCTCTCAGCCATCTATGTTAGGATCTCTGCTACCAAGCCACTTCAGCTTTTTTGTCTTCAAGTAGGTTCTCGTCCAAGTGATTGGCTCTTGCCAGAGCCTCCTCCGCCATCAAAGCTCTCATCCTCTAATCTATCCAACCTGCACATCTCCTCTTGGGCCTGCAACCTTCTGCTCCGTCGTCGCTCACTGTTTGCTCTGTTGAACTCCACCAAATGCCTCTCGAGCGAGGCCAACTTGCAAGCCAGTCTGCATGTCGCCGAACCGACAAGTCTGCACTCATCCAAGAAAACCGCCACAGACCCAGAAAGCCGACCTCCAAAAGCCAATCCCGCTCGAAGCAAAAAAGGGGACGAGGCCACACGTCCTCCCCATACGACCACAACAGGTGTATCGTCTGAATGCGCTCGTAGCAAAGTCCGGGCCCCGGCCAAAGGGAACGACATCAGCACCTCAACCGAGACCAAAAACCTATCAAAGTGGGATCGGGATCTCACGTTCCGCCAAGTGTACATACATCCAGCCGCATCAATCACCTGTAGACCAAGATCCTCCACCAAACCCAACAGCTCCACCGAATCAAAGTCTCTCCCCTACGACCGCCAGGCCGATCCTCCGAAGTCAACGTCACGTTGAAATCCCCGACGATGATCCAAGCAGTGTCCGGCACACCTGCCCTGGTCATGAACAAATCTTCTACAAGTTGGGACATCCCGACCCCATTACATGGGACATACACATTCATGACCAAACCCTTGATCTCATCTGCCTTCCTCAGCAACAATGTTGGGAGATAGAAACTTTCCCGCACTTCTTCCCCCTCCAAGACGAACTTCTCATCATAGAAACTTTCCCGCACTTCTTCCCCCTCCAAGACGAACTTCTCATCATCCTAATCAGTCCCCCAGAAGCTTCTTCCGATTCAATCGCTCTGAACTCCCTCCAATGGTTGTCCCCTATTAGAGTATGTGTCATTCATATGTAAGATGGGTAAATGGATCCTTCCAAGATCTATTTACCACATTCATGAGTTTAGTCACACATATACCAGTGGTGGGACTCGGAGATTCTGTAGAGGCTAAATAAGAAGCCACAGACCTCCTGTATCGGATGAGAAAATGCAATGCATACATCAGCCCTTTGCGGCGTTCTCCCATGGTTTCATCCCGCTCTTTAGGGAGTATGGTTCCACGTTAAATCTAGTGTTCTTCATGTTTATTATTCTTTTATCTTTGATTCCGCTTCCGCATTATATTTTCTAACATAACAACAGAGCGGGTTCGATTCTCGAGGATTATTTTATGTTTATGATTTATTCGAGATTCGAGTTTCTGTAATTTATTTGAAATCTGTTCAAGAATTTTTAGGGTTTCATGAAACCCTAATTAATTTGTTTTTTTCATAGAGATGTTGGCTTGCTTCGGATTCATGTGTGAATTAAAACCCTAATCAAGGTTGTGTGCAAGAAGATACTCCAGATCTAGCATGCTTCACGCATCTCTATGCACAAGGGGTTCTCCGAGAACCCTAATCACGAGTCTAAGCCCTCTCTCTCCAAACACTCGCGTAAGGTAACGCATCTTCCAGTCGATGAGAACATGTAACCCAAAGATAAGAGAGGCTCCTTCGTCTCTCCTCTAGGTACGCAGGTGGCACTACTCCTTCACACATATCAGGCGTCAACTTCAGATCACACGCAGATCAGCCCGCCATCGCAGATCCCAGATGGCAACCATCCTCCTCAAGACCTCGTACCTCTCCACCTTCTCGTTGTTGTTTGTTATGCAGCCATCTTCGACGAGATCCCCCACATTGTACATCACCAACGACGTGATCCTACATGCACAAGTGGCACCCTCAGATGCGACGAGCCCTAGCCTCACCACTCATCCAAATGCGGTCGCTTCGCCTGCAATTCGCAGTGGTGATGGAGCCCTACCGCGCAGCTGCAGTCCCTTTCATCACCTCCAACGGAGCTCTCCAGTGATCTCGAGGAGGAGACCTCGGCGCAAGGCACGTGACGGAAGCGATGCACTCTCCAAAAGGCGGTGACGATGGAACAGCCCCATTGGGGTGGCGCCGACGCTCGATGGGAAGGTGTTTTCCCAGAACCCTAAATAGGTCTCAAAGGGAGTCTCTTGTCGTTCGGCTTGAAGGAACCTAAAAAATTGTTTTATATAAGGCCCAATTTGGTCGTGAGTTACAAAAAATGAGAAAGAGAGAGAGAGAGGCCCAATTGGGCTACTTGGATTTCGGCCCAGGTGGGATGCGTAATATTTGGGCCCGAATTTGATCGAGTTATTTTGTTCAAAATAAGAGACGCGTACAAAAAAATCATACGCAGAAAAATTTGCAAAAAAGGAAAAGAAAAGCCAAGAAAAAAATTTGAACGACTTATTTCTTTAATTAAAAAATGATTGATTGAGAAAGCCGAAAGAAAAAATTTATTATGATTATCGGCTAAGTGATTATTCCCTCATCTTTGTTTTCTTCTCCCAACTTTGGCGATGCCATCATTTTCTAACAAGTATGGGAGAAAGGGGGAGTACTGTGTAGAGTCACAGATCTATTCCATATTTCAGATTCCATAGGCCGGTCAGATTTCCAGACTCTACAAACGTTCAAACTCGACATTCAGATTTCCAGTCTTCAATTTAACACGCCAATTTCCTATGCCATGTGGGCTACGGTTTTCATGTGGTTTCATAGGAACTCCAGAGTAGAGAGCTCGTTCTCTGAGCTAGTATGGGAGAGACATGGTTTTCCGACGAGGAGACTTTTTCATACTCTATTCTCCAACGAGGACTCTGACGAGGATATCTCCATAGCTTTTCCTGTTCGGCCCTTTCAAAGATGAAGCAGTTGTACACATGTTGTGGCGGGCCAGAGTTCTCCATGTAAAGACTCATTTTCAGTTGCAGTGATGCTGACACATGGCCTCAAATTTCAGTGAATTCATCGAATTTCTGTCAAATGACGATATCCAGTGGAAATCAAAATTCGACCAAAATGGCCGAAATAACCGAAATACGAAGGCTCTAGTACAAAAAACGACCAAAATGACTAAAATTTTAATCGATCGGTCGAAATTCCATTTCGGTCAGTCGCCGAAATCGTGACCAAAACCGACATTTAGGGCCATGCTTTGACAAGCGCAGTACAGAGAAGATGCTCTCCAACGAGGAGATTCAATTTGACTCAGTCTCCAGCCCGTTCGTCCTCCTCACATGCACGGCATGAGAAGCAACATCCTTGATAGTAGCCAACAGTCGTGCACGTTGAGTTGATATTGTCTGCAGTGTCTTGTATTGTGAGTTGAGATTTCTTTCTTTTTGTCCAAGTTGAACACTGCATGCTCCAGCTTGAGGGGGAGCATTAGAGTATGTGTCATTCATATGATGGGTAAATGGATCCTTCCAAGATCCATTTACCACATCCATGAGTTTAGTCTTACATCTACCAGTGGTGGGATTCGGAAGCTCTATGGAAGCTACATAATAAGTTGTAGACCTCATGTATCAGATGAGAAAATGCAATGCGTACATCAACCCTTTGATGCATTCTCCTGTGGTTTCATCCTACTCCGTAGGGGTTGGGTTCCACGCTAAATCCCATGTTCTTCGTGTTTATTATTTTTTTATCTCTGATTTCGCTTCCGCATTATATTTTCTAACACCCCCAACATCTCTCCAACCCCCATCAATTCCATTTGAGAGTTTTATCTCCTGCGAGAGGACAATATCCACCCTAGTTCCAAAATCAACCAACGCACCACCACCCTCTTCTTCGGTCTCCCCAACCTCCTAATGTTGCAGGTGATGATATTCATTAAATAACCTTAGGTAACCCTTTTGGAGCAACCAAACTGAGGCATTTCAGCACGTCCACCACCAAGTCTGCCCTTTGCCCATCCACTGTCGCTTGCGCAGCTCCCCTTCTAATATCGGGCTCTAAGTTACCCAACATCCCCAGACTTATGTATATCTCCATCCTTCATCGCCTTCATTGCTCCTTCAGGCTGCAACGAGAATAACTCCAACCATAGCAATCATCGGTCACCATCGCCTGATGATCTTTCAGTATACGCAAGCCATCTGACCCAACGCCTTCAGGTCGCAACCCTCATCACCACCATAGAAAGGATCGCCCTTGATGAAGCCGGCTCACCTCATCACCAGATGTCATCGTTGCAAGCCCTGCTCCGAAAGTTGTCGCCACATGTCGTGGAAACTCCTTCGAAATGCATCTCCAGAAGCCTCGTCGGACTCAACCAGTGGGTCCAAACCATCCAAACGATGGCCACACACACCAGTCATTGCAAAAAAAACAAGCAGGTCCCCATTCAGAGACGGCACGAGACCATCCTCCCGAACATGCTGACCGTTGACCTCGAAATCTAGAACCACGACACCAAGGTGATCAAACCTCTCCGTGCCCGAGCCCAAAAATGAGCTCATTGCCTGAAAAGGGGGCTTTGATTCCTCTCCCTGCCCTATAGCGGACTAAGCATCCACGAGAAGCTCCATATACAACTCTGTGACCCTAGTAAAAGCCAGATCCCCCTCCTCGTAGAGCCTCTCTGCGAGCAGCTGCGTAAGGCACCATTGCACTGGGTCCAAATCTGGATCAGACCCCACACGTGCATATGGGTCCATCGATAACTGTCTTCTCGCATCCGTCAAGAGTTCTAGGTCAACCACCCAATCCGCAATGCCAAACGGGTCTTCATAACAATCCGAGTCTGCAGTAGAAAGCAGAGCCCCACCCGATCCACTTCCCAACATTTCCACCACCCCCCTTCGAATCTACGGATGCGACATCAACTCCCACCCCGGATTCGCAAGTGCAACCCAATAAGACTTCCACATAAGACAGATTACCAGCAACCTCCTTCAGCAGCACATTGGGAACCCCCCCACACACACACATTACTTCTCGAGCATGGCATATCCCTTGCCAAAAAAGGTAAAAGAGAATCAAAAACTCTAAATGTAATCGACTTCCTTCCGGAAACCCCTTCTCCGATAGCATACCATATCTGACTAGCCTCCTGCCACCCCTTCACCAATCGACCTCTCCGCCATCCCCATTCTGGTCGTCCAGCCTCACAAATCAGTATATGGAAGGATTCCCCAAGCACATCGAACCATGGCGACTGAGGGCGGAGGACCTCCACCCCCATCACCACCACCTTAGCAGGTTGGCCGCAACGCAACGCATCCGAGATGATCCCTACAACCCGAACTATCAGAGTTAGCGTAGCCCGCACCGACTCCAAGCTCCTCCATATCATCGGATAACCCGTGATCCATAAGTGCTTCTCCTCGCTCAGACCTTCCAACATACCATCCTTTGCCAACGACATCCACCCAAAAGACCATGGTTCAAATCCTTCGTTATGGGGGTTGCGTAAAGCCAACATAAAAAATAATCGTATCTTTCAACATGGATTTAAGCAAGAATCCATGTAGCCGACCCTACTTAAAGTTGAAAAAGGCTTCACCATTTTTTATGTATTTTACAGGGCCCAATATATCCATGTTGTTTCACCAAGCTCGAGAAGGAAAATATCGAGGAAAATCGTTGAAATATCATCGATGTCATCAAAAATCTTAAAGGGATAATGTGTATTTGCTAAAATAAATTTTAAATATATTAGTATCGTCATCATAATAAAAGCATATATTGATATATAGTAGGCATGCTGTAGAAGTTTAGTTATGGTGAATGCATAAATAAGTTGAAATTGATATATAGTAGGCATACTGTAGAGTTTAGTTATTGTGAATGTCTAAATAAGTTATAATACCAAATAACAAAGTCTCATAAGTCATAATGTACCAATACAAAAATACGCACGTAAATAAGTTGAAGATTTATCACCCATCAAAACCTTGCTTGTCTTGCAGGTACACAAGTTGAAGATTTATCACCCATCAAAACCTTGCTTGTCTTGCAGGTACAGGTGGAGGGAAAAGGGGGCAGGTAGGGGTCGTACCCCCTGCCAAAACTGAAATGATGCGGTTAATTATTAGTCAATTTTAATTAGGCACCCTCCAGAAAAGAAAATAATAGGGAGACTATTGACTAATTTATACAGACCCCCACCCCCAACATAAAAAAATAACCAAATAACTTGAATCAATAAATTAGGTATGTGTCCCATAAACTTTGTCCATCATGTTCTAAATAACATAACTCAATACTAGTATTTCAAACTATATATGTATGTGTGTGTTTAAATTGATTAAACCACTTATGAAAAATTATCGATTACGCCCATGCTCGTTGCATCCATGGCCATTGCTTGATGTCCTTCATACCGTCACTTGAATGAGTCTTTATATTCCACATAATTCTCCCATGTCGAATAGGTCTATCAAATACTCTCTATATCCATGCTCGACCACATGAGTGAGGAAGCCAATCCGAGATAACTGGCCTCAAATATTCAACGATGTTCATGACTTCGAATATCATCTTCAGACGACCAATATTGGGATCGCCCATATTCATGACCTTCGCAAATGTTCACCAGGTGAAATGGGAGACTAATATCACATATCGGGTGAAATGTATTAAAACCAACAGAAATCTTCAATATTTTACACATGGTATTAAAAAGTGTCACCTCAAAGCTCTGAGGTGCATGTCTGAAGGCAAGGCGCTCCCAAATCGAACTTGAGATGTTCGCTTCAGGCAGCCTACATGAGGTGTGTATCTCGATATGGTTAGGCGCAGCTGAGACACCGAGGCAATGCTATGGCATAAGCCTCAGGTGCTGCTTTGGCAAGCGTAGCCCTTAAGAGACATATGCTCTACACATGACCATGATTCGCCCTAAAGACCCAAGTAAAAAAAGTCCCGATTTTTCTTCTTTCATCGAGCAAAAAAACACGAGTTTCCAACGCTAGCACCTCCACCAACCTTCCAACCTCGCCACGAGTTCATTGCTGCTCCTCTCTTCCACCAATACTGCTCCAGATCGTGCCTACCAACGCCAATTCGCATTAGCAACCAAATTTTGCTACTCACAGTACTCAGCTCGCAACCTGCGATCAGGGTTTCTACTAACTATTGTTAATTTGTTAGATCGAACTTCGAAACAGACAGCAAAATCTACATACTTCCTGTATAAAAAAATTGCGAAATCAAAAAAATCAATAGAGACAGCACCCAGTACCCATACTGCCCTGCTCGCCACCTGTGAATAGGGGCATATGTGATTTACTGATAATCCATATCACCTATCACTGACGTATCATTTAAAAATCACCAAGCAATTGAATGATCATTGTGAAGAACATTTCCAAAAACCGGTTACAATTTTAAAATAGGCTTAGTCCCATTATTCTAGATTTTAGATCCATTTAATCATTCTGATCTTACTTAAAACTTCCTTTATGTTGCTCAATCTAATTTAGTGGTGTCGGACGAATTGAAACAAGGGGTGATGATTTATTTTAATGTTGTGTTTATGTGTGATAACAAATATTGTTAGTTTTTGAGAAGTGTTTGTCTGTTTGAGGATATTTTAACTTACATATCAGGTTATAGATGTTGTGTTTATGTGTGATAGCACTATTAAATTATTAATGAATAATGTTATGAACTTATGCAATGTAAAGTAGTATTTAAATCTTAGTGCCCTTAATTATTGTGAATTTTGTGAACTTGAATACGCGTGTGTATATATGAAGAGGAAAGGCCAAGCAAGTGGGGGGATCCAATTCAGGATGGAACTATTGCATCGAACTTAAAATGAATATCGCAAAGAAAAAGGCTATGTATAAATGTTGAATGTAATTTTTGTAAGATGAAGATTACGGGCAGGATCAAACAACTAAAAGATCATAGTGCAATGGCATGCACCCAAGCGTTCCTATCGAGATTCAATAAGAAATGAAGATTTACATGGAAAGCAAGGGTGACGAAAAAGAAAAATATTTGGAAAAATGGAAGAGGTTTGTCGAGTTGGGATGCAATATCTACCAAGATGTGATGAAAATCAACAAACAAAAAGCAATGACGCATTCAAGCAGTGTCAAGCAAGCTCGAGGATCTATGGATTTTTTTAATACACAAGGAGGTAGAGATGTAGGTTGGTACTTAAGCAGTGTCAAGCAAGCTCGAGGACCTACGAATTTTTTTAATACACAAGGAGGTAGAGATGTAGGTTGGTACTTTGGATCCTCCAACACAACAAGTCATATTGAATGCAAATTGGAAAAAATACGAGAGAATGTAGATTTGCCGGAGCATAGTGAGATTTTTTTAGAATACATTGCCATTCAACATGCCTAATAGTGCTTCATATTTGACGATGATGAATGACGCATGTAGATATGGAAAGGGATTCAAACCACGGACCATGCAAGAATGCGGAATTGGATTTTGAAGGAAGAGAAGTTCACTACCGCAATTGGTGATGAAACAAAGTCTTCTTGGATTGCTATTGTTGAGATATTAGTTATCTTTTATAGAGTTTATGTAATTTCTATTTTCTTTGTCTTCTTCCTGCAATTTGCCCAACATGTTTCTCTCCTATATAAGAGAACCTAGGGCCTCATCAATAATGCAATTCATTCTTTAATCTCCACATGCTATCAGACGGTCCAAAATCAAAGTTCTAACCTAATCCCCTGATTCCCCTCAACCACCGCCAGCCCCATCTCATCGGACCCCTACTCGAGATGTCACCTCTCATCGACTTCTTTGGGTGGCGCATCCTCTCGTCGTCGTCCCTAGGCCGACTGCAGGCCCTCCTCGAGGGCACTTTGGCGTAGTAAAAGGGGTTGCGCGGGCTCCGGTAGCCACCTGTGACAACCGTGAGGGCCGCAAGACTGTCGCCAGGCCATCGCGACGTCATCTAGGCCTTTCCCTTCAACTTTGATGATGTCACCATCTACCAGCATACCAAATACCCTTTCTCCCCTGCCGAGCATCAGCACAAAAGAATATCCTCATCAAAACTTCGATCTTCTTCCGCACCCCCACGGGTAACCATGAAAGGATGTATCGATATCATTTCGATATCGTATTGATACGATATTTCGACGATGTATCGATGATATATCGCCGAAATATCGCACATGTCGACGATCTTTTGTGAAGGAAATGCCTAAAAACTGGGATATAACGTCGTATCGGTACCCATATCGATCTCATCTAGATATCGATATATCATCTATCGCCGATATATCATGATATTTCCTTCAATGCGGGTAACGCACGGGTAGAGCATAAGAACATCGGAATCGTAGAAAGAACGTGCTTCAGTAAAACCAGCTTCCCTCCTTTAGACAACATCGTAGCTTTCCAACCTGCCGACCTCGCTTCCAACTGTTCCAACAAAATCCTCCAATCCCTGGACTTCGTCTTACCTGCCACCAGTGGGAGCCCTAAGTACGTAATGGGAAACGAGACAGTCGGGCATCCCAAAATCTCAGAAACATGGCGTTCACCTCCAAAGACCAAAGGAAACCACCACAGACTTCTCCCTATTCACCACGAGCCCAGAGACCTCCTCAAAATGTCCATAATGATGCTCGACGAATCTTCTACGGATCATCTCCCAAGAAAAGCATGGCATCATCCTCATATGGCATCAGCGGGATGGATATCTCATCCTTGGAAAAATCAGAGCATCGGTTTCCCTCAACCGCCAACCTCATCATCACAACTAAAGCATCGTCCACCAAAACAAACAAGAATGGGGCAAGCAGGCACCCCTGTCTAATACCCCTTTGTGGCTGGAAAATCCCCCTTCTGGTCCACCATTAACAAGCATTGCAATAGATGTCGTAGTAACACATATCTTGATCCACGCAATCCACAGCTCTGGGAAGCCCCTCTTCTTCAATGATGTCCACAGGAACCTCCAGTCTACAGCGCTACGCAATCATATGCCTTCGAAAAGTCCGCCTTCCAGAGTACCCCTCTGGTCCCACACCTCATCCATTAAGTTCGCTCACATATTCTCTACCCATTAAGTTCACTCATACCTAAGTGTGAAATTCTTCTCAAGAGATGTATTAATAGGGTATGTTTTTTATATTAATGGTCATGTCGTGCAACTTATTAATTGCATGGCTATGTCGAGCTAATTTAAAAAACAGATGGTTGTGTCTTGTGAAATAATCTATTTTAATTTGTTGCAAAATCCAAGATAAACTAACGTATGCAACAAGAAAGATGGAGACACACCATTCCTTTCTATTAAGATAAATAAGGCAAGTATGTCCATTATTATTTAATTACCTTTTCTGATGGTCCATGAGAATGTTGTTGTATAAGTTATTTTAAGCATTTTTGCAAGATATATAAGTCGAAATATTCATAGGATAATCCGTATTTGTTTGTCCTATCCGAATTTTGAATACTTGGTTTACATCCATATCCATTTTTTAAGGATATAATTTCCAGATCCATGCATCTGTATAATACTCTTATATGTATCTATATCTAAAATAAACATGGATAAGGATATGATAATACATATATAGAGAGTTTAATGAGGCTGCCCCACGCCATTTTTTATTTTTTTTGAAAAATATCGCCATGTATATTCATCCCTATATCCCTCCTATATGTCATTCGAATTTCGTCAGAAACAGAGCCTCCTACGGCCTCCATCCAGACAGTCATTTTTTAACGGTAATAGGATTTTTTAAATTGACATCATCTTGATGGAGGCCATAGGAGTCTCTGTTTCTGACGAAATTCGAATGGCATATAGGAAGGATATAGGGATGAATATACATGGTGATATTTTTCGAAAAAAATAAAAAAATGCCGAAAACGGTGCGGGGGCAGCCCCATTAAACTCATATATATATATATATATATATTATATGCATCAGACCGTTTGCAACCCTAACCAAAATGCTCACAATACGATTTGCACCACATGTGTGATGAACCAAAATGCTTACAGTATGAGTTGCATCACATGCGTCATGTATGCGGAATAAAACCTTACACTCGCGGCGAGACGGTTGCCAACAGTGGCTAGGTGATGATTGAGGTGTTGGGGTCCTCAGAAAATGAATTGAGGTGCTGGAGGCGACATTTGAAGGTGTTGGAGACGCTAGAGCAGCGCTAGGAGATGGTGCAGCGATGAGCGAACGCATTAGAGGCAGCAAGCGATGCATGAAGTGTTGTGTTGCTCGTGGAGTGCATGTGGAGTGTGGACTGATCGAAGGCACTCTAGGTGAAGGGGGTGCAATCGAGGTGCGTCACAGGCAATGTTGCAAGGTGTTGGCAACGGGTTTAAGGGTTTTCAGGTGTGGGTGTGAGTGCCAAAGTCGACATAGGGATCGGGGGCTCGGTGTAGTGGGATCTCATTAATTGAAGGGATATTTTAAGGGTTGGGCATGTTAAATTTTTAATACATATGAGACCGCATATGCGATATACTCGAATGTTTGCGCGTTGTTACCCGCATATAAAACAAGTATAGACTATGCGGGGCACAACTTCGCATATGTGGCCACTTGGAGTGCATTTCTAAACACTACTTATTAGACTTGTCGAATCGCCTAGTTGTCCGCTTTTCGCAAGCTTGCCTTCAAAGATTGGCATGTTGCATGTGAGATGAAAACACACAAGAAGAAAAGAGAAAAACACAAACTGACCACACAAGGAGTATACTGATTTGCATGCTAAACAACAAGAAACTAGGATATTCCAAAGTGCATCCCGGACCCACAAACTAAAGTGCAATCCTAAGGCAAGTCCATGAGAAAACATTCTCAAGGTTATAGCCTCAAGCTTCTTTACTAAGGCATAAGCCCCATGTGGTCAAGGAGGCAGGCGGAATTGAGCATCATCGCAATAGATAAAAAAGCAAAGGTCTTTTCGAGGAAGATAAGCAAACCTTGTTGGTAAGGGAGAAAGGAATAATCTACTTGTTTGACTTCAACGAAGGACAATGGTTATAGATGACTAATGGCAAAGTTTCACAATGCAATGGGTAGCAATTTATAGTTGTCCACATATTTCCTTTTAATGAAAGGAAATAAGCATCCAGTATTGCAATACCCACTGCATTTCTTCAAAGTGCAAATAGATACGTGCAAACTGATAAGGTACAGTCTAGATTTTTTAAGAGGCGGCCAACATAAAAAAATGGATACCGCAGCTTGTCAGTTGAAGTTGTCAACCGAGTGAAAATTATTGCATAGACCATAATCTACATATATGACATGCAAGAATCAATTCAAAAAGGTGCATCACACTGACCATGAAGTCCTTGAGGTGAGAGGTCTTGAAGCAATGAGCCACACTCCTTGACGAACCCAACAGCTACCTGAAAAAAGTTAAAAACCATAAGAAAAATCAGTCAGCGTACATTCCCCACGCTGGAGATAAATGTTAGGACCGTACTTCAACACTATCATCTGTCGGCTTCTCCAGTAAAACCGTCAGCAACTCCAGAGCAATTATCTCATGCGCAACTTGTTGGTTCACCAGGTGAGCAATAAACTTGGTCGCAGCAAGCAGCTGAGGCTTATCATTCCTCTTATAAGCCCTCTTGAGCTGCAAGACAATCCTCCTCAGCAAAAGCTTACCCACGTCTGGGAACTTTGTGTTAACGACCGCCGTGAGCGCCGCAAAGACGTCCGTGAATGCAGGGGACGCCATCTGCGACTTCATACACGACCTACAGTACAGGCCCCTTCCCCTGATGAGATTCTCTGCAAACAACTCGGGGATTATGTTCTTTATATTGTTTGCATTGACCTTATTCACAAGCCCGTTGATGCTCTTCCTCAGTGCATCCCAACTCATCCTCTGATATGCCTCGCTGCTCTTGTCCTGTATCTCCCTCATCATCCTCGCGAGCTTGAACGGTGGCACATAGACACCACCCGTCCGCCCAAGGTCGGGTGGGGGAGGGAGCCGCTCAGGCGGCTTTGGCTCCTCCACCTTCTCCTTCACCGTGTCAAGTCCGCGGCCTCTCCTGTCTGAATTAACCATATTCTGACTCGGATCCCGGCGCCCCTGATCTCTCCCTTCAGAATTCTCCACCTTCGGTTTCGAACTGTTGCGATCACGATCTCTCCCGCGCCTCTCATCAGTGGAGTCATCCGAACTTTTGCCGGATCGCCGCGGGTCCCGATCCCGGTCCCGAACTTGATCTCTCCGGCGCCTGTCATCTCCGGACTCTTCCGAGCTTAGTTCCGACCGCCGCGAGTGCTGGCGGCTGCGGCGGTCGGAATCGCGATTCCGGTGATTGTGGCGGCGTTCGTCGTCCGTCCTGTGCCTGTCGCGGCTATGCCGGTCACTATTTCTGCGCCTCTCATCGTCGTCGCGGTTCTTGTCGCGTTCCCTGACGGTAAGCTGATCGCGGCCCTTGTCCCTGCGGGAGGTGCCGGCCGCGCCACCGTCGGGCTCGAGATCCTCGCGGAACCTGGAGCCGTTCACGGCTGCCATGGCTCGGAGGTGGAGGAGGATTGAGGGTTTGGGGAGGAAGAGGGCGCGGACGGCGTGAGGGAGGGTTAGGGTAACGATGTGGTGAGGGTCGTAGGCATGAGAGCGATAGGTGGTAACAACTCTGTTAAAACATCGTTACGAGAGAAGCGTAGTCTGATCTACTCGCATCCATGGGTGTCATTTGGCTCAATCCGTGGGATTGTTTAAAAAACAACGATAAAATCGGAGTCAGTGCAATGTCACTAAATCGGTAGCCGGTAACTTATTTTTGAATTTTGGTGTTATGGATAGAGGGTTAAATTAGGGATAGATTAGAAGTAGGTTTTTTGTGATATGATTGTGTTGAAATTTAAAAAAGTGAGTAGTTATTGTGATGTGATTGTATTGGAGTTTGAAAAAGTGAGTAGAAGTATAGTAGTTTATAATTTTTATATGATATGATGGTATAATATATTATTTTTTGATGGAATTGATGATGGAGAACTGATTTATTTAATTTTTTTCAAAAAGATAAAAAGTGGGGCCCATATCGAGGGAGAAAAGATGGAACAGCTCCTAAGATAGTTGTGAATCCAAGTCATGTTGTAGATCGTGTCTATTTGCGACGTGATTATGTGCATTCATGAACTTCACTTCACCTCTTTGTTTCATTTCTTTCTCGTTCTTGTCTTGAGGAGGGAGAGGTGGTTGGATTTATGCTCGGACTCTGCGAGCCCTTCCATATTCTCACCGACACAAGGTGATCCTTTTCTCAAGTCATTGTTCTTCCGGGTCGGTTCTGTCGTATTTGAGACCATCCGACTATGGATCAACTCTCCATTGTTATCTGTTAAGGTTGACTCTTGCCTCGACAATCCATTCCTTTCTTCTACTCCCTCGCCTCGCACCCATCTTATTATAACCCCGTCTGATTTTGATCCATATTATGAGGCTACAATGTCTCCCAAGACGAGAAATCGTTGTGTGATGGCAAGGAAGAGGAGTGCATAGAGGAGAACATATATGACTTGCAAGATGCTCGAGAACATGGAGCGGTTGATATACCAGTTGCCTGCATAGAAGAAAGTACATAGGGAGTTGAGAACTGAGATGAAATCAACGAGGCTAAACCAACACAAGAGCTTAGGAGGAGCACGAGGGAAAAAATGAGTTGTGGAACCACTTCGTGCCCTACCAACAATGAGAGATCAATATAATCATGGAGCATGGGGTGATGCAACACTAAATTCTTCTACTCGCATTGAGAGGGCTTTTTGAGCTCAAGCTTCCTTTCCTCGGGCTTTTGCATACGTTTTGTGGAATTGTTGCTGCTGAAACATTTGCCTCCTACAATAGTTTGAACTAATATGTGGTACACTGAGCTATCCAAGTGTGAGTCAAGATGGCATACACATGCGAGCCTTCCCATTCCCTTTAATGGATAAAAGCTACGTGTTAGATTAATCATTTGAAAGATAGATCGTTGTTTGAGCTGAGACGAACATCCTTGAAAAGTTATACTCACTAGGTCACGCCATCATATGAGAAGTTTTACTCCTACTTGTATAGTTATCGCACGAGTCTTTGCACGAGGCATAAAAAGAGGTTGAAAGGCCTGCTCAAGAAGTACTCGTACCAAGCTATCAACAAGCCACTTCTTGATATAGATTTTTTTTAGCGGCATGCACCTGGAACTCCAGAGTCTCGTGAGAACACCATGTGCATGGAACTAACTGAAACAAGATGCATAATCAGTATGAATAATCTTCATAGAGATGACCAATGATGCAGTGTGGAATGAAGAACCGGGGCAAAATAAAGACACCCACCCGTTCATTTTTTGTCCTTTTTCATTTTGGCTTAAAATTCTCTTATAAAACACATGTAAATATCATTAATTCTCATGTTGTAATAAAGTAACATCATCTGTTAATATTGTACTATTATCATTATTTCAACTCAAAATAAATGGATAAAGACGAAACGAATAAGAAAGGCAATAAGTCTGTATATATGCAATAAATACAAACTAGTCTTGATGCCAAGAGTAGGCCAAGTGTTGACCTAATCGACAAGGAATAAAGTAGGAGAGATGGGGTCATTAACCTATAAAATATACTGGAAATCCAAATTCACGTTGTACATATGCATCATATTCGTTATGCACATATATTGTACTCTTTTATTCACCATTAAAATAATTTCAAACAAAAAAGTTCTATTCATGAAACTTGTATATAAAATTGTGTTTTAAGTAATAAACAGTTGTAAAAATAGATCGTTTATAGACTAAAGGGTACAACACTGAGAAAAGCAGCAAAATCGTAATTAAAAGATTGATATCTTCTCCATGCAAAACTCAAAATGAACCAAACTTACTTTCATTGTGTTTAAAATAAATAATCATTAAGATGAAAAGTAGTTCCATATAACTTAGAGTTAAGAAGTGAAAGTCGGCTTTTTGAGTGTCATTGTACTTGTATAAATTGAATATAACTCGTATTCATTTTATTCTTTGCATTTTTATACATACCGTTTTATTTTTGTTTTATGTTTGTATCTATCTCATACTATTTATATAAAATAGATAGAAAAGGATAAAAAAGTAACCAAAATAAATAATTCTATAGATTACATAGGTATATATACCTATAATGTAATATCACTATTTATTCAAACTATTAAATAAACCATACAAAACAAAAAGTGTTTATAAACCTTAAATTATTCCCTAAATAAGTAAAATACAAAATATATTATATATTTATAAAAACAAACAAATAAATATGTATATAGTCTATATAAATTTTATACTTGTAGATAAATGTATTTTAATAATTTCACATGTGAATTAAAGTACTAAATTTATTAAAAATCACCATAAATAGGCTATTAAATTTCAATCATTTTTTATTTTAATAACTTTTAAATTTAAATTCATTTTTTTTTATAATTATTCTTATTTATTTTAAGGTACTCTGTCTTTTTTTCATTTGGGTCAGCCCCTCATTAGTTGGACCCGGGTTTGTTTACTAGACGGTCAACTACCCCCATTCCCCTTCAACCCAATTAAGTTGCCCAACCCGCTTTCATCTCCAAATTTCCCAGCCCGTCTCATCGACCCATTTCATCCAATTACCTCGCCCATTTATCTTCTTAATAACCAAGATGCTCGTTTGTGTATTTGTTCCACGATTCGACCTTGATTTCCTTGTCTAAATTCAATTTTATTTTCGCCTCCCCTTCACCATATAAAAACTACAGGTCCCCTTCTTTCAGATCTGATCCATCTTTTGCCATCTTCTCCTTGAGCTCGAGCACCTGGAGAGAGAGCTTTCGTGATAGGAAGTGATTCCCCGTTGAGTGGGAGCATGAGAATTGATTAGAGGCATGATCCACTACCATTGTCGAGCTCCGTCAGAGCACCACCATGCTCAAGCTTCCAACACCTTCAGGAGTTGCCTAGGCGAAAATCTTCATCAAGTCCATCCCATATCATCATAGGTAACAATATGCTCTGATTTTCATTCGATTTCATTTCCATTTTTTTCAATATCATTTCAGTAGTTGTGCATCTTCAACAGACCCGATCATCAGATTGAAGGCTCATTCCAGTCGATTTTCATTCCCCGATCATCGATTTGGCTCACCTGGTCCATTTCGCATGCTTCTCAACCTTCTTCGAGATCTTATCCCCTCGGGTCATCGGATCTAAGATCCGATCTCTATCCCTTACACACAGGAAACCCGCACGTGACTTGCATGTGTGGATCGGTAAAATTGCATCTTCCATCCTTTATTTCAATTTAGTCATTTGTTCGTATAATAACTCTTGCAATAATTGTTATCAAGTCACCAGTGTTTATTTTCATTGCTACTGAGCCCATTTGAATTGAACTCACATGCACAACCACGTTCTGTGGGGATTAATTGCATCACTTCTCCTAAAACTATATTGTTGTTATTAATTGATGAAAAAGTTTTTAGTAATTGCAATTTAGTCCTTCCTATGTTGAATCTCCATTCATTCTGCGACGCTTTCAGTAGGCTCTCGGAATTAGACGTAGGAGACAGAACAGTTTCCACATGAAAACAAACAAAGGAAGGAGCGGAGCTAGGCGGCTCTACTCACTCTATCATATCAGTAAGTACGTACTATGCCCATGGTCGATCATTTTATTTACTTGACTGACGGGAAGTGGAATGCTCTCAGTTGACAAGCCCTCACACATGCTATCATCACAACATTGCCCCCCAAGGCAGGAGTGTGGATCTCCCGAGTTTCGTAGTGTCACCGCTTTTATAGAAGCACATGAATTTTTTGAATAATTGCACTACATGCCCTGGAATTATTTCATTTGCCAAAAATTGTATGCAACTTTCTATTAATTACGTTTAGGCCCTCGCCGGCTGCATATATTTTTGTTGCATATCTTGTTTGGTTTAACTAGCTATATTATTCTAAAAAAACCCTTAAAAATCACAATAAGCATCTAATAAATATATCTAACTCCGATGATTTTGTGTTGAAATTTTATTTGCTTTTTTAAAAAAAAGTGGAAAAAACACCATTTTCATTATTTGAACTTCAAAATACATAAAAAATCAAAAATTACTTGAAAAATTCCAAAAATATTTTGTAGTTTATTTTAATTGTATTTTATCACCTATATACAAATCAAATAAAAATACACACAAAAAACATAAAAAAGTTGAATATTCTCAAAAACTTGTAAAAGTCATATAAAATTATTTAAAAATTAGAAAAATACATTCATTGACTTGTTTTAAAGATTCATATTTTTTTATAAAATTTATCTCTAGAAAGTTTTAATTTATTATCTATTTTAAAAATCGCAAAAATAGTAGCTTGTTTTCATTTAAAAAAATATTTCTAGCTTTAATTCAGTAAAAATTTATAAAAATATAAAAGCATCACAAAAATAACTTAAACATCTAAAAGTTTATAAAACACAAAAACATTTGTTTTTCTTATTTTTTTATTACTTTTCACATATTTTAAAAATGTAAAAGGTCTATATTCCTTTTTTTATATATATCTTATTCATAAATTAATTTCAAAATTAAAATTACTTAAAAATTTTCAAAATTAAAATCAATTAAAAAATAAAAAACAAAAAATTGTAAATATATAATATTTAAAAATTAATTAAAATATAAAATTTAATAAAAATCATAAAATTCATTAAAATCATTAAAATACATAAATTTTGGAAAAATAAGAATGAATTAAATTTGTTAATTAGCAACAATTAATTACCATTAATCCTCTGTAACCTCCTTGTGTTCGACCTTGGATGTTGTATATGGTTAAATAAAAAATCACATCACTTCGATAAATTTTTTGATAGAAACAGTTTTGGGTTACACCAGCCTAATTTTTCACATGTTCACATTTACTTAAAATAAACCTGTTGAAAACCTCGTTCAACAAAAAAGCGCATTTGTCGGGAGGTACGACGAGGGTAGTTAAGTTGTTGTCCTTTTTATTCTTCTACCTGCTTGTTCTATTCTCTTTTATTCTTTCCTTTGTTTATTCATATTTTGATAAAAAAAAATCTTTTGACATTGTTCTTGTTTCATATGCATTACAGGGGTCTGTGGAGTCAGGGAAGCAGTCTTATGAGAGCCGACGCATCTGAGCGAAGAGGAGGTTGGTCGTTCTTGGCTGATCGGCATGAGAGAGCAACGAGGATGAGCAGGAGACCCGATGAGCAACTTGTGTGGTTATGATTTTTTTCGTTCATGAGAGAGTAATAACTTAGGATTTCATTTCTGCATTTAGTAGAAGGGGCCTACTAAAGACATCATGACTTGTAGACAAGAGACCCGAACTTATATTTTAGGAGTCTGTTTTCGCCAAGTGCTAGTGCATTCGGGGGACTTCTCCGGTTTCTTGTAGTCTTATCAATTTCTATCTTTATTTCTCCTTATTTTTTCTCAGTGTTTCTCTTTGTTTCTTGTGATTTAAGTTTCATGGGGTTTTTTTACTTACACATCTTAGTTGGTTGAACCCTTATAAATTTGGATTTATTGATCGATTAAATTATGCACAAACCCCTAATAAGATATCTTGTTCTTATAGTTTATACGATTTGAACTTAGCCAAATAAAAACCATTCTTTCCAAAGAAGTTATTATTCTAGAGCAATCTCATCGTTGCAATATATATGCTATTTTAAATTCATGTGTGGATCCTTTTGCATGTAAACCGGTGGAGCACGATCCTAACTCTTGCATTCGCATTTATATTTTCTCGTGCATTGACTTTTCTATTTTCCTCCTACATTTTCTTAGATTTACTATAAATTAAGTTGAAAAATTCGTTGGGCAATTTAATATGCAAAATCTTTAAAAAGGTGACAACCCAATATCTGAAAAATGACTGCTAATAATCTTGACGAAAAATTAAAACTTGTAACGAACCACGATGTACGAGATTCAGAATCTACAATGTATCCAGGTATATTTTAGAATGAGTGAGACACAATCATATGATAGAGCCCAAATCCCAGACTGAGTACTGCCTTGATTATCGTATGGGTTAATAAAGTAATATCACTTCTATCGTACGTGTGCGAGTAGAGCATCGTGCCACGCCCGAGTACCCTTCGAGGGGAAGTACCTGATTCGCTACATTGGCTTCCTACCTCCCCCCTCCCCCATTTCCTTTCGAAGATATTAAAATTTTCATAGAAATATCAAACTTCTAAAACAATTTATAACACTAAAATTATAATTCTCGTATAAACATCAAGATACCCCACTTCTTACTTTTTTTGATAGTTATAACTCTAAAATACAATTTATAACGTTAAAACTAAAAAATATTTAGATGTCATCGTGTTTTGGTATAAACTGTATTATTTTTATTGGCTTCCAGAACATACGTACCATTTTTTCATTACATTCAAAGGAACATGTGGAATATTATATATTTACAAGAAATTTCACGGAATGTTAAAAAATTTTCAGCTTTTATCAACATCGGTGTAAAGATAAGTTATATACAACAAAGACTCAGGGTTTTTATTTAATTAAGATACCCCACTTTAAAAAGTCAACTTCTCTAAGTTTTATAAACTATAATTGCAATACTTAAATTATAAATCCTAATAAAATGGCCAAGATGCCAATGCTTTGCTACATTTGTATACGTAGATGTTATCACGTTTATGGTATAAACTAGTGAGAGTGTACCCGCGTTTGGCGGCCGGTATAAAAGCAAATTAGAATGTTTAACTGCAAATTGCATGCGAGAATAAAATACAAAATTATTTTTTTAATTAAAAGTTAATTACGAACTCCAAAATGCAAAAAAACACTACACTTCAATATTTCAATGAAAATATAACATTTATAAAATAAATCAACAACAATAATAGGAATACATTAACATTGGAAAATAAAACAACTTTATGGAAAAATATAAATGAAGAAACAATAGAGCAATCATAACTTTAACACCCATACCCCAAAAAATAATGTCACATCTAAAACTCACGAAGTGTGGGTATGATTTATAAGTGGTGTGGACTAATACTTAACAATTTGGGATTAAGCATTTTGGGTTGTTGTCAACGGGTTCGTATGGCCCGCACCCAACAAGTTATCTGGGCCAGTTTTCCTCGATAACGGACTGGGGGACCTAAGCTCGGGAAGTTACAAATGGTATCAGAGCAGATTCTTTCTGATAGTTGAAGGGGTTACCCGAAGGGACCTAAGCCCAGAGCGTGCAGCCACCACTGTCACTGGAATAAGTGACGGCCACGTCACAACGAGGACGTTGCGAATATAAGTGGGGGAGGTTGTAACACCCATACCCCCAAAACATAGTGCTACATCTAAAACTCACGAAGTGTGGGTGTGGTTTATAAGTGGTGGGAATTGTTAATTGAACCCAACAAGTTGTCAGAGCCAGTTTTTCTCGATAACGGACCGGGGACCCAAGCTCGGAACGTTACAATAACCAATAAACTCAAACACAATGTAGATCTTTTCTTGTAAATATGTATGTATACTATCTGTGAATATTAAGACTGATAAAAAAATGTAAGGTAAATATTGAAGTAGCCATGGATTTCACATATAACCAGTAAGTTTGATAATGAATAGCCATTACAAGATAGTTATCTTAAAAATTACAACAGATAAAAAGTTGTATGTCAAAAAAATAAAAAAATATAATTGTTGCCTTGTGACAATTTTTTTTACTAACCACATATTTTATAAATAGAACCTTCCATTTTCGTTTGCAAATACTATAAAAATAGCACTCTTTTCGTTACAGCAATGTTGTCCATATTATAACAATATTTATTTTCAAAAATTAATTTAAAATAAATCTTAGCAAAGCACATTAAAAACAGTTAAAATAGAAAGGTAGATTTGGACCAATAAAAAGTTTGAAGTAATTGAACTTTCGAAATTTACTACTACAATCTCTAGTGCAATCCTAGATAAGAAATAATAAAAAATAATGAACTTGAGCATTATATTTTTTAAATATAACTATTACTACTTCTTAAGAGGAAAAAAACTACCATTGTCAAAGGTTTTCAATTTCAGGTTTTCGAGAATAAAGTGAAATCTCGAAGCAACTATTAAATAAACAATCATTATTCCTACCAAAATTTCTTAAATTGGATCATATCTATAAATAAAAAATATAATAGTGTGTTGCATGGGTTAAAATAAAACATGCATGCCCCTTGAACATTGTATAGTCATAGCTGAAAAGATGACAATCAATTGTCTTTCTTTACGTAGAACTATGTCTTTAGGAAACTCTTGAACTAAGGATCCTCATGTTGTAACCAACAATTTCTTTCTATTATTTATATTAAATAATTGAAATTTTAGTGGATAATAATTTTGAATTCAACAAAGAAGGAGTTGTTTCTTGAAATCACTTCAATAATCACAGGATAACAACTAACCAAAGTTGACCTTGTAAACTCTAAAATATGGTTGATTACCACCATCTTGAAGTTTTGTTTGTTAAGTCATACCAAAATTATTGATATAATGTAAGTGGTGTCCATTTGTAAATGACAATTGAAAAAAGTTTGTCTGTAATAATTCCTTTAATTGCAGTACCCTATTATAAAATAACTACATGAAAAGAATGTTAGTTAATATAATGAATATGTAAAGTATGCAAACATGAACCATAAGAAATGAAATTAGAATAATTATGAGTCAAATTTTACCCAAACAGAGGAAAGCGATAAGAGATTGGGTTATTTTAATATTACTTGCTTGATAAAAAAATACGGTACTTGTGTTTGTTGAGGATGAATGATTGAAAACCTTGAGAAATGTAAACATGTTATAGATACAACAAGACTCAATATATATAGATACTCACTTGTTAATGACGTTTGTATATTTATTTAAATACATTTTGAAAAATTATGACCTTGTGGATCAAGTTATTTCTATTCTTTACTTTCTCAATTCATGAGATCTATGATTAGTAGAATATCATATATATATATATATATATATATATAGAGAGAGAGAGAGAGAGAGAGAGAGAGAGAGAGAGAGATGTTATGTATGAGTTACATGTAGATATTGGAAATAATAATTGATTTTATATATGATCCACGAATTATTAGACTCCTTATATTATTCCATTTTTTGAACGTTAATGTTATGTGATTATTTTTTATAGTGATTGATGGTTAAAATTTGAAAAACAGAAATTTTGTCTTATGCTTTTTAATAATATTAGCCTCCATTAAATTGATTTCAGCATCCTTGTCTATACGTATAAGTTTTAAAACTTTAAGATAATCATAGAAATAAATAATTGTAATAAAAAAGACAATGGAATCCTTACATAAAAAAGTATTTCCAATGATATAGCAAAATTTCAACGTTAACGTAGAGGAGAGAGAGTGCAAGAGGATATAATAGGGTACCACATGGCAGACCGGGAGAAATAGTTAGGTAAAACCAAACTTTAAATAGAGTGCAATTTTTCATGATTTTGTTTTGTATTTTATTTATTTTTGTATGATTTTTAAATATAGTAAAATTTATCTATTATTAATATTTGGATTTTTTGTTAAGTAATTTGAAATCTTGTGATTTCTGAAATCGAAAGGTAATTCTTATTTGGATTTTTTATTTATGAAAATAAAAAAATGAGTTTATTTTTAAAAATAATTTAATATAACATATAGTGTAATATACATACATTTTGATTTTATGTTTTTGATTTTTGGGGTTTTTAAATTTGAAAATAACTTTCATTTTAGTTTTTTATTTATTAAAGATAAAAGATACTTTTTAGTTTAGAAGTGGTTTGATACTGTATGGTATTTTATCAAGTATTTTATAAGATCTTTTATATTTATAAAAGTTTTTTTATTTAATGCAAACTTATTGAGGGATATTTTTTAATATTATATGTTAATGGTATAATGTAATTATTGGAAATTAAAAGGAGCATGCATGAAATACTTCTCACGAAAATGTGGGTATACATGCGATAAAAGACCAACACTCACATGATTTTTATAAAATATATTATATTTAATATAAATCTATTAAGGGATACTATTTACTAATATATAATAAGGTAGCGTGTACAATTAAAAAAATAAAAGATAGTATGTGAAATAACAATAAATGTGGGTATACACGTGTAAAAAGCCATGCGCTCGCGTGGTTATTGACACTCACGTGGTTCTTGACGTGGACACAAATCATCCTAGACCAATTAGTGAATAGTATAATGTTAGTGTTGTCTCGGACATTTCGTGGGCCATAGGCAAAAGAAAATAGGACCTTTATAAATAATTCAGGTGAACAATGTGTCCTTATATAACTCCGTTAATATTTTCGGTGAACAGTGTATCATTAAAATGTGTCCCTAAGAGTGAGTTGTTCACTGAAAATTCAATCTTACGAGGATCCATTTTTCGACGAGTTGTTTCACCTCAAAATTCGGCCATAAGGGCTCATTTTTCAGCAAGTTGTTTCATAGAAAAATTTGATTCCACAAGAACCCATTTTCCGGTGAGTTGTTTTACTGAAATTTGATTCTACATGCCCTATTAGGACTCATGTTGCTTTTTCCTAAACTAACATGCGGATACATGTAAAAATGAGCCCCTAAAGTTAAAAGACACTAAGGCCATTGCACTGAAAACAACCCCCAAGGACGGCCATAGTTTGAGGGTCTTGTATGAAAAAATAATGGGGTGAATTTCACAAAAGTTCCAATTCCAACGTAAAGAGCACGTGTTTTCACCAAATATCAAAATGTTCATGCCAACTACTAAAATAATTAAAAATGCATCGAGCATCATGTGGAGGCTTCAAATTCAAAGCGAGAGTGAGAGGAGGGAGAGAGAGCATGAGAGAGAAAGTCACATGGGATAATACAGGAGGAAGGCTCTGTAAAAAAATGAGGAGGAGGCGGATATTTTAGGGAGAAAGAGAAGGGGATGCAAACGGATACAGATATATCCGTATTCGATCCGTTATCGTATCCGTTTTATACAGATTTTGACATCCGTATCCGTATCCGTTTTAAAATGGATACGGATATGGATATCATTTAGATATCCGCAAACATCTGTATCCGTATCCGTATATCCGTTTTAGTATATAAATATAGTCGTAGATTTATTTTTAATCATAAATAACATAATTCTCTACCTCCTTTTACCATATTTATATACTTTTTATGATACAAACACATTTAGTAAATTAATATCATGTGTTTTCCATCCAATTCTTATATATTTAAGTCAATTCTATAGAGTATTTCTAACATTACTCGTGTGCGATCAATATCCGTTTTACATCCGTATCTGTTTTTTAAGGATATGGTAAGATAATTTTAATATTCGTCAATATCCGTATCCGCATCCGTATTCGTATTAAAAAACGGATAAGGATATGGTAATACCTATATCCGTATCTATATCCGACCGTTTGCATCCCTAAAGAGAAGGAGAGAGTAACCGAAATCAAGGAAAAATGAGAGAGAGCGAGAGAAGGAGAGAGATGAATATAAGAGAGGGGGGGAAATCTCGAGCAATGAGCCACGTGGCAGCATCGTGATGCATACGGGTAGAAACCCAGTAATGGTATAGAGTATAGATTATAGCCATCTTATCAGTTTTGGAAATCTACATACCAAAATTTTTCGCTATACTCAAACAAGCGTGTACATTCTAAAATATTGGAATTATTTATAATACTAAAACTTAAAAAAAATATGTTACCATATTTCCGGTGAAAATTATAATCCTCTTATTGTCTTGAGGTGGTACATACATATTTGACTACACTCGGAGAAACATGTAAATTCTAAAATCATTTGTAGCACTGTAATTCAAAATTATTATATGTATTTTTTTTACTATACCAAAGAAATTTTAAAAATAAATTTTTTTTACTAAAACTTGAAAAAATGCATGCTATAAATCCATCATGTTTTGACCCGACTCCCAAATATATTTGAACATGGTACAACTACCATTGTGTCGTTGAAAGACTTTTACCATATACATAAAGTAACTATATGTATTGCATGTTGTATATAGACATTATAGATCCAAGTGCAAGTATAATGCCAATCCCATATTATCCATGTGTTAGACATGCGAGTCCATGGCAAATCATTTCTACGATGAAATATTGCCGTAATCCTTTATCAGTAAAAGTTGTTCATTTTTCACTCCCTTTCCTAGATTATAATATGCATGCACTTATTGGGTCCCTCTGTACAAAGAGGGTTGTATATCTTTATCATCTTGATATCACACAGTTGTTGATCCAAAATGTTGGACCATAGAGGTTGATGTTGAGTTGAATGTCTTAAGCATTTGATGGAGGATTCAACTACACCGTCAAGTGATTATCAAGAAGGAATCCACAACCTGAGAAGGAGATGGCATTCCTTACTCTGAATTCTAACATCCAACTGATCTCTTGATGTAGGTCCTCTACACAAGAATATGAATTAGGAGGTGTTGGATAAGTTAAGGCAAAGTGCTGACTTAGCGAGATCGAGATAGCGAAGATCTATGTTGTATACTGTCACGATATAGGAACGCATCCTCTAACTGAGATAGATGCATCATTATATGTTCGAGAATGTATATTTGGCGAAACACTAAATTGATGACCTACTCAAGGTATATACATTGTTGTGCATACAAAGGCATATGAAATGATCTTCAAAGGGATCGTACAAGTTCACTACTCATCCATACAGACATGAGCTCACTCGTGAGATATTCAAGACAAACCGAATTCCATTGATGATTATATTATTTTGGAAACAAGACAAGATTTGTAGGTATGATAGACGTTTTTGAAAAGTATATGATCGATACCAATTCCTAATAATCGAATGAGAAACTTAATAATAAAACTATGAAGAAGACAATTCAAATGAACTCATAATTTCAAGTTTAATCATAATATTCCAGCATGCGGGATGTGCGGGTAGTAGGAATACTCGAAGGTGATGTCATCGTAAATTGATTGTATAACATGACACTTCCATCCCGAGTGAGTGATGAAACACATCTTGTTTTCAGTGACTCCACTCGATGGATTAGTTACTCTAACTCAATGTTGGACATTCTCCTGAAGTAGATTCAAACTCAATGAGAAGATATGATACATTGTCTGACACTATTACACAACACTGAAAGGTATTAGATCTAGATATGGGATTGGATCAGAATATCCCAAGTCACTATGCATGGATTATACAATCTCTATAGCCTTATATTCGAGTATCCACAGATGTCGAATATGAGTTCTAATTGGATTAAGACTCATACACTGAGAGATCAACTAATGTTGATATGATTGATAATATGCGAACAAAATTCATATTAATGGACAAATGATTGATGTAAATATTGATTTACAAATGTGATTCACATTTAATTTGGAAATTAGAATAAGTTAATGTGAATATGATTCACATTGTACGTGAATGTCAATTATATTTACATTTATGGCTAATGAATATGATTCATTATTCTTGGAGGATGTTCACAATTGAATTGTGGAATTAATAAATTTATTAATTCTAATACAATCAGGAAAGAAGAAAGAGGAAGAACCGAAGAAGATATTTCTACCATGCATGGTAGATGTCCGTCAGTGGGATATTCCTTGTAGGCGTCCAACACACTCTCTCTCTCCTTTTGGTCTTAGATATTCTCTTTGCTTTTCTTTATTTTTTCTATTTGCATTTGAAGAAGAATTAGATTCTAGTCGTTGATCTAAGAAAAAGGATTGAGATCGTAGCCACACATTGTCTTATATAAGGTGAGCTTTCGCTCCCATCGAAAGGTACATTGGATTCTCATTCTCTGAGTCTCTCTTAATAAGAGAAGTAGATGAATCGTTTCATCTTCACCTTTTAGGGGATGTCGACCTCCCTCTTCCTCTCTCCTCCTTCTCGATGGTCTATCAAATCTTGCGAGGAGAACTGTTGTTTTGGTGGGAAGGAAGGGTCGTCTCTCAAGTTCACAGGAGATAAAGTTCATCATCGTGTCTGCAGGTGCAAGCTCCATTGGATTAGACTCAAGCCAAGAGGTTTTCTACTTTGAAGACTACGACTGTGGTCATGCTTCAATAGTATGGTTTCTACTATCGTGTGATATGTGAAACTGTTTGGAAAATGTTTCAGCAACCATGTGATTTCGTAGTTAAAATTTATTCCGCCTTTTAGTACACAACTGTTTTGTGATTGATATGATGAACCTTTATTTTATCGAATTTAATTTGACAATTCCGCTTCTGTGATGTGCAAGGTTATAAAACCTTCCTTCACCATGAACACAAACATCATCAACACCTTTCCTCCCTTGAATTTCTCCTTGACAACATTTTCCACTATATTTAAGAATGCAAAATTTACGTTTGTGATGGCAAAATATCCAAGACTTAATATAAATTACGATTTTTACTTAGATGAGAAATATAGATTTTAGTTGTAATTTATTTGCATATATTTTTATTTACATATATTAAATACATATATATTATTATATGATTTCTACTCTTTAGAGGGTTTACCCACAGTTCTGTTTAATACATTTTTTATTTCTCCATGAATCGTATGCTTGTAACAATAACGATAAGATTTTCTCAATTCGAAATGATTGGGTGTATTTTACTCATCTAGATAATGTTCTTTATTGTTCACCGATAAATATACTAATGAAACTCATATTTCTATAACATTTGACCCCTTCACAATTATGAATTACACTCGGAACTACGAATCGCAACTAACCATTACGTGCATGCCATTGTGTTAACATCTATTTGTCTTTGTTTTTTATCTTTGATGGTATACATTAAAAACAACAAAATTTACCTTTGACGGTTTTTGTTAACGTCCTCTTCTCCCATCAATCCCAAGCCCTCTCACACATCTACCACCATCGCCTCTAAGTTCTTCCTCTACGTTGGCCTCCTCTGCTGCTTTATGTGTCTCCTCGACCTCGATCTCCTCCTTGCTGACTGCACAGGTCTGAGCTCGAGAGATGTGTGCTAGGGGAGGAGAATAAGGGGAGGAGTTTGGGGTGAATAAAAAAAACAAATATAAATATATAGAAACCATTAGATTCAATAAGATTAGAATAATCAAGTGATGGTTGAGTTAGTGGAATAACGTAATGGCAACATGTAAGGATGTAGGGTGAACTGATTATCTAGAGGTCAAAATGTAGTTTGTAATTATGGATAAGGGTTAGCTGCAATTACGAAAGTATACATGGTTATCTGCGTAAAAATCCCATCCCCGTAAAATTCCATCCCTTTGCTTTAAAAGTTTACATCATTTTGGAATGAATATATGGATCCCATGATATGCTACATCTTTATTTTTTTAAGGAGTGCCATGTTGAGATCATGGATCCCTACAAAATCATAGAGGATCAACGACTCTCGACGCTTCTTTGACAGTATATTACTATATATTAAGCAGGGGCACATGACCTCCACCTATTAATTTTAGTCACATGAATTCCGAATTTATCATTGCCAAATATTGCATCCGAACTATATATTGCATCCGAACTGCTATCTTCCACGGTCCTACTGCTAGCCCTCTGTCGATCTTCACATGTCCAATGTTGATTTTGCCCTTTCAGTCTTCAACCATTTGTCCTATTTTACCCTCAATCAAATAAAGGATTACCCAACTCGCTCTCAGCCCTCCCCTTCGTCGCCTCCCCAACTCAATGGTGCCCACCTCTGTCGCTTCCCTAACTCGATGTGGCCCACCTATGCTCCCAAACCATAGGACTCTTTGGATTAAGATCATGAATATGCCGAAGTGATCAAAGAGGAATTCCAACTCAAAAGACGAAGAAGAAGATGATGACGAGGAAGTTAAAGAAGATGAGGAAGAAAAGGACAAAGATTTAGGTGTAGGTTAAAGAGGAGGAAGAAGAAGCCGAAGAAGAAGAAGACGACGACGAGGAGGAGGCAAAGGGGGAGCCAAAGAAGAATAAGAGGCGGCTTAAGAAACCAGAGACGACGACGAGGAGGAAGGCGAAGAAGACAACGACTCGAAACTGGAGATATTCAAGTTCTCTCTTAAGCTGGATTGGTGAGCTGTGGCATGGTAGGGAGATGTTGTAGCCTCCTATTTGTGTTGTTGCTTGCTATGTGATTTTATTATGGATTTATGAAATCGAACAAGAATTTGCTGATTAATCTTGATAAAAGGATGGTGTGTTGAAACTCCTAGGCCCTAGGCCCTCTAGGCCCACTTCTATTTTCTCTTTCATTGCACCCACTTATTCATGAGATCGGAGACAATTGTAAACTCCTTCTCCATGCTTGGTATCTTGATGACATGACTATCGTTGGGGACACATTAGAGGGGGCCAAGGTGCTTGACATTATATAACACAGAGGTCCTGAGTTGGGACTTATTCTGAATATAAAAAAACTGAGCTTTTTCGGCCTTTCATGTGATGGACAAAAGGTCCACAAAGGGTTGTTTCCTACTGATATTGGGAGGCATATGTCAAGAGTGAAACTGCTTGGAGGTGCAGTGAGTATGGACAAATGATTTGTTGATTGAAGACTTGGCTATGAGGAGTGCCACCAAAGCTGTTGAATTAATGCAATTATTTTCTTAGTTGGATGATCCACAAAGTGAACTTCTTTTATTACGATCTTGTATGGGTTTAGCCAAGCTCATATTTGGCTTAAGGACATGTCAACCCACACCCATGGAGCAAGCAGCTATTTTTTTTGACAGAGGATTATGTGGAGCTATTGAGGACATCGTGGTTTGTGGAGGCCCTTTGTTTGACGACCTTCTATGGCTGGTGGCATCCCTACCAATCAAGCTCGGTGGCTTATGCCTACATTCTGCTATTGAGGCTTCTTCTTCTGCTTTTGTGGCCTCTCGAGCTCAATTTTGTGTGCTCCAAGACTGTATTTTACGAGGCAGTGGGGTATGTGATATGAATTCTGATTTTTTAGATGCCTTGGAGAGTTTACGTGTCAAACTTCCATCCCTACATCTTACATGTTTTGCTAACAAGGATATCGTCCCCCCTAAAGCTGAGAATGCTTTGACGAGTTCCCTTTTTATCAAATTTGTTAAAGAAATTGAGGTTGAGTTTGACATGGTTGCTAGACAAAATGCAATTTTTATGTTTGCAATCTGAATGCTCAAGATTTTCTTCTAGTTATTCCTATTGATGGTCTTGGAATGCATATGTCATCTATTGAGTATCACACTATTCTCATATATCGCCTTATGATTCCTCTATTCCCAACTATTGAGGCTTGTCTAATATGCCACAGATCTTGCCTAGACACCTTTGGGGAGCATACAGGTCATTGCTATAAACTTCCAAGTTTTAAATATAGACATGATCTTGTCATATATGTCCTATGTGATGTTCTTAAGAAGACTGGGGTTGCGTCAAAGAAAGAAGCACCTGTGATTATTTTAACTGGTCCACAAGAGGGAAGATCCGCACTCAGACCAACAGATGTTTTAATTTTTGGATGGACTGGAGGAAAACATGCTCGTGTTGATTTGACGGAAGTGTCTCTGTTAGTTGGTCCAATAAAAAGTGATTTTATTGCGGGATATGCTGCACAAAAAAGTTTCCTAAGCTAAAGCTGCTAGACAAGAGAAGGTTTGCATTGGCAATCAACATGTATTCATCCCTTTCGGGTTTGATACCTTTAGGTTCTTCGCAGCTGAAGCGGTAGAGCTCCTTAAGAGGATCCAGAAAATTACGCATAACAATATTATGGTTCCCAGGCCTATGGATGTTGTGTTTCGAAGAATTGGATTTGCCATCCAAAAGGGAGTGGCGGCGCAGCTTGTTGCCCGCCTCCTACCAGTCCCTTTTTAAGACATGTTTTAAATGAATTAAAATAGCATTCATGTGTGAAATAGAACTGAAACTAAAGTCGCATGCTCGAATCCTTCCATCGATCTTGTCCTCGAGATTCCGGTAGTGCATAAATGACTGATTGATGATTATTTTTTCATGTTGCATGCTACCCGGATGTCATTAACTAGTAAAGGAAGGATTTGATTTTGATTTTTTTCGTTCTTCAACTGAATTTCGCTTCAGATCGAATCGAGAGGAGACATTTCATATGTAGGCCTTCCTTCCATCAGTGGAGCTCGAGTCTACCCTTTCTTACTGATCCTTTACGAATGATGATCTGAGGGAGAATCCTTCGCCATGTCCTATGTGAGATCAACAAAATTCATCATCGACAACTAGGTCTTGCATCGTATAGAGATCTGTGTTGCTTGGATCTTGAACACATCTGAAGGAAAGAGGGAAGAACACTGGAGCTCAAAGATTGCAACCTACAAACTCGTGGCAAAGATCTCTATGGATGAAATTCAATATTTATATTTATTCGAAACCACGGATTCCAACCAATGAAAAGTTTACAAATGGTCCATCAACCGATTTGAGTATCGCTAATTGGTCCCTCAGCTTTGGCATACACGTGAATTGGTCGCGTGCATTTGTTTCTTGCTTTTGGAATATGAACTTTAATAGCACTTGAATTAACTAATAACTAGATGCTTAACAAATAACAAAACCAAGGCTATTTTTCTAGATCTAAAATGAGAGTATATTTGGTTGGATGAAAAATCTAACAAGCGGAACAATAATTATTGGAATTCATTATCAACGCATTGGTGGATTCATGAACACGTATGGTAATAGAAGGAATCATAAATATATTACAAGGATAAAAATAAATCTACCTTAAATACATGAATAAATAGCAGAGTGGATCAGACATCTATATATTCGAATCAAAATTCATCTATATAATATCCACCACAAGAGTTTTAGATCGATGACCCCCTTTTCAAAGAAGGATCTTACTTACATATGACCTTTTGGAGCAAGCAATGAAATATTTGGAGTTAGCCACATTTTCGAGGAAATACCATCAAAAATAGGTATCATAATCTCATCACTAAACACCGCGATTATGAGGAATTGGTCTGAATTCAAACTCGACGAGATAGAGTGGTATGAATTCCTCCAATATGTCAAGATGCCCCCCTTCTGCTCCACTCGCAATTCAGCAGAGCCAGAGCTAATACTTGCACGTGTACCAAAAATTCAGCAATTGGCAACAAATGCACACTGTTGAAGTAAGGATCCCTGAATGTATGATCATTCGAAATAATTGGAAATGAGTTGGTAGTCTGTTTAGCATCAGGAGACATTAATCCATTTGTTAGTTACATTGGATATGCACTTATTCCATGATTTCGCTATAATTTAAAGGATTTTCATGTTGAGATTAATTGTATATTAGTTGACTTCCTCCCGTATATTATCTGAATCGAGGAACTTGATAATACAGTGTGAGAGTACAAACTCCCTTTACTAAGAAGGATTTGATTCTTCAATTGGGAGAAAGTTGATGGTGCACAAAGAGCGTGTGTATATTGATGTAAATCTAGTTACATATATTGATGTAATCCTAGTCACCTCCATTTGAACTTTTGATTCCCATGTTATCAACAATTATGATCTCCCAAATCCACTTAACAAAATGTTCATTTGTTCTATTCGACATTACTGGAAGTAAAGGCCTCCTCCACCACTTTATACCATCTATTTTTATTAATTGGGTTCATGGATCCATGAGGATGTAACTTCCAAGTTCATGGAAATTCTACTGTCATGGATTACATCAAAAATGGACACATAATCATTAATAATCATTATTATTTACAATAATGATAAATTCTGATGTAATAAGATGGTTATTCCTCTGTGGCCTCAAAGTCTCCTTATTAGTTAACTCCTTTCATCGGCATGAGATCCCCATCAATATGCTTCATGAATGTCTAGATCACACGATTCCTTTTCCATTCACGCAAGACACACACAATAGTGTGGTGTAGATCGGCATGTCTTCTTTGAGGCAAGTCAATATTCATATGTTTTATTATTGAAAACTTTATAGAACAATTGATTTTAAAGAGTTGGTATGTTTTTCAAAATGTCTTCAAATATTAAAAAATGCTACTACACAATTTGAAATGATAAAATCAACATCATCTTTATTCATTTTCCCTAGTTCTACATTTGTTAAAAGCATCTTTTTTAAATTTTAAGTTTTTTTATAATTTATACTTTAGACAAGCATAGATTTTTCAATATTGATGTGGTTTGCAAGTTTTTCTTTTAAGTTATAAACATAGCACGAAATTAATGGAGTGGTTTGCGAAATTTCCACATGACATTTTTCAAAAAAATGCGACAATACTTATTTACCCTTCTTCATTTTGTGACAATTGTGAGCCCGAGTGATGTTTTATCTTAAAATTGTATTAGGTTTTTTATTTTATTTTTATGATTATTTCGATTTAAATTTCAATGGGAAATCATTAGCAGTTTGGACTAAAGGTTGGTAGAATGAAATTCACATGACCTTATTGTTTAGGACTAAAGGTTGGTATAATAAAATTGATAAGAGTTTATTGTTTTCTCCAATCTCGATCTTTATATACACCATTGGCGACATATTTAACTATTATCATATTTTTGATTAAAATTGCTAAATTTGCCATCAAAGGTGTGGTAGAATCATAATTTTGCCAATTGCATAATATTTATTTGTGAATATAAAAGCTATGACCATCTTTCCAAGAGTCAGATTTGCTAACCATTAGGGATTAATTACAAAACACTTATAATTTGTTTACCATCAAGGAGTAAATGTAAAATAAAAAATATCTAATAAAACTTTATTTGAACGACTTCGTGGAGGAGTACCGAATTAATAAAGAAATAATCTATCTAAAAATTCAATTATATAAACTCGTATATTATTACATTACATATTGCATCTTAGTTCTTGTGGAACTCTTGTATCTTAGTTCTGTACTAGACTCACGAGATGGATATAAAATTTTAAATATCAATTATATTTGCTTTCTTGCAACCAAGTAATTATCCACAAGATTTCTTTGATAGCGAGCGAAGTTTATTAAAGATTGGCCCCGCCTATATAGCATTGTTGGATCCGCCCCTGATGCTACTCAAAGTCGAGTAAATAGTATCCTCTAATTATCTTTTGTTAACAACTAAAGTCAAACTTTTGCACCACATAATAGATGGATCATGGTATTTTTTTGAGTCAAAAATGTATTTTTTCGTCGTATATATAAATAGAGCCAAATCTCTTGACCCGTGATTTCTCACAACCTCAACATCTGCACACCTTCCCCAGTGCTTTCTTCATACGAGGTCACATAGTGATGTAAAAGTCAAGCCAATTTGATTAATATTATAGCAGACAATGGGTTTTGATATTCGTGTAAAAAAATATATAAATAATAAAAAACTTTGTCAAATGATTTCCATACCATCATTCATATCTGAAGAATTTTTTAGACCCCAATGATATCAATTTATCGTATAAGATGCAACATACATGAATTAATAGTTATTGTAAAAAATATGTCTATAAAATAACAAGATTGTACATATACTATATATGCTCTCACACTTGACACTTTGCATAATAGTTTTGATTTAATGAAATCATTTTCATTGAATAAATAATTTTATTACTTAAAATTTGAAAGTGAGTTTGATTAATTTATAGTTTATGACCTTTTCAGTTCAAAATGTATAGGCATTTATATATGATAGAAATTATCTTCACATTTTTATCTTTTTCATTGTATTTTTATATACATATTAAAATATTAATTACGTAAATCTGTAATTTCTACAAAAATATGGAAGTTTGTATGATATACACAATGTATTTGTAATGTTATTTTCTATATATATTTTGTTCTTTTTGTTCTTTTTGTTATTCTCCCTATCTTTCCCTATTTATTATTAGTCCAATGATTTTGTAAAATCTTGATCTTTATGATTAGGGTCAAGTTTATACATATATATACATATTTATAATCTTTCATTTTCTTTTTTCCTTTATTCTTTTATTTTTGAAAATTAGACACTTCTAGTCATGGGAACACACACATGTGTTAAGAAATGAATTTTAATGCTTATTAATATGTGTTTTATTATGGGTACCCATTGGGTACACAGGTATTCGACGGGTATATGGGTACCCGCTAGAAATTACCCATTTAATAAATGGACGGATATGTGTAGTGATATTATAAACGGGTATGGGTTTGGGAATAATAATACCCTCTCCAAACCCGACCCGTTGACATCCCTAATCCTGGCGATGGAACCCTGGAAGAGAAGTAGTTTGGATACAATATTTGGCAAAGGGCATAGTTGGAATTTATGTGGTAAAAAATAATTGGGGGGGGGGGTCGTGCACCCTTGCTTAATATATAATATCAGATTAGATCTGGATGTGATGTTTTATCGAGTGTGGTTTTTTTTCCAAAGAAAAAAAAACAATAGATAAAATCGATTCAACAATCAATATAAGTTAGTATCAAATGATTATGTAGTATTTCTTCTGAATAGTTGAAATCATTATCATGTAATAAATAATAAATAATAAAATGTCCTTGTTTTGCTTGCGGTGATGAGGAGGGGGAATAAAGAGAGGATGCTCGAAGAGAGAAGTCCGGTGAGAAGATAGGAAAATGAGAGGGGTCACTTGTCAAGTATCTCGAAAAAAAGTAATGAATTCGCCAAGAGTTGGGGGAACCAATTTCTTTCCCTTTCTTTATACCAGTGTATTTGCCCGTGCTTCGCGACATGCGAAAGAAATATCTCTTACTGTAATTTTAAAAACACACATGGAAGTTAGGCAACATACTAGATTACAATTTTTTTACAAAATAAGTAAGGGAATAAAACATATTGGGAACAACACTAATAATATTGTATAACATCAATTAAAATAGAATTGATCATTGATTATAAAACAAACCAATTTACATTTATCTTAACATGCAACTATATTTTTTCATGAAATAATATACATACATGCATGCATGCATACATACATACATACATACATACATACATGCTAGCATTACTAAATAAGACCATCGATAATAATTTAAAATTATTCAGTTGCATTATATAGACGTAGTTTATTTAAATTGTAAATCACACGAACAACTAATATTATGTCATACACCGAACACTGGAAACTTTATATATATTTTTGGAAAAAGGTTACCTAAAATAAAGTTTAAAAAATTAACAATGTTGCAGCTCATAGCCTCTCGGGTCTCTATCTAATAATTGGAGCAATGTGCGAGAAGAGCTCCCAAGCCCACAATTGTAGTACGGCGGACACACCTATCTCATTTGAAGTATCCAAAACAATGTTTACCTAGAAACGATTCAAATAAATACGACTATTAAAAAAATAATGAAGGAATCTTGAAGGTAAAAAAATAAATGCAAACAATGAATTATATACTATAATTTTATCACTAAATTTACTAACTTTGCTTCCACCACACCATGATAAAACAGTGGTAATTTTCTTTTTTTCCTTTCATGTTTACACATTCTACTTCCCAAATTAGTGCACCATTGTATTCACAAAGTATACTGTAGGTACCAAAATTTAAAGAGATGATATCACAAACACTGAATATTTTCACATAAGTTCACATTCTTTTTGACTGTATCTTTACTACTTCTACTACTTTCACAAGTGATTGATTTTCCTTTTTTTTATCAAAGCAATAACAATGATGCATATTTTATATAATTTCATTTGTTCCTTTCCCTGAAATAACTAAACCAACAGAAAAATGATAAATGGGGATAAAAAGATCATGAAACAAAATGGCATGATTTAGAAGATCTAGGGAAAGACCATGTTCTACAAGGCACTCATCAACCACATGTAGAAGGACAGTAAATGAGTCCTTGCGTTTCCCACATATGGTGAATAATCAAATTCCAGTTGCTCACCTTGTTAAAATATTCATATTGCCTATTTCCCAGTCCAAAGACAACCTGTTGGAGATTTTGAAGCCAAGCATCCTCAAGTGATCAAATTACTAAGAAAACAAATAAATCAAACTCCACCTTGTTGAAAGCACAACACATAACAAACACAAATATATAGTGTAAGACCTAACTAAGAAGACACTTAATGAGAACAATAAGATTCGAATATTGAAGTCAAAATCAAATATTAAATTCTAAATCCAAACATCACATAAGATACTGTGGTATACATAATTTATTATGAGATAAATCGAACATCAACAACAACTCTACTGTAAAGATCATGCAAAAAGAAGCACTGACCCGAGAACGTAAAGATGGGAAAGTGCTCCATAAGATATAGTCTTCAGACGATAAAGTCACAAGCGAGCAACTGACAAATTAGGAAGGAAAAAAGGCATGGAGAAGCTTATTAGACAATTGCTTTAAGTTGAGAAGGTACCTTTGCACTCGAAGACATCGACAACATTAGTGAGCGATTGACTTCTTGATGTCGTCCCTCGCACGTCGCACCTGAGCTGGATATTTTTTAATGTCATATTTTTGGCACATTTTAGGTCTCCAACGATACAAGATACATTCAAGTATATTATAATCTATATAGTACGTATATCACCAAGGCACCCGATTATCTGCATGATTCGAGCATCAATATCCACATCAATATTCTCCCATGTCTCAATTATCCACGTAAAAATCAACCACTGGAAACCAATTGCAACATTAAAAAGAACCGATTAAAGGGAAAATAAAGGCCTCACCATGTTGTATAGATTGGAGAAGCCACTCCAATCCATATCTGAACAGAGATTGAGATGAAAAAAATCCATTAATACACACATGGCTTTCAACCTAATTGAACTTTTGACGTGAGCTCGCGTGCAATGGAGGATGCTGGCAGAGGAGCGCGAGGGATTCGACAAATTGTTTCATCGTTGCAAAAGTTTTCTCATGCTTACAATCATTTTCCTTTCGACTGCGAGAGAATTCACTTCTTGGTGGGCCTTGAACCTTGTCACTTAAACATAAAAGATGAGTTACAGACACTTTTCAGTATCTTCAAACCTTAACTGCTTACGGGCATAGAATTATCAATCGCAAAGAGATGTTTCCAAGTAAGCAGTATATAACATTTTCGCTTAATTCACAGTATTCTTTTAGATATATTGTCTATAATATTATTGTGTATCATTTCAATAACAACAAATACATCACATGCAAGGCGTGGTGTGATTATTTTAATAACCTTATCACCTAGGCATAGTTAATTGATGGTTATAATGGATATTTATTCCAGAAACGGTTAGGGGGTAACATAATCATTCATATACTATGCAAAACTAGTAGGACTATTCCTGACCAAAAGCTGCTGGAGATTAGTAATAGAAGAGCAAAACCATAAAGAATAGCAAACAACGGTGTTAACCTCGAAGAAGAACACACATAAGATCTTGTTAGAGTATTTGGTTGTGCGCCCATTAAGTTGTAGCAGGGTAAATGGATCTTGGAGAAGATCCATTTAACACAACCAGTGTTTAGTCCCACACCACCTAGTGGTGGGACTTGGAGGCTCTGGAGAGGCTATATAAGGAGCCCCAGACCTCCAGTACTCATTGAGAAAAAGCAATGCATAGCATGCCCCTTTGAGGGCTTCTCTCGTGGTTTCATCCCGCTCCTCACGGAGTAGGATTCCACGTAAAATCATGGTGTTCCATGTTCTATCTTTCTTGTTTATGCTCAGTTTATCAATCGCTTCCGCATTCTTCATATTTTATAACAGATCTCCTAGTGCAATTCATGATCTTCGACCAACTGATACGAACGGAAGGCAGTCGAAATCTGTAATAAAGATGGGGGAAGGTGGAGGAATATGGATGCCTGTCCTCAGTCCTGAGCTGTAAAAAAGGTAAGCAACAGAATATTAAAAACCAAAAAAGAGGCAAGAAAGATGAGAAGGCCTCGATGAAGAACATATTAGATCTCTGATTGTGCTCTATGATCATCGTCAGAGCAAAAACAATCGAAGGGAAAAAACAAAGGTGACCGAAATCCACATGACACACGAGAGGAAGACGAAGGAACAATGATTCCAGAATCTCCAATTCCGTAAAAAAGCAAAAAAAAAAAAAAGAAAAACAAAAACAAAAAAGTCCACATGAAAAGGTACATTAAATATCCTTGTACAGGTGCACCGCTATCTATACATAAGAAGATATCTACACCACCTCCCGAACGAAGTTCGATCCCTCGATCAATACCACATATCCAAATTACGCTATGCACGTGGCCTCCCTCATATCTGTCAACCTCCTCCTCCTACAATTCCAGACAATAATAACAGTAAACTCATAAGTAGGTAAAATCTAAGCTGCATGTACTTCTCAAGGAAGTGATCGTCATCGAGATTGGGATCGTCTTTGAGGTCCTCGAACTCCTTCTTGGTGCAATCGTCGGGCCATTGCTTGGATTTGGGACGCTTGAGGGGATATTCGGTGACAGCGAAGGGAGGGGTCTTCGAGGGAGTTGGTTTGGGCGGGAGGCTGTTAGGCTTCCGTTGGATGTCATCTCACTCGGTGGATGTCCTCTTCACGTCCTTGTACACAGAGTGCTGATCCATGAATAGCACGAGGCTCATCGGTCGTGGATCACGTGCTCAGAGGAAACAAAAAGGGTATCATCGAGATCGGTCACAGAGAAGAAAAGAGGAGAGAAGGAACGCAATGTATGTCCACGATATGCCAATAAAAGAGCAGCAAGAAGATGGGTGGAAAGGGAACGCATGGTGTTTTTGTGTAAGGGGATACCATGTGCCTCGAGGAAGAGCCAGAATTGGCATCCTTGTTCGATGGAATTTAAAAGGATAAACACTTTGTTCGAGTGGGAAGTAAGTCCAAGAGATCCGATCAAAGGTACTGTCCATGTGTTTATTAGCTGAGAAGGAGAACCCAGCACACCAGCACATACTGTTCACATGTTTATTAGCGTTTTTTTAAATATTTACTAATTTAGTTATAATTAAATAAATATGTATGAAAAATTGAAAAAAATTATAATTCAGTGCTGACTTGGGTGGGGTATTGCGTTTGTATCTCACCATTTTACATCTATACCCTATCCCAAAAATCATTGATATAAATAACCATCACATTTATACTATTAAAAGTAACTATATTTAGGTATTCTTTTGCTTGATGCATTGATTTTTATAGCCACAATAAAAGTTAATCAGTTCTTAATTTCATAATTATGATAACCGAAATTATCATTTTGAGTTTAGATTTATGCACGTGGATACATTTAGATTTATACATGTACATTTTTAGATAAAGATAAATATTTTTGCAGGTTCGTTTATGCTTGTTATTTTCTATCATAACAATAAGATAGGATAATTTTTTTACACACACTATCATATCCATTTTTAGGTGGACATTGATATGTGTTTTTATTTTGACAGGTATGAAAGTTTATTTCTATAACAAATATATGTATACATAAAATAATACGAGTTTGAATTATTTTTGTTGATACTGGAGCATAGATGCATATATAAAATAATACAAGTTTGAATTATTTTTGCAGATACTGAAACAAATACATATATCGCTTTTATTTTTTGTAACAGGGGGTCGAATAATCTGTATCCGTTTGATGCATTTTCATTTTTGCTGAAAGAGATATAAATACGAATATCATTTTCTCTTTTTGGGTACAGACACAAAAATAAGCATCAGTTGTATATTTGTATAGACAATTACTAATGTCATTTTTATTTTTTGTCAGTCTTTTTGATATAGACGATACAAATATCATTTTTAAATTTTCATGTTATATACACGGATATTGAAAATCACAAATCCAAGATATATAATTTTCTCCCAATATCATGAGCAAATCTAGAAAAAATATCCAAGTATACGTCTCAAAGATATCCATAACTACATCCACAAAAAGGGCATATAATTATACAGATATCCATATCAAAAAAAGGAAACTATCATATTCATATCTATGTTCTCAAAAAATGAAACACATTTTCTTATGGTTATCCATATGCATTAAAATAAATAAATAAATAATTTTCATTCAATAATAATTCTAAATTAGGTATGTTATCTAAGTCAAAACGTTAATTTCCGTTATCGTAATTTTGAAATTAAGAACTAATTAACTTCTATCAAGACTATAAAAATCAATTCATCAAGCACAGAATACACTTAAATATAGTTACTTTTAATAGTGTCAATGTGATGGTTATTTATATCAATGATTTTTGAGACATGGTATGGATGCAAAATATTGTGATACAAATGCAAAACCCCTCACCCAAATCGACACTTGAGGTGCTTTTTTGGGCATTCTCCCGATATCAACATCTCAGATGTCGATTTATTTCTAAATCATTAACTTTCTATTTATATATCTATATATTTAATCAATATTAAATTAGTATTTATTAAGAAACCCTTTTATTAGCTAAGAAAAAAAGTCAGTTTAGTATATTAATAAGATAAGATGTATTGCAATATCAACGGGCAAAAGTCCATCTTCTTCGTTTTCCTCTCTACTTTCCCACCAAAATGCCCCCACGAAGGCGCGACCGCCAGAAGGTCTCCACCGCCGCCGCCCCCTCTTCCGCCACAGATCCAGCGGCCCCTCCCCGGATCGTGCGACCCACAGCGGACACTGTCGCCCCTCCTCAGAAGTCCCTCCTCTTCTCCGCCATCCGATTCGCCGTCGTCCTTGCCGCCTTCCTTGCCCTCTACTACCGCCGCAACTCCGCCCCCTCCACCTCCGTTCGGGAGAGATCCCTCGTCCGTTCCGACGTCTCCTACCTTGACATCCTCAACGTTAGTGCACGTCCCGCAATTCCTACGGCCCCGTCCCTTTGCGGTTTTCCGAAATGCTTAAGTTCAACTTGGCAACACTGGATTTTATGGACAAGCCGATAGAGTATGCATCGAGTTCGACGGATGCTCACTCTCTCTACCTGATGTGGAATTTTGTTCTGATCATGTCTTGTTTGTTTTGATTTTGTGTGTGTCGAATTGTTTGCTGCTATTTGTTTCGCGCCGAGAATTTAGGGTCACAGGATCTTGCTTGGATTTTGCTGCTAGTTGTTAGAACGGCTGGGACTTAAATTTACGTATTTGGTTCGAACACTCAAATGATCACAGAAAAGGATGCGTGCCTATGTAATGTACGGACACATAGCTCTTGGTCGAAAATTTGAGGAATCTAAACACAAATAAACATGTTCTATATCTGTTTGATGTGGAGAATACTGCGCAACTTTTCATACCTGTTGATCATGTGTTAACTGCTCACAATATGATTGATATTCGGATTGTGTTTCTATATTTGATAATATGGTACATGTTTTTAGATCTGATTACAAAAGTCAATGTATGCACATCTTCGGGTAAATGGCGGCATCGCTAGTGCCGTTTCAGTTAGAGTCCTGTATATCCTTCTCCTGTCACAGGGATCTCTTTGGCATAAGAATTAGAGCTGCCTATTGAGTTATAGACGTAGAATGCAACTGAAATCGTGTAAATCGTGGAGAGACATGGCCCGGGAGATACGGTGCCATGGAATTGCCAAATTTATGCATGGGGCATGCCTATGTATTTCATTATATCACGGGTTAAGGAATAAGTGAGATTTACAGTCACGTAATAAGCAGGTTGGTTACCATGTCAAAGAAGACACCCACAAAGTCAGGGAAGATTGATTCGACCAATTTCTCTCAAGCTTGAGCCCTATTTAAGATGGAGGACGAGTTGCAGAAATATTTTAATCACATTTTTTAGAGAATAGTTATCCTAAATAACAAGTATCATTTCGTCATCCTAAGTGCATGAAAATAGATGTTATACTAGTTGCCCGAATTCATGCATTGCCTTTCAGCTTACTTGCCTGGTAATTACATTTGTGATATGATATCATTTTTGATCATTTTTTTGATATGTTTTAGGAGCATTCAAGGACATCTGGTAACACGACCCAACGGAATTTTCCGAATCATGTGCTTGCATATGTTACACCATGGTTTGTTATTGTGCTTGTCATATGCATAGTACTTAGTGGTTTGTGATTTAAAAGGGTTTTTCTGTTCTCACAGGAACTCATGGGGTTATGAAATGGCTGAGAAGTATGGTGCGAAGTTGACACATATATCGCCAGTGTGGTATGAGGTGAAGAGGTATGCATTTTTTTTGCAATGAGATGTGGAATGGTATAACCCGAGACTGGACTAAGCCTGAATGTAGTCCATTTCGAGTGTGTAATATTTTGTAAGAAATTGCATCTATCTAGATTTAAAAAAATCAAACCATTTTCTGTGTTTTAGATTATTTTAAACGAATCTATTTTGGATAAGAACCACCACCACCACTAACAAAGCCTTTTCCCAAAGCCTTTTCCCACAATTAAGTAGGGTTGACTACATGGATTCTTTCCTTCGTTCAGATTTATCTTGGGTCAATCTCCGCTTATATCTAAAAACCTAAGATCCCTTCGTATAGTCTCATTCCAACACTTCTTAAGCTGTCCTCGTCCTCTCTTAGCCGACTTAACATCCCAAAACTCGCATCTCCTAATTGGTGCGTCAACTGACTTCCTTTGCAAATGGCCAAACCACCTTAAGCGATTTTCTTGCATCTTATTCTTGATCAGCGCTACACCAATTTTCCTTGTGATTGCATCATTCCGAATCTGATCTTTACGTGTGTGTCCACACATCCACCTCAGCATTTTCATTTATGCTAATGCCATTCTCCATACATGTCTATGGTTCACAGGCAAATATTCAGATCCATCGAGTATAGCAGGTCTCACGGTTGCTTTGTAAAACTTTCCTTTGATTTTTTAAAGAAATTTTCTTATCACAGAGAACAACAAAGGCTCTTCTCCACTTTAGCTAGTATGCATTTATTCTACTAGTAATATCTCCATCAATTTCCCCATCATGTTGCAAAATAGACCTCAAGTATGTAAAAGAATCTCTCTTCCGAATGTTATCGTCGCCAATCTTCACATTGATTCCTTCACCATTGCTTCCATCAAAAGTGCACTCCATATATTCGGTCTTAGTCCTACTTATACGAAATCCTTTAGTCTCCAGTGCATTTCTCAAGACTTCAAACTTCTCATTTACTCCATCGATAGTCCCGTCAATCAACATAATATTATCAACAAATAACATACACCAAGGTATCTCATCCCGAGTGTGACTTGTCGACTCGTCCATAAACCAAAGTAAAAAGAAATGGACTTATAGGGTTCTTATTTAGGATAAGAACCCTATAATAAAAATTACAATTCAAAATTTACATAATACTTGGGCAGAAAGCAAGTTAAACATTCACCATAAGAGAGATTAGTTATTGTTGGGAAAAGAGTCTTCGTTCTAATTCAAGAAAAACCCTAGGCTCTCTTATATAGGGAGAGACCTAAAGGGTAAATTACAAAGAAGTCTATATAAGAAAAGAAATAATGACAGGATACATAAAATGATAATAAAGAAACTATCTCTACACTCTCCCTCAAGGTGGAGCATAGATGTCTATCATGCTCAGCTTGGATGAACATCTCTGAAAGGGTCCTCTGAGTAGTGGCTTGGTGAATACATCTGCCGTTTGATCTACTGAGCTCACATGTGCAGCAGATATCAATCCTCTCTGAATCAAATCCCTGGTGTAATGGCAGTCAACTTCAATATGCTTGGTCCTTTCATGGAATGCTGGGTTGTTGGCAATGCATAGCGCTGCCTGATTGTCACACTGAAGCTTCATAGGTAGTGGCACAACTACATGTAGATCTTCTAGTACGGAACGAACCCACATCATTTCCGTGCTAGCTTGGGCCATGGCCCTGTATTCGGATTCAGCACTGGACCTTGCCACAATAGTTTGTTTCTTGCTTTTCCAAGAAACCAGAGAGCCTCCACAAACACCGCGAACCCTGAGGTTGATTTTCGATCCTTAGGGCATCCTGCATAATCTACGTCTGCACACGCTGAGATAGATAGGTCTGTGCCCTTTCTAAATAGCAGCCCTGACCCTGGAGAAGACTTCAGATACCTCAGTATCATGTGTATAGTATCCATGTGAACCTGTCTTGGCTGCTCCATAAATTGACTCACCCTGCTAACTGCAAATTGAATGTCTGGGCGAGTTATGGTAATGTAGAGGAGTTTTCCCACCATTTCTCTATATCTCCTCTTATCTACTTCATCAGTATCACCATCATACAGCTTCACGTTAGGGTCCATGGGAATACTTGATGGTTTGCATCCATCCATACCAGTCTCAGTTAGGAAGTCTGTAATGTACTTCCGTTGGGTCATCACCAAGCCCTGTGCATTCCTTACAAATTCCAACCCCAGAAAATATCTTAGGGTCCCAAGATCCTTCGTAACAAACTGACGGCCTAGGAATGCCTTCGCCCTTTCTATGCCCTGAGCATCATTTCCTGTAACAAGAATATCATCCACATAAACCATAATGACAACCGTACCTGCCGATGACTTCTGGACCAACAACGAGTGATCGGCATTTGACCTCTTGAATCCCTGTTGCTCAATTAGGTTGGACAGCTTCTGGAACCATGCTCTCAGGCTCTGTTTGAGGCCATATATCGCCTTGTGAAGTCTACAAACCATGTGCATCTCCCCCTCAGCAGTAAACCCTGATGGCTGCTGCATGTAGATTTCCTCTTGTAAGTCCCCGTACAGAAAGGCATTCTTGACATCTAGTTGAGATATACTCCAATCACGGACCACAACAACCGACAAGAGAATACGAAGGGTCGAATGTCTCGCCACTGGAGAGAAGGTATCCATGTAATTCACGCCATAGGTTTGTGTAAATCCTCGTGCGACCAAGCGTGCTTTGTACCTATCCAACGTGCCATCTGCATGATATTTTACTGTAAAGACCCACTTACAGCTCACAACGGATGCATCAGGAGGCGCAGGGACCAAAGACCATGTGCCACGGGACTGCAAGGCCTTCATCTCTTCTTCCATAGCCAATCTCCAGCAATCATTCTTCAAAGCCTCCTGGTATGTCCGTGGTATATCCACGGAAGACAGGGCTGTGACAAACTGCTGAAACTCACCAGTGAGAAGGTGAAAGGAAATCTGTGAAGCCAAGGGATATGAAGCACACTGCCTCCGCTGCTTCCGAATAGCAATCGAAACATCAAGGTCATCATCTGCTATACTGGATGGGCCAGTGTCGTCCTGTACTGAAGAATCCTGCACGTGTACCAAATCTGACCCGTCAGTAGTAATGCCATCTGAACATACCTGAGGCATGATGATAGGCTGATGTGTGGTCTGAGCAGGACATGACCGACGCGTATAGAATTTAGGTAATGGCGAAATGATAGGCCGTGGAATGGGTGGAGGTGGAGGTGGTGGTGGAGATGGTGGTGCTGGTGTGGGGACTTGCAGAGGGGACGACTCAGGTGAACTCCCTATAGGTGGGGGAGGAACATAGACATCATCAGTGGTAGTAGATGGTACCATTCTGTCACTTGCAGGCGAGAAATACATGATAGACTCAAAGAAAGTGACATCAACACTCACAAAGTACCTCTTAGTCGTTGGGTCATAACATCGATAACCCTTCTAAGTCCTGGAATAGCCAACAAAGACGCACTTGACTGCTCTGGGAGAGAATTTGTCAAGACCGGGAGATAGACGATGAACGAAAGCCATAGTACCAAAGACACGTGGAGTCAGTGAGAATAACTCCTTGTCTGGGAAAAGAAGAGAGATAGGTATCTTCTCACCAAGAACCAAGGTTTTTGAAACCGAACCGGACACTGAACCGGAAACCTTGCTGAAATGGTCGGATCGGGTTGAACCATGTAATCAAACCGGTTCAACCGGACGATGACGTCATCATTATTTAAAACCAGATTAAACCGGACCGGTGAAAAAAAAGTGGTTGAACCGGCTAATCAAACCGAAATGAAATAATATATAATATAATATACACTTAAATATACTAGAAATACATATAATACATAGATAATGTATATATTTCACACTATACATAAAGTTTTTTCTTATACACCATCAAATGTCATACATATCATATATATATATTATTTGGACTAAATGTTGTATAATATGATAATAGTTTACTTATATCTAAAACCCAATACATCCAAAAAGTTGCCTTAGTGTAGTTGGTTAGAAATGTCAAACAAGTAACCAAAGGTCATGGGTTCGATTCCCACTATCAACAAAATTTTTAAATAATTTAAAAATTAAATGCGGTTCAACTTCGGTTGAACCTGGTTAAACCGGGTCAAAAAAAATAGGTTGAACCGGACGGGTTAACTAAAATTGAAATTATCGAACCGAACCGGCCTAAACCGGTTAACCGGACCGGTCCAGGCCCGGTTCACCGGTCGGACCGGTCGAACCGGCCGGTCCGGTCCGGTTTCAAAAACATTGCCAAGAACTGAGGATGGCATTCGATTGACCAAATAACACGCAGTAAGAACAGCGTCACCCCAGAATGAAATAGGAGCACAGCTCTGAATCAACAGGGTACGGGTAATATCCAAGAGATGGCGATGCTTTCTTTCCGTCACACCATTTTGCTGTGAGGTATATGCACACGTAGTTTGGTGAATAATACCCTTTGATGAAAGAGAGTGAGAAAGTGAGCGCGTACAAAATTCGAGGGCATTATCCGTCCGCACATATTTGACAGAGGAAGAGAAAACATTGTGCATTTCATTAATCAAATTTTTGATCACATCTCCTCCTTCAGATTTATTCTTCAAAAGAAAGACCCATGACACACAAGAAAAATCATCTACTACCACAAGATAAAACCTGTGCCCCTGATGATCGGGAACACGACTCGGACCCCATATATCTATATGCAACAACTCAAACGGGGAGCTACTGCTCCGACTCTGACGACTTGGAAAGCTTGACCTATGATGCTTTCCCAACTGACATGCTTCACAGCGAAAAGACGAACTAGGAAAAATCTGGGGTAGAAGATGGCGCATTTTCTGGAGCGGAAGGTGACCAAACCGGAGATGCCAGATGTACGGAGAGACTGGTCCGGCAGAATGAGAAGAGACACCAGCATAGGAATGTCGGACCAGCCGATATAAACCATTCTGCTCAGAGCCACAACCAATCACCTTACCCGTGAGTATGTCCTGAAAAATGAGAGAAGACGGGTCAAATATAGCACGACAATTTAGATCCTTCGTGATCTGACTAATAGATAGCAAATTCATTGAGAACTCAGGAGCATGTAGGACGTTCTGTAGCTGCATAGTGGAGGAGAGGACGACCTCCCTGAAGGATATTGAGAATCCTTAAGCGCATCACGGAAGCGTGTTGATCGCATCGTATGCAATCGGAGCAACTAGTCGCACTAGTCGCAAGATGCAGCGGAAATTAAAATTTTAACTTTAAAGATGAAACCACATGATCACGAGAACACTTCTCAGATCGTTTCATCAAACCACAAAGTATTAGGAATACCTCTTGAAGCGTGGTTGTGATCGCGAGATCCCAAAGTAGAGATCCTCCTATCTTAAGTCCGACCCACGGAGAATGCGCTTGCGGGCACGATGATGAGTCGCGTCCTTCCCGCAATCCTTGATGAAGATCCAAGCGTCGAAGGCGAAGCAAGATCCTCTCTTCTTTAATAATCAAAGTGGACGGCCACTTGGAGATTGAGAGAGAGACCACACACGAGAATAAGAGAGAGAGAGAGAAGTTGTCTTTCACAACTCTAGATCATGTACCTTGGAGAGGCTACCCTAGCCCTCCTTTTATACTAGTTTAGGATCCAATGGATCTCAATCCATGGGACACATGGATCCAAGGGATATGCTTGGTCCATGATAAATCAATGGCTAGGATTTGTTGTTCAATAACAACAATTTAAAGTTAATTAATCAAGAGATAATATAACAAATGAAGTGGAGTTAACCAACCCCTAAAAAGGGGGGGGGCGTCACCCATGAACTCTTCATGGGTGACGCCACCCATGAGGGTGGTTGTTTTCTCCATTTTATTTATTATATTATTTCTTAATTAATTACAATAAATATCCATCAAAATAATTCCAAAATTAATTTGTGAATATTTCAATCTTGCCATTGAAAATTATGTGAATCATATTCACAACCCAAACTAGTTAGTAAATTACATTTCCAATTAACAAATGTGAATCCAATTCACATTATTAATTAACAAATGCTATTTACATAAATTCTCTCTCTTATATATATGTATATTATAAATCATATTTATAACATACATATATCATGGAAAGTGCTATCCATATTCTCTTAATCCTTGATAATTAAATCTCATTTAATTATCTTAGATAATCATTTTCTCAATATGAATCATATTCATATTTAAGCTTGATGACTAAATCATATTTAATCATCAAGTCCTTGCTTGGATATTTCATCAAAAGAATTATTCTTGAACCCTTTCAAGAATAATGTGCTTTCTCCGCAGATACTTGGAGATAAGGACAGGGCGATTGTATTATTCCATGTATAGTGACTTGGATATTGAGATATTATCTCAAATCCAGATCGAACGAACCTCCCATAGATGCTTGATTAAATCAAGACCGCAAGTCCAATCTTCTCATTGAATCTGAATCTCATTCAGATCAATGTCCAACACTTGGACTAAGATTGGATCGCTTCTCTACTGAAAGGAGTCACTAAAATCCAGACCTGTTTCATCACTCCCTCGGAATGGAAGCGTCATGGATATACAATCGTTTATGATCACATCACCCTTAGGTATTCCCAATACCTGTACATCCTGCATACTGGAAGACCCATGGTCAACCCGAAGATAAAGATCTATTTTACACTGTCTTCTTCAGGGTTTGATCACCAAGTTTCTCATTTGATCATTGGGATTTGGTATCGATCATATACTTTCCAAAAGTATATATCATACCTAGGTCTTGATCATATACTTTCCAAAAGTATATATCAAACCTACAAATTCAGTCAAGCTTCCAAAGCGAGACGACCGTGCACGGAATTTGATTCTTCCCAATATCTCATGAGTGAGCTCATGTCTTCCGGTTCAGTAGTGAACCTGTATGATCCCTTTGAGAGATCGTATTACTCATATGCCCTTATATGCACACCAGCTCGCCGGTGTATAGACCTTGGTTAGGTCATCAACCTATTGGTCTGCCAAATGTACACACTCAGACATATAGTAACACATCTGTCTCCGGTCAGAGGATGCGTGCCTATGCTGTGACAGCATTCAACATAGGACTTAGGTTATCTCGATCTCGTTAAGTCAACTCTTTGACCTAACTAATCTGACACCTCCGAATCTCTATTCCTATGCAGAGGACCTGCATCAAGAGGTCGGTCAGATATCAGCCTATGTGAGAAAGGATTGCCATCTCCTACTCAGGCTGGAGATCACATCTTAACAATCATTTGACGGTGCTTGATGAGTCCTCAATCTAACTCTTTAGATATTCATCCAAGCACCAGCCTCTATGATTTAATAATTGAATCAACAGCTGTATGATCATTAAGATAGCCATGGTACATAACCCTAATTGTACAGAGGGACCTATTATGCAAATTATTTATTCTTCATTTCAGATCAGGGAATGATATTTGCAATAACATTTATTGCATAATGGCTCGTCGTGGGCTCACATGTCCAACAATCTCCCACTATCCCAAAGAGCCATTAATGGGGTAATCATTTAAACCCACACTCATGTGACAATCATAAGCTATTAAGAAATAGCTAGGTAAGCTGATCAGTCACTCTGTTCCTAAAAGACTATGCCAAGTCCTTTTACGGCACTTGCATATCCCTAGGTAACAGTGCTCGCATCCAATGCGAATGTTGCATCTAATGCAACCTATACTCAATCTAGTCAAAGCAGTTACAATGTCCTTGACACTATTGCTCAACAATTGTTATAACCAGTATATCCACAATCCTTATCAGAATACCCTTATTCCGGGAGATCACTATCTCTCAAGGTATCCACAGTTAAGACCTTTTAGATCTCTATCTATAAAGTCTTAAGCTCTTGAAGATAAGACTTAGAGATCACTATCTCTAAAGCCTTGTCATCTTTGAAGATATAGTTATTACTGCAATCAAGTGTTTTCTCTCCATAGTAGGATTAGTAACAGTTTACTACTCCCACTGCATGGAAGATATCTGGCTTTTGTACACATCTAGCAAATACTTAGCTTTCCGTAACTGATGCACAAGTGCAAGCAGTTCTAGCATTCACTTCCTCAACTCTTTGAGGTGCTATCCCTTTAGATAGGTCAGTACCAAATCTCAAAGGAAGGAAGCCTTTCTTGGAATTTCCAAGAATGGAACATATCCAAGGTGTACTACTAATGTGACAATCCCAATGGCCTCTTTTCTTTGCTTCTGAACTCCTTCAGAACTAAGATCTAAGAGGTATTCTTGAGATCATATCTCAAGGTATGGAATAGCCAGTCTATAAAACACTTATTATCATCCTTATATCATTCCAAATGATTAGGATATTATCTACATTTAGCACGATGAACACAATGGCACTCCCACTAAGCTTCACATGGTACATCAAGATTCCATTTGAAATCATAACATTTATAATTTCATCAAATCTTATGTTCCAACTTCAAGAAGCTTATTTGAGTCCACAGATGGATTTCTTTAGCTTTCACACCTTACTTTCCCAAATCATGAAGCCATGGGGCTACTTCATGTGAATATCCTCAGAGAGTTATTCTTAGAGGAATGCAATCTTGACTTACATCTTGAAGATGCAATAGTTAAGTTGTGTAGCTAAGGTTAGCAATATTCTGATGATTTTAAGCATGGCCACTGAAGAGCAAGTCTCATTGCAAGCAATGTCTTCTCTTCCGATGTGTAGCTTATGACTACGAACCGAGCTTTGAAGGTCTCTACCTTCTCATCAGGTTCCCTCTTCTCTTGAAGATCCATTTACACCTTAATGGGTCTAACCCTTGTAGGTGGATCCTCGAGGGTCCATATACAACACTTGCATATGAAGTCTACTTTAGACTTTATTGCTAATATCCATCTTTCCATGTCACGATCCTCAGGAGCTTCATCACATGAAGTCCGATCATTTTCAGACTCAACTGACACATGGAATACATCCTCAAACTCATTTGAAGAGGTATTAATGTTTCATCTTTAATTATCCTTTTAGTTTCATATTGTAGGAGCCTCATCATCTTTTCAAGATTAGATGAGTTCCTATACTTCATTTCATCTTGATTCTTAAGAGTCTCAATCCTCCAAGAATCACATTCTCAGAAATGAGATCTTTTAAGAATCTCAAGGTCATAAAGTAGGTATCCAATACCATCCTTTATTTTCCTAATGAAGTAGCACTCTCAAGTGCTAGATTCCAGCTTACATGCATGGAACCTTATTAAGGATATATATTGTAGTCTCTACTACACATATATACCTGGAAACTAAGAGGATAATTATGCTAAAATTCATCATTGATCTAATCATGTCACACATGATCCAATTGTATCTTCCTACAACTCTATTGAGTTCAGGTTTATTAGGAGGAGTGAGATAGAAATGATATTCACATCTCCATAAGGTATTCTTTTTGAATTTTATCTAATAGGTACAAGCTACCTAGGTTAGATCAAATTCATTTCATCTTTCTTTAAACTTTGGTTCTAAACCAAAATTGTGAAATCTTTGAACATTTCAAAGGTTTCTCAGGTGAAGAGAAGAAATCTCATATCATACGTAATCATCAATAGATATTACATATCCATAATGTTTACTATGATATAGATGATCCACATACATCAACATGTATGAGATCTTGAATACCTCTACATCTAACACCATTCCCAAAGAAGGGTGTATTGGACATTTTACTTTGAATACAATATTCACAAGTATGTAAGATTTGAAATTTTAGACATTCTAAAGTTTCGTATCTTACTAGTCTATTGATCACATCAGCAGACATATGTCCAAGACTTGATGCCAGATCATTGTCAAATGATCTTCATCCTCCTATTGATCTTATAAGGTTTGATTTTCAGTATTAGAAATCTTAATGAACCATTCATTAATTTTCTAATTTTGTGGAGTCCACTAGATGTTAGATTACTATCTGAAATATTTCCATCATAACTCTTTATGATAGTTCTATCTCAGAATTCATGTTTATTTCCAACATTTAGGAACAAACAATGAGGGTATTCTAATATCTAGGTCATAGAGACATTCTCTAAGACTAAGGGCTCTCCCACTGAGAATATGAAGTCCATCTATCCAATAGAGATTGCTGCAACAATTACAGTAATATCCATGTAGATGACTACTAAACCTTAAGATCAAATTTCTAATCTTCTAATATGTATATGCAACCAATTGCAATTGTCATTAGAAGATTGGGATACAATTGTCAGACTTTATCTTATGAAATAATAAAGTCAGAGACAATGATTATATGTAGATTATTCTGATGCTCTATCTGAGTCCTTCACTAAGGATTTTAGACAGATTTGATAGTCATACTATCAACACATCAACTTATTGCAGTATTGGCATTCATCCAACTCTTTGGATGTCATATGGAAGTCACAGAAGTAGGTCAATTCTTTGACTTTCCTTCTTACTCGGGTCTGACCCATGCTTCCACTGCACTCTCTTAATCTATAAACAACCATTGCTTAAGACTAAGGATCTCTTATGTTAAATTCAAAAGAATTTAATGTAAGAGCATTTCAACATTTATACATGCTTCATTAAATTCATACGATATGAATATTATGAAGCTTTATGAATGACTAGAGTATAGATAATAGAATGATGACACTCATCATATCTACATACATCTTAACTCTTAGAGACTTAGGTTCAGGTAGGTATTCAAACATTTTGAATACATCATCTCTTTCGAGCCACCATTCTGCATAATACAGAGAACCATGTCATTCATGATTAAATGTCTAGAGCACATATGTATGCCAAAATATCTTCTTTTATTTTATAAGGATTATTCGACAATTACGATCACCATCGACATGTCACTTCCAAAGTACACTCGATGAAAGATCAAGACTATAGAGACATACAAACCCTAAGGTGATGTCTTAGTGTCTTACATAATTGTCATTCCTCATTATGTTGAGGAAACTTGCACACTGCAACCACATACAATATGTGTCCAATTGCAAGTACAATATCTGGATCATGAGTCCAATCCATGATATTTTTACTGGTTATCATTGAGTATAACATTGAGTGGGTTTAATGAAGGATTATCTGAAATAAGAAATTTGCATAAGGGTATATATATATTATATATACATGTTTTACTTTGATTTAGGAATTTTTATATCAAAGTTGTCTTGCCTTGTCAATATTGAAAGTTCATTCCCTTAATCACTTTCAATGTAAGAGATATTCTTACCATTATATCTCTAGCAAGATCTGGGATCTCCTTTCCTATCTTTGTTGCATCCCAATAATATGAGAACCTACAACTCGGATAAAAAGAAGCGGGAACACATTCCGCCTTGCAAGTCCAACTTGCATTTCCCAATTCGGTCTTTAACACCCGGGCCCACCACCCCTAAGATGATGTTGACCCGTTATTAATTGAACCGACCGTCAACAGGCTTAATACTCGCTATACGCAATCCAATATCGCCCCAATAATATGAGGACCCGATATTGGGGTCACTACGTATACGGCCTTACTCTTTCGAGAAGCAAAGAACCCGATCCAATTAAATCATGCACAGGATCTGTCACTTCGGACAGGCGTCTCCCATACACAACAACTGGCGACGGAATCCTTTGCCTTGACGGGAGACCATGGATGTCACTTATGTGATCCTCCACCTCATATTCAAATTGTATAATTAATTATCGTGAATCACATTCACATAATTAATTCTTCCAAGGAAAATACACATCTATTCAAAATAGAGTGTTTATTGGATATGACTAATTTAATCATATTAAATTAATCATTAATCCAAACATCAACAAACATGTCTTTTACTTGAATAGTAGGTATAATCTCAAAATACGTATTATTCGAATTTTAATAATTAGAAAAATACATATTGTCTGTCTCTGGTATTATACAATCCCTACCCGCTGTCATGGCCAGTACCGACGAGAGTGGGACGGACCACATACGTTGCAACCCGCGACCCCAATGCTCTCCGACTAGGCACCACATCCACCTCGGGAAAGGATAATACTAGATAGACCATCATGTACTTTTAGATGTTCATCGGTTTTTCAACCGAAAAAATTATACCATATAATATAAATCAAAACATTTTTGATTATAAGGAGATTTGCTAGACAAATCCCCAATCCTATTCAAGCAAAAAAGGGTTTTTCATGTAAAAGTTGTCCTACAACAATTGTAGGATAAACTATGGTTTTCATGAAAGCAATGTTTGTTGATGAACCAATGATCAAGATCTAATATCTCATCATTGTGGTTTAGGCAAGTGTCATTCAATGAAATAATTATCTCTTTAAATATTTCACAAATATTTATCACTAATTATTCCAGAAAATTAACAATTAATTTTCATCATGATGATTGAATGACATATCACAAGGTTCAAGATCAAAAATGTTAATTTCCAGCAGTGACCCCCAATCACTAAAATTAACATATCTTGATGAATTTAAATCCAAAAAATGCAAACTCAGTTTCCAAAGATTGCCTATTTGATTTATTAAAGAACCCAAGTGATAATTCACGCATTTCAAGGCGGATTAAAACCGTAATCAACTCATTAATTACGTTCAAATCCGCAGTTCCCGCAACAGTGGATATAGTCATATTCAAAAGGCCATATCTTGAGCAAATAAAGTCCAAATTTAGTAAACTCAAGTCCTATGGTTTCCTTGATTAATGGGGAACAAAATCCAATTGAAATTTTCGTGTTTAAACATTTTAAACAGTACGGAAAAAAAACAATTAGACAGAGGTGCGAAAAACCGAAATGCAGCAAGCGTTTCGCAACCCTTTCAAGAACCAAATCGTCTAAGGTGTATGGATCATATCCAAAACCTTATTCAACCTGGCTCTGATACCACTTGAAGGATATTGAGAATCCTTAAGCGCATCACGGAAGCGTGTTGATCGCGACGTATGCAATCGGAGCAACTAGTCGCACTAGTCGCAAGATGCAGCGGAAATTAAAATTTTAACTTTAAAGATGAAACCACATGATCACGAGAACACTTCTCGGATCGTTTCATCAAACCACAAAGTATTAGGAATACCTCTTGAAGCGTGGTTGTGATCGCGAGATCCCAAAGTAGAGATCCTCCTATCTTAAGTCCGACCCACGGAGAATGCGCTTGCGGGCACGATGATGAGTCGCGTCCTTCCCGCAATCCTTGATGAAGATCCAAGCGTCGAAGGCGAAGCAAGATCCTCTCTTCTTCAATAATCAAAGTGGACGGCCACTTGGAGATTGAGAGAGAGACCACACACGAGAATAAGAGAGAGAGAGAGAGAAGTTGTCTTTCACAACTCTAGATCATGTACCTTGGAGAGGCTACCCTAGCCCTCCTTTTATACTAGTTTAGGATCCAATGGATCTCAATCCATGGGACACATGGATCCAAGGGATATGCTTGGTCCATGATAAATCAATGGCTAGGATTTGTTGTTCAATAACAACAATTTAAAGTTAATTAATCAAGAGATAATATAACAAATGAAGTGGAGTTAACCAACCCCTAAAAGGGGGGGGGGCGTCACCCATGAACTCTTCATGGGTGACGCCACCCATGAGGGTGGTTGTTTTCTCCATTTTATTTATTATATTATTTCTTAATTAATTACAATAAATATCCACCAAAATAATTCCAAAATTAATTTGTGAATATTTCAATCTTGCCATTGAAAATTATGTGAATCATATTCACAACCCAAACTAGTTAGTAAATTACATTTCCAATTAACAAATGTGAATCCAATTCACATTATTAATTAACAAATGCTATTTACATAAATTCTCTCTCTTATATATATGTATATTATAAATCATATTTATAACATACATATATCATGGAAAGTGCTATCCATATTCTCTTAATCCTTGATAATTAAATCTCATTTAATTATCTTAGATAATCATTTTCTCAATATGAATCATATTCATATTTAAGCTTGATGACTAAATCATATTTAATCATCAAGTCCTTGCTTGGATATTTCATCAAAAGAATTATTCTTGAACCCTTTCAAGAATAATGTGCTTTCTCCGCAGATACTTGGAGATAAGGACAGGGCGATTGTATTATTCCATGTATAGTGACTTGGATATTGAGATATTATCTCAAATCCAGATCGAACGAACCTCCCATAGATGCTTGATTAAATCAAGACCGCAAGTCCAATCTTCTCATTGAATCTGAATCTCATTCAGATCAATGTCCAACACTTGGACTAAGATTGGATCGCTTCTCTACTGAAAGGAGTCACTAAAATCCAGACCTGTTTCATCACTCCCTCGGAATGGAAGCGTCATGGATATACAATCGTTTATGATCACATCACCCTTAGGTATTCCCAATACCTGTACATCCTGCATACTGGAAGACCCATGGTCAACCCGAAGATAAAGATCTATTTTACACTGTCTTCTTCAGGGTTTGATCACCAAGTTTCTCATTTGATCATTGGGATTTGGTATCGATCATATACTTTCCAAAAGTATATATCATACCTAGGTCTTGATCATATACTTTCCAAAAGTATATATCAAACCTACAAATTCAGTCAAGCTTCCAAAGCGAGACGACCGTGCACGGAATTTGATTCTTCCCAATATCTCATGAGTGAGCTCATGTCTTCCGGTTCAGTAGTGAACATGTATGATCCCTTTGAGAGATCGTATTACTCATATGCCCTTATATGCACACCAGCTCGCCGGTGTATAGACCTTGGTTAGGTCATCAACCTATTGGTCTGCCAAATGTACACACTCAGACATATAGTAACACATCTGTCTCCGGTCAGAGGATGCGTGCCTATGCTGTGACAGCATTCAACATAGGACTTAGGTTATCTCGATCTCGTTAAGTCAACTCTTTGACCTAACTAATCTGACACCTCCGAATCTCTATTCCTATGCAGAGGACCTGCATCAAGAGGTCGGTCAGATATCAGCCTATGTGAGAAAGGATTGCCATCTCCTACTCAGGCTGGAGATCACATCTTAACAATCATTTGACGGTGCTTGATGAGTCCTCAATCTAACTCTTTAGATATTCATCCAAGCACCAGCCTCTATGATTTAATAATTGAATCAACAGCTGTATGATCATTAAGATAGCCATGGTACATAACCCTAATTGTACAGAGGGACCTATTATGCAAATTATTTATTCTTCATTTCAGATCAGGGAATGATATTTGCAATAACATTTATTGCATAATGGCTCGCCGTGGGCTCACATGTCCAACACTCCCCCTGTCCAACAAGGGGTGAATGGGTTCCATTTGCTATCTGTACTGAACGGCCAGGAGGAATGTCCCTGTAGGCCTGTAATCTATCTCTATCTCGGCAGAGATGATGCGTGGCTCCGGAATCTATAACCCAGTCAGATATATCATGAGGTGGTATGAAAGCAGTAGATCTACCTGAGGTACTGGCTGCGGCTGAGGAACTGGAAGAGGCAGTAGCAGCAATATCTGAAGAACCACTTGACGAATCACCAGACGAATGTGGCATAATATCTCGGAGACGGGCCACAAGTTCGTCGAATCGAGTATCGACAGTAGACAGTAATGGAGACTGTGAGTGCTCTGCAACACGTACCGATGCTGGTAACCCATGCTTCGAATAGCATGTCTCCTCCGAGTGTCCTGTGCGGTGACAATAGGAGCATGTCTGACTGAAGCGACCACCCCTTCCTTGAGATCCACGGCCACATCCACGACCACGACCAGAAGGCGGTCCACCTCTCCCACGCGAGACTGCTATCGCCGAAGGAGGTAGAGTAGAAGAGCTGGAGGAAACTGGAATGCGACTGAGCCTTCTGTAAACATCTTCCACTGGAGGAATAATTGTATCAGCTAGAATCTGAGATCGAGCGGCATCATACTCAGGATCAAGTGCCGCAAGTAGAACACCAACCAAGGTGGCGTTTCGGAATGCCTTCTGCTGTTCAGGAGTTGCTGTGAGAGGAATGGTACTATATAACTTCTCAAACATCCCTCTTAGGGATGTGTAAAGAGAATGGAGAGGTCTGCCGTTCTGCTTCATTGTGAAGATATCGTGCTGAAGCTGCAACATCTTCGTCTCATTTCACACCTGCGAGTATGTAGCGGCAAGAATGTCCCACATTGCCTTAGTAGTGGGCTGATGGAGGACGTCGTTAGCAATCTCCATCGTCAATGTACCAGACAACCAGACCTTCGCATAGGAGTCATCAACCTCCCATGAGGCATATATCCCAGTCTTCTCCGCTGGCTCATCCTCGGTAAGAATGTGCTTCTTACCATTCGACTTCATGAGGCTCATGAACTGCATAGCCCAGAGCTCATAGTTAGACCCGTCCATCTTGACAATTGGCGCATGACCTTTGAATGCGTCGGTGGAGGGTATATCGACTTTCGATTCTGACATACTGCCGCTTGGAGAAGAACTAGGATATGTAGACGCGATGATGAATGTCTACACCAACTGTATCGGATTTGAGTGCGTATGTAGACGTTACGCACTCAAATCCATATAACGACGAGGAGGAAACTAGGGCACGCCTCAAGGGAGGCTTACAGCCCTTGCAGCGGCTGGGAGCCGCTTAGGGACCTTGTGCGGCTGGCTGTGGACGCACCGGAGGGCCTACAACAACAACTGGTGGCTGCCGCCGGTGGGCTGGGGCCGCAGGCGGCTGGCTGGGGCCTTCGGCGGAGGGCTGGGGCCCGAGGAAGAGAGATAACGGCGAAGGACTGAGAGCTGGGTCCTCCTGCTGTGGCCTAGGGCGATGGGAGCCCCAGGAGGGAGGCGGCGACGGCGTGAGATAAAGGAAGGGAGAGAGCCGGCGGCGGTGCCGAGAAGAGGGAGGCGGGTGGGGAAAGGGGGGCGGCGGGTGGTGAGCTCTAGGGTGGCTTTGATACCATGTTGGGAAAAGAGTCTTCGTTCTAATTAAAGAAAAACCCTAGGCTCTCTTATATAGGGAGAGACCTAAAGGGTAAATTACAAAGAAGTCTATATAAGAAAAGAAATAACGACAGGATATATAAAATGATAATAAAGAAATTATCTCTACAGTTATGAATAAGGATAACATTTTAGTAGGAATGGGAAAATATAATACACCAAATATCTAATAGTATGCTGATTTTTACTTGGAACTGGTTATTACTTGTATAAAAGTTTGTTCTCTTGTTGCCTGTACTAATCCATTTATTGTCGAACTGCAGAGAATTCCTATATGATCTTTTGCTTACTGTATTAGATTGTCGATTGATCTGCTCCATTTAGGATTCTTTGAACATAGGTACTTGGAAGTTGGTTATGTACATTTGGTCCTATGCAGATTGAATCAGATTCCGTACTTCATCGGGGTCATGCAGATCAGATCATCAACTGAGAATGTAATTAACATTTTGATATGCGAAAATTATAATGAACATCTTACAACCTATCACAAACTGGGAACTAATAAGCAATCTGCTTCTAATTCTGGTTCTCTAAGTAAACTATTAAATTCTGGTTCTATAGACCCTACGAGAATAATATTATGGGTGTTCTTGGAAGTTACCTTTATAAATTATGATTTATTATAGATCCCAACTTATTCGCAATGAGTGGAAAGAAAACCGTAGATGGTGGAGTATATGACTGAAAACATGGATTTTTCAGTCGGAAGGTTTTATTGTTTAATTCTCAACTAAATGTACAATTAAAAATCCATTTGGAAGGATAATAAACTTTACAATCCAAAGCCGTGCTACCTTTTTAAGGGACAAAATTTGGAATCCAACTTTCTTTCCTAAGAAGTAATTTGTTTTTTAAGTCTTAATGTCTTTATAGTATTTTTTGACATGTCGCAAGAATTGACCTGAACTTGTTTGGCGACAGTAGCAAGTATACATTGAATAGATGAGTCCCATAAACTCGTTGGGCACCCCACTGATTTTGTATTACGATCACGATGTTTATGTGTTGTTCCAGTGAAGGGAAGAAATTCATACTGGATGGAAAGCATAATGCTGACTTGGGATGGATTTCAAGGATCCGGACAAATGGGAAGTCTCTGGTAGAATTTCCATTCCCGTTAACTCACCTTTTTCATTTGTAGCCGCTTATCATTTCTAAAAAAACAGTAGGGGAAATAGATACTGTAATGATCGATCATTAGATTTAGTTTCTGCAGTGGTTGCCATCGGATTTCATTGACATGAATACAAGTGGTCAATATTGAAATTAAGAAAAAAAACTAATTGGAACCGTGTTCTTGATAGAATGGTGAAGCATTATAAGAATTGTTGTTGCTGATACCAACTGTGAACCTGCAAAAGCAGCCACGGAGAAGTCAACTTGACATGCATGTGCAATTCTGGTGAAACATGGCATGTGAACTATGGCAAAGAATGTTCTCCAACTCGGGATTCTACTACCGTGCCATCCTTGTGGTGGTTCTTGGATTTCATTTAGTAACTCTAAAGTAAACAGCAACCCATTCAATTATTTCTTTGTTAAGCAATCCTATCACTGAGAGCGAGTCTCAATACTAACTGCCTCAAAAGAAACTTGTCATGCAGAGAAATTTCAACATCTATTGGTTTTCATTATAAGGATGAATGATTATATTATGTTATAGGTCTGTTTATATGGTAGGTTCTCCCTCGAGTCGTTCTTTCAGGGGACCCCTGGGACTATCTACAGAAGTCGTCACAAATGAAGAAGGTGATAACTGTAATTGCTAATGAGTGCAAGTAAGGTCCTGATCTCTGTTCTTAGATAATACAATCATTTTCACAGCGTGGTGAATCGGTGATTGTTGTTTCCTGTTTTCGATCTTGTATGGTACAGGGACATGGGATATGATGGAGTTGTTTTAGAGTCATGGTCGGTGTGGGCAGGTTATGGTGGACTACATGACGCAGAATTTCGCAATAAGGTTATCTCATTGATCATGTAACAATCATCAATGCCCTTGTGTACATATATCTTTATAATATATAATGGATACCACCTGTTAAGATACATTTGTTGTGTTAGGTGAATGCACTGGATAAATCTTTATATTTTTCAAAATTGTTATTAAGTTTTTTAAATTACGATATGCCCCAAATAGGATATACTTAAGAATGCACAGTTCCCAAGTCTTTTGCAAATAGTTGTTTTTATTGAAAATATCTTATTTTAGGAAGTTTTAAGCTCTTTATGGCTTTATTTTGTGGTTTGCCTTTAGTGTATTTTTGATTTGTTCAGTGTTTTCTTCATCAAATCTTACTCTGGTTTTCTGTTGAATTATGTTAAGAACTGAGCCTTGCCATCTTTCTCGACATTGGTAAGCTAGACCTATCTATGCTCAGATGAAATACTACCCCAAATGTAGCAGATAATTTTGTAGAATTTTTACTTAACAAAGTAGCAATTGTCACCACATGTACACATGCACACACCCACACACGCGCCCACGTACGCTCATGCGCCCACCCACACCAACAAAATGAACTTCTACATGCTTAGTTCTTTTGTGTAAAAAACCGGATTATCTGTTATCTGAGTGGCTGGTTGATTATCACAATAGAGTTCAATTGAGTAATCAATAAGGTGGTTTAGATCTTTTAATGGTTGCCGGTGCTTTCCTATGCTGCCATCAGCTACTTTGTATTTAGCATCCGTTGTTGACAGTGACACCTTCTGTAGGCTTCACATGTTTTTCTTATAACCGATCTTCCAGGGTCAGGGTCTTTACATTTGGCAAAAATACCTCTTGAGATGGCATCAATAGTGATGCTTCGTCAAAGTTGACGTTCCTGGATGCATAAAAATATTCCATTCGTTGGCTCACAACATCTTCATCCCTTTCTTTCATTGTTGCATTCGATAAAAATATATTGAGTCACCTTTTTTCCAAACTTGTCGTGAAAGTGATCATGTACAAAAATACATAATAAACGATCTAAAGACTTGAAAGTGGATTACAAATGGGTTGAACATCATGTAGCTTTTGCAAGGGAGATACAAAGTCCACTTTTGGTTAAGGTTGGTCGTTAATTTCACTCGCTAACATTTTATGCAAGCCGTACTAAACCTAGGAAGCACATGCTTTGCATGTAGTATACGCTGACATATCTATGCAAGATTTTGTATATTCTTTTCTGCAACTCCATTTTGCTTTGGTGTAGTTGGACAAGTTAGTTCTCGGTGAATTTTGGCTTCTATGAAATAAGTTGAGAACTCTGTTGATGTATATTATTCTCCACATTATTGTCTGTAGGTACCACATTTTCTTTTCAACTTTATTTTTGACATTTATTAAATTTCCTTGAAGGAGAGAACAACTTTTCTTTGAGATAGAAAACCTAAACATATCTTGAAAAATCATTGATGAATGTTATCACATTTAATTCCGCTCACTAATTGAAGGTTGCTTAACTCAATTGAATACATTGGAGTAGTTAAACATCAGCGTCTCTTTTGCTTGAGATCGATATTTCATGCAAGGAAATTCAAGAGATTTATCGTATCGATATCCAAAATAGATTGTATCTTCGTATATGTTCCATTTTAAAAGAGTTTTTAGCATCGAAAGCTTCCTTATCATATAGAGCTTATGATAAATAACATGTTTGAGCTTCATCTCAATTTTCTTTGCTTTATCTATGTATGTATATCTTGTTGACATTAATAGATTTACCTCTATTTCTTTCCATGATAGCAGCATCCAGAATTTCTAAAATTTATCTTTGGAACCAAACATGACGTTGTAACCTGATGCAACTAATCTATGTATAAAATGAAGATTTTCCTTTATACTTAACAGGTGATAAAAATGACCAGGCATCGCCTTATCTAATTTTAATTAAGGATTAATTGTTTAGGAGCCCACATGCATGATTGGAAACTTTGAATAGTTGGTTGTTACAACAATTCGGTCTCCTCTATATTCAACTAGATCCCATAACTTCTCTTTATATCGGAGCATATGATTTTAGCTGCTTGAATCGATAATCCAGTTGTTGTCATTGACGACTTTTATAGAGGGCTCTACCGCTTGAGCCAATCCATTCTCGGTAATTGTCATAGAATCTGGCTTGCTCCAATTTCCTTTTGTAAAATCTTCATGTTGCTTGCTTGCTATCATGCTATTGCCTTGCTGCCTTTTTCCTAAGTCTACTATACGTGCAAAATTTCTTTTCTTGCTGTAGATGAAACATCCAACATTCTTCTTTTGCTTAGGAATATATGACCTTGTTAGTCGATTATATTTAGCTTTCTCTAGTTAGATGCTTTTTTTAATGTTGTTTCCATCGAGGAGTTATGCCTCCTATTCGAATAAACTGACCTAATTCCTGCTGCTTTCCTTTTTTTTGCATCGAAAAGTGCTTCCTCACTACATTTAGTTGACAAATTGCATGTCTACTTGGCTAAAGGCTCTTAGTATATAATAGAGTTTCTAATTTTAATAATTTAGATCGAGCATTTCTTTCATAAAAAAATTAAATCGAGCATGCTATGTTGAAACCTCCGGACACCGAGGGTAGATGAGTGGATCGGATTGAATGACCTAGATCGAGAGCGAGGAGTGGGCTCGTAAGACTTGATCGTTAAACATTGAGTTGTTGGATTGAGGTGCAAAACCAAAGCAACACATAGAGGTTTCTCTCAGAGTAAGGAGTGAAGAATAAAGGAAAGAGATGATTCTCATTGTTGTGTTGTAGATTGAGGTATGGGGTCCTATTTAGGGCCTGAATACCAGTTTCCATCACCATATATGTGACAATCCAAAATGAAATTTCAATCACCAGCTCTTCTATCGTCAACCTTAAAGGCTCAAATGTCGGCCATTTCAGCCGAGTTCCAATTATTTGTCTTTTAGTGAAATTTGATGCCATAGTCCTATTTATATGTCTAAGTTCCCATAGTCATTGGCTTTGAAGAAGTAGTTGTGGAGGACAAATTGAGAATGATATCCCCTTCAAAAATCTTTCTGAAATATAACTTGATCGATCGGAATATTCAAGTTGATTGATCATGCTAACTTTGATGATCGATCAGAATCAGAAGTTGATAGATCAATAATCAAAGTTGACGTGTGGTGGAAGACCCTGATTCTTAATGAAGTGGATGGTGGATTGAGGATTCGTAGTATGGAAGCAATGAACACTGCTCTATTGATGAAGTAGGTGACTTGTATCTGGGGTGGAGGGTCTAATTTATTCTACAAGATTATACGCTCAAACTATGAAGTTATTTTCGATCCCTCTATACAGACTGTTGCCATGTCTTTGCCGACCAACTCCTGGAAGAGGATTCGCTCGATGCTCTCTTAGGCACTTATGCTCATGTGGCCTATTCTAGGTGATACCTATGGATTCTGTTTTTAGACTGATGATTGGACATAGCATGGGATGCTTTAGACTTGCTTCCCTTGCCTTTTCGTTTGGCGTTTGATGCAGTATGTTAAGTAAGGACCTTTAGGACAATGATAGTTGACTTCTACTCTTTCGTACTGATTTTTCGGATCAATGAATTACGGAGTTTCTGCATCTTTTGGATGTATTATCAATTTGCAATGGCCTTTCTGACACCGCGGATCACTAATCCTAGGTTGATGGACACTTCATGTCACAGAGACATACAAGGCTTTCTATTTTGAGATGATCTTTGATGAGTTTGATCCAGGGATTGCCTCAGATCAATTTAGGGACGTATGGAGATGGAAGATCTCGTTACGGGTTCAGATTTTATCTGGTTGCTGAGAAGGAAGTCGCTTGATGATTGGAGAACGAAGAGCTAGGTTCTTCCCTGGGACTAGTGGTACATGTCAACATTGTATGATCAATGTTAGAAAGAACGAAAGGCGAAAGGAGGCTGTTTCATCAAAGCGAGACGAGGAGTATCCTCGAGGCGGTCGAGGCGTAAGCCTTAGTTTTTTCCCCAAAAATTGTAATATAACCTCATATACTATATAAATATTAAGAAAGCTATACCATAGTAAGCCATGTCGCAATATATGGCGATATATCAGTATCGACAGGTGACCGATATATCGTTGATATGGCCGATGTTTGCCCTTCTAAGGCCATTTTCTTCACAAAGTCAGCCGATTTGGGCGATATGGCATCGATATATCATCGATATATCGGCGATATATTGTATCGACTCGATACCGATACCGATATTACTTACACCGAGCTATACAATAACACAAATCTTGAAGCATGTGAAGCAAGTAAAGTATTTTTAATGCAATTCAACATTATCGTAGACTTACAGCGTAACAAATGCTTTAGGTATTATTTTATATGTAAAATGTAGCTTCAACTATTTTAAGAATTAGGACAAGCCATGGTGTCGTATTACATTCTCAATAATACGAGGATAAAAGTAGGAGTATATCATTTAGTATAAAGAAATTTAATTTAATGTTTTTGTATCTATTGATAATATATCTATTCTCATAAAATATTTTTATGAGATATAACTAATTGAACCTCCTTTTCTAACTGGATTTTTCGAGTCATCAGAAACCTTCATGCCTACGAGTGTTGAAACCACTGCGAAACAATCATGTTTGCAATGCTAAGGACCTAAAATGTACTGTGAAGGTTTTCCGGTATGCTGTACCCTCCTACGCGTCGATGGTCAGTGAAGGAAGGCATGGAACAACAATGAAAGATAGCATGTTGATTGGTTCATCAACGTCTATCGTTCTGGAAGTCCAAGTGACTAGGGGATCAATGTAGAAAACGCCGGGAGGCTCATTTACTGGTGACATTGTTCTATTGGATTCCAAGGTTTGTTATGCAAGAGGTTTATCTAAGTTGGAGATTATGTTCTGTTGCATGGAGGCCATATGTCAGATGGCGCCTACAACATTTCATAGATGGTGAAGCGTTGAACGATAGGCTGAGTGTGGCTCGCGTTTTGGCACCTCCTTTCTGTCGCGTAAGATCGAAGCACTGAAACCCGCTCTTCAAAGGCTGGATTTGGTGACCAAAATTCTTGTCGATGGTCTGCTCCCGAGCTCAAACCCGTTGTTAATAGTGGTGTTCCTTGAAGGTTCAGAAGGTACTACCTTTCCGACTTTGTGCATTTTGAAGGTGGCCCGAGCAACCTTTAGGCTCCTCATTCAGGTTCTTCAACCTCCACCGCCTCCCTCTCCAACGATAGAAGCTGCCTACAACTCTTCCTCCACTTCTCCGGTGATGGAGCAATCGTTGCAGAAAATCGCTCAAAATCCAGAGCCACTAATTGCGGCAACTCCTTTGGAAGTTCAAAAAGACGTGCTTTCTTCGGATATGAAAGTTGCTATTTCAAATTTAGGGCCAAATCTGGAAAGAAAGGGACCATCGTTGAATATCCTTCTAGCGCTACAACTTGCAATGCCACCCACCATCCTTTTAGGGCTTCGCCCGTTGTGGCAAACCCTTTTCACACCTGCCTTGTTGGCTTTCCCTTTATTTCGATGGGGTTTTGACCTGACCCAAGCGTACTTTCTCTTGGACCAATCGGTTATGGAGGATCTGGCTATTAACCCGATAAAATCATAAAAGATGCTGGCCCATTAAACTCGAAGGTGGCACAAGACCTATTAGAGGGGGATCTGCTTGGATTTACTTTTAGAACCGGGGCTCCATTTGAGTTTGTAGTGTAGCCTGATCAGCTCCTGGGAGGCGAAGGAGCCTCCTCTTTCCACTATGATGGTGCGTCGCCTGATGCTTTGATCAGTTCTACTGCTCTTGATGGGGATTTGTTTTTAAAGATGCTTCTATATCATCCCTTTATGGTATTGACTATGGATTCATGCCTTTGCGCCATTGTTGAAGAAATCTCTACGAGTTAAGTTTTAGGAAATGAGGCGTTTGCTTTGCTTTGTACTGGTTACCGTTTGGATTCCCCTTCGATCCTTGTTGAAACTCTTGTTGTTCTTGATTATGTGTTGCCGATTTGGAGGTTGTTGTGGAGCACACTTCTCAAATCCTCCTTCAACCCGTGGCTGTAAGTGGGGCTTCTATGCATGTATGCTCCTCTGGTTCCTCCGTTGTTGGAAGAGGAGTTTGGGGTGGGGGAGACTGAAACATTACCGAAATAGGAGGAGTGCGAAGACGAGCAACAAAGGGAGAATGGCTTTCTGTAACCATAAAAACATGGTTGCATTAGCAACGGGTTTGGTTTATACCTTGGGAACTCCTACGTTGTCTTAGCGAAGGTTCTAACCTGGAATGTGAGGGGTTTGTGTGACCCGAAGAAACAGAGTTCCATTGGAGCATTGTTTAATGATTGGGGTTGTGGTGTCGTCCTGTTGCAAGTATCAAAACTATCCTTTTGTTCCTTTTTACTCTAGAGGCCTTTGGGCGTTGGTTTTTTGAGAAAGTTCATAACTTTGGATGCTACTGGTTTTGCGGGTGGATTGATAGTATCTTGGAAAAACTCATTCTTCAGCCTTATCTCGGAGTTGAAGGGAAGACATGTCCTTACAGTGCTTTTAGAGAACATCCAATCGGGCACACAACTTGCATTCTCGTGTGTCTATGGTCCCTGTGATCACACTCTTAGACATGACCTATGGAGAGATCTCCGCAGTGTTAGAAGCACTTTCCCAAGGGTGGCATGGCTGATCGGTGGTGACTTCAATGTTTTTTTGCTTTTTTCGGACCGTCCTCGCTTGAGAGGGGGTCAAGACCTTGGGTCCGTCGACTTTGCAGAGCTGATTATGACTTGGAGCTTGAAGTGATCGATGCATCAGACACAAGATACACATGAAGAGATTCAGGTTCTCGCTCCTGAATTGATCTTTGTTTTTGGCTTTTGCGGAGCTTCTTGATGCCATTCCTCTTTCGGCATCCTTTTCCAGACCCGTATCAGATCGGACCACGCGTCATTGGTCTGGGACTCATGTGTTGTTTCTCCCAAGGTAGGTAATATCGATATCAATATCTGCCACGTGTCAATACGATATATAATCAATATATCGATGCCATATCGCCCAAATCAACTTGATTTTATGAAGAAAATGGCCTTGGAAGGGCAAATATCGACGTATCAGCAATACAATACATCGGTCACCTATCGATATCGATATACCACAAATGTATCGCCGATATATTGTGATAGGGCTTACACTGATTTCTCCGGCTCGTGACTTCTTCAGGTTTGAGCGAGACTGGCTACAGGACGAAACTTTTAGAGATTTGGTCTCCACACACTGGACCTCCACTGTGGTCTCAGGATCTATGACGTCTTACGTTACTCAGAAATTGATTTCTTTACGTGTCCGACTTTGCTCCTTCAAAAATGAGGTTAGAGAGGCTAGAAGAGCCCATCAAGCAGAGACATAAGCTGCGATGTTCAGAATTGATAGACTGTAGGACACCAGAGAGTAGGGATGCAAACGGTCGGATACGGATACAGATATATGTATTACCATATCCTTATCCATTTTTTAATACGAATACGGATGCGGATACGGATATTGACGAATATTAAAACTATCTTACCATATCCTTAAAAAACGGATACGGATGTAAAACGGATATTGATCGTACACGAGTAATGTTAGAAATACTCTATAGATTCGACTTATATATATAAGAATTGGATGGAAAACACATGATATTAATTTACTAAATGTGTTTGTATCATAAAAAATATATAAATATGGTAAAAGAAGGTAGAGAATTATGTTATATATGGTTAAAAATAAATCTACGACTATATTTATATACTAAAACGGATATATGGATACGGATACAGATATCTGCGGATATCAAAATGATATCCATATCCGTATCCATTTTAAAACGGATACGGATACGGATGTCAAAATATGTACAAACGGATACGGTGACGGATCAGATACGGATATATCCGTATCCGTTTGCATCCCTACCAGAGAGCTTGTAGCATCGAAGCTCTTAGGTAGAGTTGCAACAAAGAAAATAATCATTGTTGAAGACAAGAAACACGTTCAGAATAGAAACAAAGATTGCGCCATTCATGGCTTAAAGAGGGCGATGTAGACACTACTTACTTTCATAAATTGCCAGTGGGAGGCAACATCATAGCCTCATTCACATTATGGTGGTGGATGGTAGGAGGGTGGAAGGTGACCGTGAAATGGGGTGGGCTATTGCTGATTACCTCCATGGTTTCTCGAGGAGAAGTGAGGGTAGGCAGTAGAGATGGTTTGGTCTTGAGGCCTCTCAATTGTCTGATCAACATGCCAATCACCTGATGCAAGCCTTTACACCAGAGGAAGTAAAAGCTACGGTTTGGAACCTAAATGCTGATGGTACAACTGGTCCTGATGGGTTCCTTGTCTTGTTCTTCTGTGAGTTTTGGGGGCTAGTATGGAGGGAAGTTGTAGATGTAATGGAGGAGTTTGATAGAGGCAATGTTGGTTTTGTCAGACTTAACAAGGTTTTTATTTTTCAGTTGCCTAAGAAGGAGGTTTCTGAGCGAGTGGAGCATTTTCGGCCGATTGCCCTTTCCAATGCTATTTATCTGATTGTAGCAAAGGTCTTGGCAGTTAGGCTAAACATGGTACTGGATCACATCATATCATCGCTCTAGGGCGTGAGCAGGCGCACCTCGCATCATGTGTTACACTGGTTGGGGTTGGGGGTGAATCATGTTCCGGAACATGATGCAGAGGATTTGATGAGGCGATTTGAGGTGTTGAAGGTTTGGGAGGCTATTTTTGGGTTGAATATGTAGATGACTGCCTCGGACTGGACATGTTCCCTGTTTCCTTCTACAGGGAGTTCTAGGATCTGATTATGGATGAGGTAATGGAGGTCGTAATTGAGTCTAAGAAGGAAAATTTTGGGTTTGATCGGCTCAACCGATCGTTTTTTTGCTCCAGAAGAAGAATGTGACAACAAGAATCGAGGACTACATGCCTATTGCTCTAATCCAATCCGATTTATCTTATTATGGCCAAGGTGTTGGCTAATCGTCTTGGAGGGATGCTTAATAAGATCATCTTGCCAGCTCAAAATGCTTTCTTACCTGTCTGACAGTTTATGGATATTGTTCTTTCAACGTCATAGGTTGTGGTAGATTGGTGCAGGAGGAAGGTTTAGGGTGTTTTGTGGAAGGTGGAATTTCCGGAGGCGTATGATTGTGTGGATTGGTGCTTCATCTGAGCATCTCTATACAAGAGGGGGTTCCATGACAGATGGATTGTGTGGAAAAAGAGGTATGTTACGACCACGTCCTGCACAGTTCTTGTGAATGGGCGTGGAAGGGAGGTTTCTTCCAGCCGCAACGAGGTGTTCGTCATGGTTGTTCGTTGGTGCCCCTGTTGTTTGTGCTCTTGATTGATGCTTTGACGATAATGGTTGACAGAGCAGTTACATGGGGCTTCTGCAATGGGTACTCAAGGGATGAAATCTCTATACCCATCTTCCAGTACGTGGATGACATGCTACTATTTTCGGAGGGTGGCAATGCCAGCTGCAGTGGTTTCTTGCGGTTTTGGACATATCTGGAGCTACATCAGGGTTGAGACAGAACATAGACAAGTCAGAGTTCGTCCCTTTTGACCCGATGGAGGCAGAGATTGACTTGTGCGTGAGCTGGTGCGGTCACCATGTATGGTCCTACCGTTGCGTTACCTTTGTGTTCCTCTGGTGGCTGGTTGGATTCGTGCAACTAACTTCTTACCAGTGATTTAAAAGCTGGAGCAAAAGCTGGTCGAGTGGAAGTCTATTTGCTTGCCCAGGGGTGGAAGATTAGCGTTGTTGCATCCGGTCCTGTCGACGATCCCTATCTTTTTCTTATCCTATAGACTGGTGATGGAGGGAGTAAGGGAGAGGATAGAAACCATCATGAGACGTTTTTTCTGGTCGTCGTCTAGGCAATCAGATGGATTCCCACTGGTGGATTGGAAGTCAGTATCGTGTCTAAATGAGGATGGTGGTCGTCTGGGTGTGCAAAGTTTGGAGGAGATGAATAAGGCCTTGCGTGGCAGGTGGGTTACACACATATGAGGGATTGTGATAGTCTGGTGTGCAACCTTTTTAGGAGGATCTATGGACATGGACTTACATTCCCTTTGAATGATGATCTAGGAGTGGCATCATCTTACTTTTAGAGGGGCATCTATAGCATGGCACATGAGATATGTAATTTCTTGAGGCCCATGGTTAGGGATGGTACGAGGTTCCGCTTCTAAACCGACGACTGGAGCAAGGGCGGGATCCTGGCTGCAAGATTCTCGAGATTAACGGAGATGGTGGAATATTCGGACTACTCAGTCGTTGAGGTCTGTGATGCGTAATCTTTCTTTCTGCAATTTTGATTTGAGCTCTCCGATAAACATATAAAGGAGTTTCTGACTTTACTTGCAGAGCTTGATGAGGTGGCCGGACCAACGAACGGACGAGATTGCTGGATCTGGTGTGATGGTGCATTTTCAGTTGGGAAGGCTTACAAGACGATGAAGGGACTGACTGTTTTTTATCCTGGAGGTTGTACGGTGGATTGCAGACCGATGTGGAAGTGGAACATCCTGGCACGAGTGAAGGTCTTCTTGTGGATTTTCGGGGCGGGGGGGGGGGGTTATCTGCTGACGAGGGACAGATTGACATGTATCGTCCAAGGGGCATAATCGATTTGTCCAAGATGTTTGGAGAATGTGGAGTATACCGATCATCGATTTTCTCACATGGTAGCTCGTTGGAGGTCTGGAACTGTTTCGAAAACCCGACAGTGGATATTGGCATCACCTCTAGCTTCTGGTGTTCACTTGGGGCGGATTAGAGTGGCACAAACAAGGAGAGGTCAAGGTGTATGTTAGCCATTTGGGCACTTTGGTTGGCTCGAAATGGGGTGATATTTCTCCAGGATTGATTCTACAATAAGAATGTTGTGATGCATGCTAATACGATGTCTAAGAGTTGGACCATGTAAATTTTAATTTATTTTCCCTCTTGAATACGCATGTAATAATGCTTGATGATAAATGGGGAAGTTTTTGAGCATACACCTTTACGGTGTAAGACCTTTTTTCTTCTAATTAAAACATCGATGCTCCAGTCAGCTTTTATTCCGGGTAGACATATTACAAATAGTTTGGCCATGGCTACTGAGATCATAACAGATTGGAAGAGGCATCGATCAAATGCTATACTTTGGAAGGTAGACTTTTCTAAAGCTCAAGGAAGGCCGTATCGATATCAATATCATTTCCGTCCACTCGGAAAAGGAAATATCGGGATATATCGCCGATATATCGATGATATCGATGGAAAAGTAGAAAATGGCTAAAAAAGCCGTTTTTTACCATTTTCAGAAATTAAGATCATCCAAGATGTTAAAACAACCAATAACCTATAAATACACACTTACGTCACACATATCGGTCATTTGTAGACCACATATCGCATATATCAGTATCGTACATATCGGTCATATCGAACATATCGATGTTAATGATGATTTTTGACTTATAAATATTGGAAATGGATTTCATTCAAGTTCTTATAACACGAAATACGATAAATATAGACTTAGATAACACATATAGATCATTTATGAGGAGAGGACTATGATCTTTATATTGCACATATCAGTCATATCGAATACATCGTTGATATTGTTAGTTGTTGATCTACTATATATATTGAAAATGGAGTTTATCCAAGTTCTTTGATCATTAAATAACTTACAAATGTACTCTTACTATCTTAGATCACACATATCGATCATCTATGAACCTTATATCGCATATATGATATATCAGCCATTTTGAACATATCAATGTTAATGTTGATTCTTGACCAATGTCAATGTCTGCCTCCCGGTTGATCGAGCAGTGGAGCACTGTTGGAATCCAACCACCTCTGCAAAACATCTTCATCTGCATCGTTGTCGTGCATCTTGAAAATGTACACAAGATCGATGGGGCCTGTGTAGTCCTCTTTGTCATGCCCCTCCCTTGCATGTTTCATCTTCAACCTCAAGTTGTAGTGCACAAAAACAAGATCATGGAGCCTATGTTCTCCCAACTTGTTCTGGCTCTTCGAATGGATCAAGTTGAATGTGCTTCAGTTTCTCTCACAGCCACCAACAAATGCAGTTTGGGACAATACTTTTACTGCTACTTTCCGTAGGTTGGGAGCTTCCATCTCATATAGTAACCAGCCTTCGGCTGCGGAAAATCCAAAAGAGATAAATCAATAATAGTAAAATTGTTATACATCACAATAAATAGACTTTTTCGTTTTAGTCCTTACCAAGAAGAGTACTGTCTTGTCCGTTAACCGCGGTAATGCTACCGAAAGAACCCAAGGTATCCCTAAAGTATTTGATCTGCACATTATTTAAAATTTTAAGTAATAAAAAGGTTTGTGCCTCAAAATTATTTAAAACTCATTGTAGGTGACTATAGATTGTATATTATACAATCAAAATTACCTCATTCATGCACGAGGTTTGTGCTTCTCGTCCTTGACGAGCTTCTCCACCACAACTTGTACAATGACTAGAAGGTTAACCTTTGTACCAAGATTGTTCTTGTATTGGTACTTCGGGTTCAAGTAATGCATTGGAGATGAATAATTCTCCAATTTTAATCCTTCTAAAATGCTTACCAAATGGATAAAAAGATTTATTACGTAATACATACCAGCCTTGTGAAGAGGATGCAAGAGCATCTTGGACCATCGTTCGTCTATGCTGTCTCCACCCTCCGTCCTCCTTCGGTCCGAGCTTTTGGATTCTCGAACCATTCACCTTGGCAACACATGCTCTTCAACCCTGTTTTGTGTTGTTTGAGGCTTTGCAACGTTATAACATTGGTTGCAAAGCGTGTGATGCCAGGTCTCATGAGCTCACCATTGCACGTTCGCCTCATCAAAGCCAGTACTTTAGAACGGTTGTAAATGAAAGTCATGATTGTCCGTGCTTGTTTCATCACCTTTGCGACGAGCTTCCTCTTGCCGAAGTCCTTCAGAATTAGATCTATGCAATGCGCAACACACAATGTCCAAAATATACCTTAGCTGCTAGACTTAATTATCGTTTCACCTGCTTTCTTGAAGTTGCTGCCATCGTCCGTGACAATTTTACAATATTCTCTTTCCCAACGTCCTTAATGACATCCTTCATCAACTTCAGTAGGTACTTGTAGTCCTTCACCTATTCAGATGCATCGACGGATTTAAGAAAAATGGTCTTACCATCGCAGTAAACGAGGAAGTTGATGATCTGCTTCCTCGTATAGTTTGTCCAGCCATCACACATCAACGTCATGCCATACTCTAGCCACATCCTCAGCTCGGAGATGTACTTGTTCATCTCCTTCTTTTCCTGTCCAAGATACTTGTTCATCAGCTCCTTAGCAGTGGGAGCTTTCACTCCCATTCCTCCTGCAACGATCTCATCAATGGCGTGCTGTAGAAAAGGTCCACTAGCGATTTGGGTTGCCGATGGCCTTGCCGACTCTCTCTCGTGCATTGGTGAACATCCCCTTCACTGTATTTTTCCTCGGATCCTTGCATGGCTTGTACTACATAGACCCGCTCCTCGTCAAGAATGGTTTCAGTCCCTTCCCCTTGTGTTTCTTAGTAGGTGGTGGCACTGGTGCTCCTTTAGAACCACTCCCATTGCCACATGCATTGGGGAAGCCGTCACGTGCACCACCGAGTTCTCTCCACTCGAACTCGCTCCTCATCGACTCTTTTGTCGCCCTCCTATGTACCTTCCTCTCCGATATGGTCTGAATGTTATCGGGGTAGACAAATTCGTCGTCGTCTGAATCTGAGAGGACATTGAACTCCTTGTCAAACATGAATTCTTTGAACTGTTCATCCCACCTGAACCTCTCCACATCTTTCCTTTTCCCCTCCATGCTGGCCTTCACTAACTTCCTCATGTCTTTTGGACAACGAGTGCACTTGGCAACATTTTTATTGTTGCTAAAAAGATGATGCTTCAGTCTAGTAATGCCCCCTCCTCCCAACCTCTTCCCCACAGAAGTTGCACTGTAGTTTTCCTTTGTTGTCGTCTGAAGCGGTGGCATATCTCCAATCAATCTCTCCATCGTCCAAGTCCTATTGCCCACGAGAACCATCAAAGTCTGAACCGGAGTGTGTCATGATCTTGATTTGTTGTATATAGATGAAATCTGAAAAAAAATTACACTAAAATCAAAAGCTCCAAATTACATGAACAAAAATCTCATTAAATTGTAAATCTATTTTTTTTGGATTTAATTAATTACACACCTTTTGTTAACAAAAATCACGTTGAAATCATATTTCCTACTAAAACATGTGATCCGACTCCATTCATCCATAACATCACTTAATAACTCAACAAAAATCAGAAGCCTTAAATTACGTGAACAAAAATCTCATTAAGTTGTAGATCTATTTTTTTATTTTCGGATTTAAGTAATTACACACCTTTTGTTAACAAAAATCACCATAAATCATATTTTCTAAGTCTAAAACATGAGATCCAACTTCATTCATCCATAACATCACTTGGTAACTCAACAACAATCAAAAGCCCCAAATTACATGAACAAAATCTTATTAAATTGTAGATCTATTTTTTATTTTCGGATTTAATTAATCACACACCTTTTGTTATCAAAAATCACCATGAAATCATGTTTCCTAAGTCTAAAACATGATATCTAACTCCATTCATCCATAACATCACTTAATAACTCAACAACAATCAAAAGCCCCAAATTACATGAACAAAAATCTCGTTAAATTGTAGATTTATTTTTTCATTTTCGGATTTAATTAAATGCACACCTTTTGTTAACAAAAATCACCCTGAAATCATGTTTCTTAAGTCTAAAACATGAGATCCAACTCCATTCATCCATAACATCACTTAATAAATACACAAAAATCAAAAGCCAAATTACATGAACAAAAGCAATGTAAGATCAAGTGATTTATTCCAAATTTTACATAAAAAGGAGATTATGCATCAAATAACCACCATGAACAAAAGTCCTAACTAATTTCCTATTTTTATACATCAAATAAGAGAAGATCTCACCTCAAAATGTAAAGGAAGAAGGAAATTGGGAGCTCCTGTAGGCTGCACGGTCGAGATGCTCGACTTGAGGGTGATATGCATCATTTATAGGCGAAATGGGAATCGAATCTTAGATATTAAGTAAGGAATCTTCACTATGTTGGCGATATATCGTAGTCAATCGATATATCGAAATCTTAGATATTAAGCAAGGAATCTTCACTATGTTGGCGATATATCGCAGTCAATCGATATATCGCCGATATATCGGCGATATATTGTCGACACAGGGGAAATAGATATTACATTGGGATATCGAGATGGGAGGTCTGTCGAAACCGATATATTGGCGATATACCATCGATACGGCCTTCCATGCTAAAGCTTATGGCATGGTGGATTGGCATTTCCTACTAGATGGCGATGACCAGACAAGGTTGTCCCGACACTTGGATTTTTTGGATAAAGTGCTGCATCATCACATCATCATACTTGATGCTGGTCAACAGAAGACGTGAGGGTGGTTTTTTTCGTCCACAAAGAGGAGTTAGACAAGGGTGCCCACTAGCCCCTACGATTTTTGTTGTTGCAACATGTCATGGCTTGCATGGTCGATCAGGTGTTACATAATGGCATTACAACCATCTATACCATTGATGATATCTTTGTTTTGTGTTGCAGTATGCAGATGCCACCATCTTTTCTGTTGACGGGGGAAAAGCGGAGGCAAAGGGCATGGTAGTAACACTGGAATTTTTTGAGGAGCTGTATGGACTTGTTGTAAATCATGGCAGATCTTCCGCTATCCCATTTAGTCTCTCGGACGCAGATGTGCATGATTGTTGGGTACTGAGTGTGGCTCTCTACCGATCCGCTACTTACATCTTCCTTTATCAGTCGGTAGACTTAAGACATATGATTCGTTGACTATCATTGAAAAAATGGAGAGAAAGATCGCATGTTGGAAGGCGACAATTTTATGCATGATGGTCGCTTGGTGCTTGTTAAGGCGGTCCTTTCTGCTATTCCTGTTTTCCTCATGTCACAGGATGGATCTGATATGCACCTATTAGATTGGGAGACTGTTACTTTGCTAAAGGCTGTTGGTGGCATGGGAGTCACACACGTGGAGTCCATGAATGATGATCTCCTTCTAAAGTGGGTCAATAGGATTTGTGGAAGAGGTGAAGACTTGTGCTGCAGACTAATTCGTAACATTTATACCATCGACCCCTAAGGCATCTTGCCTCATTATTCGAACTTTCATCCTTCGATTTTTTTAGAAAGGCATCAATTCAATGCTACCTCGCTTCCAGGAACTCTTTCATCCAGTACTTGATGATGGTAGGTCTTTTGCTTTTTGGTCTGATAACTGGATGGGCGAGGGTCCTTTTTCCTCAAGATTCCCATGCTTATTTGCCTTGGCTGCAAATTACAAGGCAGGGGTTTTTAATGCTGGTTAGATGGCAATCAGATGCCCTCATTCTTGACAGATTTCTCTGACCGATGCTTAGAAGAGTTTCTTGTTCTTTTGGAGTCCTTTAGACAGATTGATAGACTAGCCGATGAACGGGATAATTGGGTGTGGAAGGACAACTCTTTCTCGATGAAAAGAGCATACAAAGCTATTACCAGACCCTCACCACCTCAGACAAATGTTTTGGCTCATGAGTCATGACTGCAACTTTATTTGGGAGCTAAAATTGCCAAACATAAGGTTTCTTCTTTATGTGGCTGCTGCGCAGAAGGCGCTGTATGATAAGGGAGCGTTGTGCAAAAGTTTTCGTAGATATCTCCAACACATGTCTCCTTTATAAATCTCAGATCGAGATAATGGACATCTTTTCTTTCATTGTAGGAAGACTTCACCGATTTGGACGGAGTTGGGCATTGACTCGCCGATTCTTCATAGACTGGACACTTTTCGAGATTTCTTGTTTGAGGCAAAGCATCAACCTAGAGAGAACCTCCTACTCTCTGTTGGTTGCCATCTGGGCAATTTGGTTAGCTAGAAATCACACTTTCTTTTATTGTCAACATTTTATGGTGAGAATGTAATTTTCCACTCTAGGACTCTTCTCGAGTCTTGACTTATGTAAGTCTTCTTGAAACTCTTATCTGCTTTTGAATATATTTAGGACGGACACCTTAGCTTGTTTCCCCCTTTTTTGATTAAAAAACTATTAAAACAATGGAATGGCGAATAATTATAGTTAGGATCAGATAAAATATATACACTCATAGTAATAGTTATTATAATCATCAACTGCCCGCCATTACCATAGATATTTGCTAAGTAATATTGTCCATACAAGAATTGCAGGACTATTCACTGGTATTGAAAAAAGGGTTCAAAGTTCAAACCTGCAGGCGATGGTGCGAATATGCAACTGCATGAGATGTAAAGGGAGGAGGCAACAGCGATGGGTGAAGAGGTTGCACACTTCGGCCTCCTTTGGTGGCATCGGGAGGAGGCTGCAGGCCCTTGGAGAGGTGGCATGCACCAATTTTGAGAGGGAAGAACATGGGGCTGGGATTTTTCCGTACAACAAAGCAAATTGGGATGGGGGTCAGGCATCGAGACAGGTAATAAGTGCTATAAGTGGGTCATGTGGGATGCACGTGACCCACTTATTACCCAAATGTCTCATGAAACACCTCATAGATCCTCAAGGCGCAAGCGCCTCAATGATTCCATTAAGCGAGGAACCTGCCTCACCGAACAATGTTGAGGCATATGCCTTGTGACAGAATCAGGCTGCCTCGCCTTGAGGCGTGATTTTGCATTCCATGTGTATGACAATGGAGGAGGACATTGAGCATCTCTTATTTGGGTGCTCTATCATGAGGGAGTTGTGGGTGGGATTTCTTGATGAGTTGCTATCAACCACTGATTGAGTTGGTTTTTAGGTGTTTTTGGACGATCTGGGACATGGGAGCATTCCCATCAAGATTTGGTTGGTAGCTATTTTATGGTCTACGTGGGTTGCACGGAATGGGTCAATATTCCGGGGAGAATGAATGTACATGGAGAATGTTTTAGAGCATGCAAAATGCCTCAAGACCTTTTGATCCTTGTAATTTCTTTTGGATAATGTGAATATATTGAAGTTTATGAGTGGATATCTTCTCGATGTCACGCCCTTTTCCTCAAAAAACCCATTAGTTCTCTTATTTTTCCGGTTCAAGCTATTTACACACTCTTTTTTATTTGGCTCATTACCAAATATATCGTCGTCCTCATCATAATTTTTTCTGTGTTGTATAACTCTCCCAAGAGTTCCCTATAGGTTAGGATTCCCTGTAGCTAGCATGTATCCTATCCAACTAGCGGTCCTTTGATTTATTAATCCAAGTATGTATATCACATGTCCATTTCTATGAAAAAGTTAGAAGTTACTTCTCGAGTGACTATCTCTTGAATCACTTATATCATACTTTTCTTCAGGCATCTCATGTACCGAGGTACCTGTAAATCATGAATTGGTATCAGGTCAGTCTGTTATTCTGTGTTGTACAATGTGTTTCATCCAAAGGATCTATCCTATTCAACAGGGATCAAGATCTCATATCATCATTAATTTTTACATGTATTTGGACTCCAAAACTTCTTTATCAAAATTACTATGGACAATTAGGATGTTTGAACTTCACATAGAACATTGATTTTTATTATGTCCCGCTTTCTATTTTCCTTCTTTTTCTTTTTGTACTCACATATAAATATGTATCTATCACTACTCACAAAAACACAAACATATGTCTCCAACATTTCTCATTTTTCATCCATTTTTCTTCCTCAAATTTTATTTAGCTAATGGTATCGTTTCTTCCAATTTGACATGTAAACAAATTGTTTCGTATTCTTATATTCACCAAACATCTACACATACGTGTTTAATCTACATTTCATCCTCATCAACCCTCTCATTCCATTTTCACCTGTCAAGAAACAATACCACATGCACAATAATTTTCCTCGTAACAATTTATCTTGTAAAATTTTGTACTCATATATGCAACCGAATAAGAATGAACCAAGATGGGAGAACCTCTATAAATTAATTCGCATCCATTTAAAAATATTTCCCCATGCAAATCAAATTGTCTTCTTCGTTATCTTTACCAATTCAAATTACAGGTTGCCACACATTTTCTCCCCTTTATTTTCTTTTTATCACCTTCTTCAGGGACTAATCATCTCCATAGATACCCCCTTCTTTTTCTCCATTTTTCTATACTCAAAAGACATATACTCACTATTTTTCCAATGTCTTCTCCTCTAAGTTCCCCTCATGCAATGAACACTACGATTACCATATGCAATTAGTCACTGTTCCAATCAGGAAATCATCCATGAAAATTTAGAAATTATACGTGGAGAAAGTAATATATAACTGTTATTATGTAATTTAAAAGGCATTCATCTTGTCACCGCCACATACAAATATAAATCCAATGTCTAATACCTTCTATTTCATTTCAACAATCAAAATCACTTCCCCACAGATTATTATCTATATTTTACTCCCATTCTTCCATTCAAGAAGAACACACACATGCACACACAACATAAAAACACATAATCCACAACCTTAAAATCAACTTGATAAAATTTTGAAGAGGGTTTTACCTTTACCTCTTGCGCACCAATGCTACTAGAGGGATGCACTATATGAATCGGGACACGATCACCCTCCCTTTGGACCAGGGGGTCTTGGTGTATGTCAACTGGAAGAAAGAAATAAGGTGCTCCAAATCAAGTGGATGGATAGACAATGTGGCAAAGGCAAACACCTGACCAGTCACTTGCTTGGGGTCATTTATGATATCTGTGCACGATCCTTCATCTCCCCTTGGATGTGTCATCTTTCATCCGTCTTTTGGAAGGGTATCTGTTCATGCATGAATTGCCGATTCATATGCGCTCATCCTTGGGAGATGGGATGTTCCTTTAGATTTTGAACTGATGATTGGACTGGTGAGGGCCTGTTCAGTGTCAAAATTTCCTCGGCTGTTTTTGTTGGCCACGAATCGAGGCATGTTGGTTAGTGATGCATGGGTTGATGACCAATGGAGGCTGTCATTCTCTTCTGCTTTTTTAGCAACACTTTAAGGAATATTGCAGGTTGCTGAGAATGCAAGGGCCCATCTTTGGGTCGTGGTCATTGGATCTGGCATGATTGTCACTTCTCAGTCCAAAAGGCTTATCTCATTCTCAACTTTAACCTGAATCCTGAGCCGGGGGTTCGAGAAAGAGATTGTAATTTTATTTGGACCTTACGTCTCCCCATGATGATAAATATTTTATCTGGATTCATCGTCTGGACTCTGGAGAGGATTCTAACCAAGATAGGTATGCCCATGTTTGCCCAAGGCGGCGCCTTTACCTGTTCCCTTTTTGATAGGGATCTTGCAGATCTCGGCCACCTTTTTTATTCATGCACTAGTATTCGTCAGATGTACCCACTTCAATGTTCTGATGCTAGTGCGGTGTGCCTATCACCCAAAAGTTCAGGGTTCAAATCCCCATTGTGGGGTTTATGTTAAGTAGCCGACAACCAACGTAAAAAATAGCCAGCTCTTTCAACAAGGATTTGAGCAATAATCCATGTAGCCGACCCTACTTAATGTTGGAGAAGGCTTTGCCATTAGTACTCATCAAATCTGGGAAGCTGTGGATATACATTGTGTGGACACCTCTTCCCATGTGAATTTCCGAAGCTCCTTGGTGGCCAACCAATTCAGACCTTACATTAATGCAATTCATATAGCTAGATCTCTCTTCGAGACATAATGGCTGGAATTTTGCTATTAGTGCATTAATATAATCTCGGACGGACACCACCACATATGTTCCCAATTTTTTAACTATAAAGAGATATTGTACTCAACAGTCAACACCTGCACTACAGTCTACACCCAATCTCTGTTTCCATTTACATGAAAAAAAGTAACAGTTTTTAATATAACATATCTATGGAAGTAATAATATTTTGAATCTTGATTCTTCGATTGCCTAAATGGTTAGATAGACTTCAAAATGATTGGATAAATCATGGGTCAACCCTTGGGGGCACAATCTCATATGTCAAACAGTTCCCTAACTTGTTAGGCAGAACTTGGGTCCAAGCATGTCTGCTGAAGTTTTTGATTATTATTACTCTCTTGATTTTTATTTTGTAAGGAACCTCGATAGCATCTCAATAATAAGATAAATCAATATTTTCTTTCTTAAAATGAACCATGGACTAGCATATGTTCACCTCAATTGGCCAATATATGTGCCATATTGTCCAAGCCCAACTAAGTCACCACGAAGACTGCTTCCTATCCGCTGAGAATCGACTTAACATGGTCAAACTGCTGGGTTAGTTTTTGCTTCTGCCTTGTTCGGTCGATAGTTATCCTGCTTCGGGTTCCATACAGTTCACGACTCCACAATGAATTCTGAGATTTTAATAATCAATTACCTGATGATTGCATGTCGAATTTCATGAACGGGGAGCAACAGATAAATATTATGACTATTTTTTGCATTCTGGTGTCCAAGTATTGCATTATATCCGAGCCTTGTTTTCTTATGTTAAATGTCACATTGATGACGCTTCCTTGCTGAAATGAGTTGTTTTTCTATACAATTGCAGGCTTTACACTTCGTCAAGCAACTTGGAGAGACTTTGCATTCTCTAACATCAGTGGCAAACCCTTCGCATCGCTTAGAACTGGTTTACGTCATTCCTGCTCAACGTGGGGAAGAAATCAAAGAAACTGACTTTGGACCCAAAGATCTTCGGGCACTCCAGGATTCTGTTGATGGGTTCTCATTAATGACATATGACTTTTCTGGGCCGCATAGCCCTGGACCAAATGCTCCTTTACTTTGGGTTAGATCGTGCCTTCGTCTTCTTCTTGGTGATGATGCGAGGCATCTTGCAAGCAAAATCTTTCTAGGAATAAACTTCTATGGAAATGATTTCATCTTATCCAAAGGTAGGGCATTACCGGGTTCATGAATTGTTTTTCTCATTAAATCACCTGCATTTGACATACCTGTAATGTTGTACAGATCTAGGTGGTGGTCCCATCATAGGCAGAAGTTACATATCTTTGTTGGAGAAACACAAGCCAGTTTTACAATGGGACGAGAAGAGCTCTGAGCATTTACTTGTATACTCTGAGAATAAAGTCAGGCATGCTGTGTTCTATCCATCATTAATGTCAGTGTCCTTGAGACTAGATGAAGCACTCGCTTTTGGTGCTGGCATTTCGATCTGGGAAGTTGGCCAGGGTCTGGAGTACTTCTTTGATCTTCTTTGATAACACCGTAAATTCCGCTATCATCTTATCAATCGTAATATTGAAGCAAGGATCTTTTTTTGACAGTTGCTAGTTTTTTTTTGATGAAATTGACACTTGCTAGTTGGGTTTCTTTGCATATGGTTTTGGTTTATTTCATGACTTTTTGTTATTATTGCAATCTACCGAATGTTCTAGATGTTAGTTTTGTATTTTTAACTTCGCCAAACTTGCAGTGCCTGAATCCCTAGATGTATTTTCTTTTGTTTTTTGTTTATTAAATGACCTTTTATAGCTCATGCAGTCACCTAATGTTTTAGATTTGCTAGTTTTAGGGATGCCACCAGACACATACATCCATATCGGTCCGCTATTGTATATAGTTTTAACCATATATGGACGTTTTTTTAATTTTTGACGGACAAAGATAAGGATACGTGTTTTATTCTTTTTGCAGATACATATTTTCTTTTCATTTTTCAAAGATGTGGTCTTATATGTGATTATATATTTTTTACAGATTTGGATACAAATATCCGTATCCTTATTACTGAATTTGTGCGAATTGGCATACATCTAACATGTTACAAAATTACACGTATATATTGTATTCTGGAGTGATACTCAAACATAGGAGGAAAATGTGTACCGGTATGCTATTTAATTATCTGCAGTACACAATATTTTATTTAGTACATTACTCAATTTTCTCTTTTATTTGGTTGTATTTACTGTTATGCAACTTCGACTTATATGTCATTAATTTCAACTGTGCAATAAGTTTTGGATGTATTTATTGTCCGTAGGATAATTCGTTTATTTCTTCTGCTAAATATTTCTATTCTAATTCTGATCATCTGTTCCATGTACATATTCAAACTAGAGGATATGGTTTATGATGTTGGATAAATATCGAATTCAGATATTTAAATGGACAATACCTATTTCTATCTGTATCCGTCTGTTTGCATTCATAGCTAGTATGCATTGTTAATTTTGTCAAACAACACTACAAATGAACATCGTATGATGCTAGTCCCGGAATGTTGCATTTTCTTGATATCCTCACCTGAACGTTGTATGATGTGTGTTGCCCATAACCTATGTATCCACGTACCATGCATCGTCCACATCCCCAAGTACTTGTATATTTAGGTGTCTTTATGCAATTCACATCTTGATAGAGTGTACGATTGACTTTATGTTAGATATATGGGTGATGATCCTATATAACTTGATTTTAATATCTTTTTATGCAAATTTAGTTAGCTTAAGATTTCTGGTATGTTGGAGAGTACTCATTGGGTGCATGGATGCCTCATTGGTATACATTTGTGCACTAGGAATTACCATTTAATATATGGATCTGGCGAGAATGTTGATACCCACCTCAAACCCGACCTATTGACATCCCTAGTAGTTTATCTACCTTCTAGGACTTTCGACGGCGGGCCTGTTAGATTGGACTTTCCATTTAAAGATGTTCATATGATGTTAGATAACGTAAAGGTCAACATTGAGGAGGTCTGGGATGCTCGATGTTTGATCATAGGGTTGGTGCTTATTAGATTTGCCGATTCTTTAAAGTATTTGTCCAAATTCTAGCCCGACCAGTTGTTCACGTTCTTAAGGAAAGCATAGGAAGGTTTTGGGATCCATCTGTCAATGCTGGTTGGGAACTTCGTCGCCTTTGTGACGGGGTGCGGGTTGTTTTGTGTTCACTAGCAGATGTCTGCTTGAGTTCCTTTAACTTCTTCCCTCTCTTCGAATCTATAAGGAGGGGGGTCGGGTCTTCCATCCATGAAGTTCGACATGCATTCTATCGAACATGGTACCCATGTCCTTGTCTCATGTTAATGTTCCTAACCCTTTAGGGGCCAGGTACTTCGATGTTTGCTAGCAAGTGGTGTTTGCTCGAAATCCATAAAAGTAAGGTTTTGGAGGGTCTTTGCTGATGATGAATTGGTTTTGATCACGAGAAAGGTGGATATCACATTCGAGAAAGGTGGATATCGCATCAATTGGAGACATGAGTAGAGTGATATGGCCCTTTGACATTGTCTTGTTCCAGAAGTTCACTGTTGGTAGATGAGCTTGCCTGAGAGAGGATACATCATACCTGAGAAGGTATGTATGTGAAAGAAGAGCACCCATTGTGCTGCTTTGGGGTATTTGCATCATGCTTTATCGTTCGTCGGTGGAGATGTATAAGTTTTGGTCTCCACCCGTGAAGCCCTTCCTGTTAGAGTCATTGTATGCATGCATTTGCTGCCTCTCTTTGCACTGGGCAGAGGGCAATGCTCGGTCATCCCACGCATGATTTCCAAACCATACCACCTCTTTTCTATCATTCTTTGGTTTGTGAGAGCCATATTGCTTGTCGTCTTTCTTGGTGAGACCACCAACGGTGATGGGTGGAGTTCCCCCGTGAGGACCGCAAACTCAAATCCAATCGGCCTTTTCCCTTCCCCCTCCCATCAGGCATATATGTTCAGTGCTAACACTAATAGAGAGAATCAAGAGAACCAATCCTGCAAACAAGAGTATGCTTATTTTTATTAGATTTCGGCCAATGTGGTATACGTTGTCGGGAGACCACGTCCGCAGAAGACGTGCCTCCTCTGTTCTAAAGATACCTGAATTTGATTTCTTACAGTCTCTTCTTTGAGAGTTGAGGACTCCAAATCTTTTGGTGGAAAGTAGGGTAGAATAACTTGGTCCCTTTGTTTCTGAAGACTTCTGCTTATATAGTCTTTGATTACATAATGTCCGAGTACCCATACGACTCAGTAAGTCGGTGATTCGATGCCTATAGCTCTCTTCTTGGAACTCAGCTTCAGATACTTCGGACTTAGTGTGTGGTGATTTAGTCCCTGCATTTCTCGTTCGAAAAGTTGACTTCATAGGTTTCAGATTGAATAGGCATTTTGTGAATCTCAGTTTAGGGTGATCAAGCTGATCAATCCGGTCATTTATCATATAACCATCAGGTGTTGATCTCTTGTGACTTGCGGGTGGTTTTTGCTCGGCGCGACGAATCTTAAGTTTCAGTTAATTTACAGATCAAATTGGTCATACTTGGGTCTGGGTGATTCAATCTCTTTGATGGGCCTGGCAAACCTCTCCTCGCTCTGAGTAGATCTTTTTTCACATCTTGATTGACATCCATGTAACACATGACGAGGGGATTAGTCTCTAATCAATGCATGTATTCAATGCTGAACCATAATTAAAGAACATTCTTTTCTGTTCCCATTTTCACTTCTTTTTAGGTCCCCTCCCTTCCTGAAAAGCTATTTGTGGTCTTTTAAGTCTGCATTAAAAATGCAAAATGAAGCATAGAATTTAAACCTTTATGTCTCCATTCAGAACCTTCAGCAAGTCAATCTGTCTTCTGTTCATAAAAGATCGTCATTCATTTCAGCTCGAATTGTTTCATGAACCTACAGAAGCAGGAAGTTGAGCCCTACGAGGGCCGAAGCTCCTCTATCAGTTTATATGCGATCGAGTTGTACTGTTCTTTCGACCTCCCTCTTTGTGAAATATAAAGATGCATCTCTAGTACTCTGTTTAGAATACACTTGACATCAGTGCATCACTGCTGGCTTGACATCAAAGATTCATGAGCTTACTAGTACCTCCGCTAGAAATTCGCACAGTACAAGCGGAATTTGTTCTTGATACATAAACCTACACTGTCATGAGTGAACGTGAAAGAATTAGGCTACACGAGCAAAAGTTTCAGTCGAAGCTTGAAGTTCAGTTATATTAGCGATATCTTCTTCTGATGTATCTTTTCTTGAAATTTGAATTTTTGGTTTTTCATTCAATATGTGTTGTTGCTGTGCCAGGATGCCCGGGAGGTGTGGAAGGAGTCGAGCTATGACATCAGGTTAACTAAGCGATCGATCTATTCTAAGGGATTAACTTCTTAGTTAACAGACGTGCTAAGTCACAAGTTAAGGTCCATCTCAAGTTCTCAACTACACTATTTTCGCAACATCGTAATCATTTTTCTATCCATCAAGTGTCACCTTGTTACTTTTATGATCTATCATGTGTTGCGACGGTGCTTCATATTACTCTCTTCCAATGTCAATACAATCTTCTGCCGTATATCTATCCTATACCTTTTGTTTCGTTGTATTGTTCCCTCATCTCTTTCGATCTCGATCTTGGTAGCCTCGTCTCTTAATGCGTTTTCCTGTAATGATTTCAAAACCCTCGCTATAATCTCCAACGACAACCTTTCGATAAGTTATCTCTGTCGGAGCTACAACTTTGTAGAAGGAGCTTTTGGAAATTCAGCTCAGATAAGAGTAACAAAAATATGAAGTGAAATGTAGCTTATTTTCCAGTTGTGTTTTGGATTTTTTTTCTTTCTTTTATTCTTAATGAAAGAATATTTTTCTATTTTTCTTTGAGAATATAAAATTTAATTTATACAAGGATATGTTTTTTGGATTTTTGCAATGCAATAGATGCTAAATAAAAATTGGGGAATGTTTTTAATTAAGTTAAATGAATATATACGATGAAGTACATATTTTTTATCTTTTTAATTTTGTGTTATTTTATTTTATTTTTATATTGTAAGGGGGAATATATTATAAAAGTGAATTAATAAAATTGAAGCTAACCAAAATAATAAACACAAGCTTTCTATGTAAATTATAGTATACCACTGTACAATGAATGTTGAAACTAATCTTCACAAGTTATCTTATCTCAACTTTGAAGTATTTTTAAGATTTAGGAAATTTAATTTCATGATCTTTGAGGATGAGTTTGTTCCAAATGCAGTTAATATTTTCAGATAAAGCAACCGGAATGCTTGTATATAGAGAACTAGGGTTTGGTGTCATTGCTCACAAGGTACATTTTTTTAACTTATTTTTATATATTTTTATGTATTTTTATTGATTTAACACTACAATAAATTGAGTCTATAGCGGTGTTTAAATTGTGTGTTAAATATATAATGATGAATATTATTCTTTCCTGGCATTCCGGTTGAATTAGTATGACATCAAAAAACCATCACATTGACTTATTACGCAAATAAGGAAATCTTCCGAGTTTATCTATGGAATTAGTTTTTTTTCTCTATTTTCTATAAAAATTATGTGAATTGCGAAATTCTTCACAATGGCTAATAAGTAGATTTAAAGAAAAACAATGTATAGTATGTGTAAGGGTAACGAGTATTTTTAACTCTTCCAATATGTTATAAATATTTTCCAGAAGAAGTTGTTGCGACCGGGTATATTGAGATATTATATAATTAAGAGTAAGAATGAGCATTGGGTCGGGCCGGCTCGTCTCAGAACCCAATCCATGATCCTGACCCGTCCTTGAGTCCGATTTATATTGGGCTATGTTTGGGCCGAAAATTTGACCAATTAAATAAATGGATTGTTGACAACTTGTTGGATCATGCTCGATTGAACCTATTAACAACCCAAAATGCACAAGAGCAAGTTGTCAAGTAATAGAACTCAAGGAGTAGTCTGGTGATAGTGCAACGTGCTAACATCTAAAAGGATCCTGGTTCATTTCAGTGTTAAGTTGTCAAACATACGCATGAGCATATTCTTGATGCTTCTCGTACTTTACTCATTCATTTCAGTGTTACCAATTTGTATTGAGGGGGCATGATTCTCATTGATGCTTTTAATCATGTACATGTCTTTTCTACCTTTACTAATAAATATGTACCCATCAAGGTCATAGGGGGTGTTTTGTGTTCTTTTTAGTGTGTTTGAGTGTGTTCTCTTTGTTCACATCTTGGTCACGGGAGGGACACGTGGCTGCGAGGGCAATCAATGTATTCTAAGGGTGCGTTTCCTATATTTATTTCTATTTATTTGGGGAATTATTAATCAAGGACGATTCATGCACTGCGGAATGCATTTCCTATTAATAACAACTTTTCCATATTATTGCACCATGTACAAAAGCAAGGAAGGTAACTTCAAAAAGGTATTATATTCAAAGGTAACTTATCCAACATATATATATATATATATATTAACGTTTTCTCATAATTGTTAAAAAAATTAGCAAGGATTAGTGTATTTTTAACCAATAATCGACATAATATAAAACCTTAGTGAGGAACATGCCTTTCATTGTCAATTATAAGAACATAGCATAATTTCTCAACGAATAATATTTGTTTTCACAACAACACAATTGAGATATAATAACACTTTTTTTTCAAAGTCCATCACTATATCAGCCATTATTAAATATATAACGACGATGTTATTCGTTATAAAATAATTTTTTATACACTTGCAATTAGCAATGAATATAGTATCCATTGCTATATTATTAACGATGATCTAAATGGTGATGCTTATCTGTTGCTATTTTTTTAAAAAAAATTTAACTAATCGTCGTTAAAGTTTGAACTAAAAAATTAACGATGATTAGTTAAAATTTTGGAAAAAAACAAATAAGAATTTCTATATGGACCATCACTAATGATATAACGACATATAATGATATTCATTGCTAATTTCAAGTATAAACACCTATTTTGCAACGAATAATGTCTTTATATATTTAGCAATGATCGATTTAGTGAAAGAATATGAAAAAAATGTTACTATAACCCAATTTTGTTATAGGGTATATGTCTTACATAAGGAGATATAACTATGACCACTGAAATTATTCATTGTTGCAGGACAATTTTGGTACAACCAAATAAAAGAATCACATTTCATTTCGCGGCACCAAGTGCCCAAATGGAATGGAAAATTTTCGATAACATCTCATTTTCCAAAAGTCTTCTAATCATGTGTTCATTGGAACATGAAATAATACTTGTTGCAATTACTCATCTTTTCATAATTGATTAATTATGGTTACTTTAATAATTGCTGAAAATCATAATTTTAATTGATGTTTATCCTTCATTCTTGTTCCATTGATTTAAACGATAAAAAAAGATAAGTTTGTAAAAAAGACAAATAAATTTAAGATGTGACAACTTATTTCGAAATATTTTATCTTTGGATAACATTCCTCCACGTCAAGAAAATGTTATTTCATATCCAAAATCATCCATATGTTTTCTATCGAAGAAGCTATATTTGGATCATCCATGCTATCTCTAAATTTTGAAATTTCTATCGCAGATTCTGCCCAATTGCAAACATATGAAACTTATTTTATTTAACGAGCATGGAATTTCACATTTTCTACAAGGGTAAAAATGGATTTTTATGACGAAAAATTAAACGATGTCGGTGGCATGACGCTAGGGTTGAAAACGGTCGGATATGAACAAGTATATAGGTGTTACCATATCCTCATCGTTTTAAAATCTGGATACGAATACGAATATCATATGAATGTGTACTAAAATGTAAAATCATATCCTCAAAAATATGAATGCGAATGCAAAATGAATATTGATAATTCGAATACGGATATTTGATAAACGAATACGAATTAATATACGAATGTTATACATGTCCAAATTTACTTAAAAACTATAAACATTTTAGGTTCGTAATTGTATAAAAAATATATTAAATATTTTAGTAATGAATATGTACATAGTAAATAACTAAATAATAAAAGAAAATATAAAGATATAACTAAATAATAAAAGAAAGCTTACCAAACTTACTTATTTGTATACCATGTAATTATTGGTATCATCCAGAATTTGAACGAATATTCATATTCATATTCGTATTTGTATCCTTAAAAAATGAATATTCACATTCGTATCCTCAAAATTTTCAACATTCATATTCGTCAAAGTTGAGGATATTATATTCGTATTCGTATTCCGTGAATGTTGGACATTAGCATTTGTATTCACATTCGAAGGTAAATTCCTTAGTAGCGTAGTTGAAGAACATAATTCCTCGAATATGGTCCAAAAAATGTTAATACCCTGAGTAATGTAATGAAATCGCATGGAATCTATGCGTTATGTATATCGCATATAAAACATGCGACTTTCATATATTATTAACAGTAAAAAAACCCATAACACATAGAAAAAAATACGATTTTCATACTTTTAGCTATATTGCATAGATTCCATGTGATTTTCATTATTATTAAATGTCAAAAAATAACAACTTTGATTTATTATTGTACAAGTGTCATATTTTATATATGCGACATGTATATCATATAGATTCCATGCGATTTCACAACATAAATCAGGGAATTAACATTTTTGGGAACATATTCGAGGAATTATGTTCTTCAACTGCACTACTAAGGAATTTACCTCTTTGCATTCGTATTCGTCAAATACAAGAAAACATCATCTATATCCTCTATTAGAGGATTGTGGATACGAAAGGATACAAATATATTTGTATTCGTTTTCATCCTTACGTGACGCCCATTACATATGTATGGATATGTATGCAATACAAATAGCTAACTATACTTATTCCCGCTAATTGCCCTTTTGATCTCTCCACTCGCCGCCACCCTTAACCAGCTCGGCTCTTCCACCGGCAGGCCACCTCCGCCAGAGCCGCCGTCGACGTGCCACCTTCCGCGAGTGTGGCTTTAGCCTCGTCCGCCACGACCTTCACCCTCCTCCTCACCTTCTTCCCCTCCTCTCCTTCCATCAACGCCTTCACCACACGGCTCACCTCCTCCCTCCCCACCACGCCGCCGACGACTCCCTCCGCAGGCCTTATCGCCACCTTTGCCTCCTCCACCAGCATCACGGCGTTCGTCCTCTGCTCCGCATAGAGCGGCCACGCGATCATCGGCACCCCGTTCACCAAACTCTCAAGCGTCGAGTTCCACCCGCAGTGCGTCAGGAACCCCCCGGTCGCCTTGTGGCCGAGGACCTGCGGCTGCGGAGCCCAATTAGGTACCACCAGGCCCAGGTCATCGATCCTGTCCAGGTATCCTCCTGGGAGGAACCCGAGGGGATCTCCCCGATCGTGGATTCCGAAGAAATCGGCATCTGCTGGTCCCTCCGTGGGTGGCCGCACCACCCACAAGAATCTCTGCCCGCTCATCTCGAGCCCCGCCGCCAACTCTGTCATCTGCTCGTACGAGAGCACGCCGCCGCTCCCGAACGACACAAACAGCACAGATCCGACCGGCTGCTTGTCCAACCAATGCAGGCAGCCGGTTGGGTCGTTTTGGACTCCTCTACGGTCGTTTCTGGTCAACGGTCCTATTGGGTACACAGGGGGCCTGCCAGAAACAAGCTCCCGCAGGGCCTGCCATGGTCCAGGCTCGATCCCGTCGAAGCTGTTGACCAGAATCCCGTCAGCCTCGTAGTACTTCTTGCAGTTGCGAACGAGTAGCCTGTAGGCTTCATCCCCACGATCCTGCACGGGGTCGAGGAAGTCGCGCCCGTGCAGGGGGATGCAACCGGGGAGATGGAGGACGTCAGGGAGGTCGCGATACTCGCACGTGGTCGCCTCATCGAGGACCGGGAGGTGGAGGAAGAATGAGAGGACGGTGGCATTAGTTGGGTAGAAGATATACGACGCCACACCGAGTTCCCGCGCAACGAGAAGCGCGTCGCCGCCGAACAGATCAGCGACGAGTGCGACGAGGGGGAGTTCTTGGGAGAGGCGGGAGAGCGAGGCTCGGATGGCGGGGAGGTTGAGGGCAACCGAGAGTATGATGCGGGTTTCGATCTTGTTGGAGGCGGGGAGGTGGTCGAGCAGGGGAGGGGGGAGGAGGATGGTGGAGATGGAAGGGGGGAGGGAGAGAAGGATGGGGTCGTCGCGATGGGAGTGGTCGAGGAGGATGGTGGAGGTGAAGCCGTGGAGAAGGTGGAGTTTGGACGCGAGCTCGAGGAGGGGGATCAGGTGCCCCATCCCCGGGGTCGGGAGAATAGCAACGTGCGCTGGTCGCGTGCGGTGCTGCACACGAGCAACGCGCGCATTGTCCATGGCCGTACGTTCGGTCGGTGCGTCCGCGCATGCGTTTGTGGCCATGGCAGTACGGTGAGCTCGGAGGTCGAGAGCTGATGTGTGAAGATTTGGACCTGTGGGTGTGGGTGTGGTGTGACGGCTACGGGTTGTGTCTATATAGGCTTCTGCAGTAGACCAGCATACCTTTTCAATTTGGATTGGGATTACTTGCATTTTCCATACAATTTTTTTGGTATAATACTTTATTATTATGTTAAAAAATATTAATATAAAAATATATTATAATCATTTAAAAAAGTTAATATAACACATAATCAATGTCATATCACATCACAATTATCACTTCAACCCTCCAAACAACCAGTATTCACAGGGAATACCCCAACTCAACCTAACCATATTACCAAACGGACCCATAGAGGAACTATACGAGTGTGGGAATCTTGTCTTCTTCTTCGAGATCCTCTGATGTAGGGAGGATTGCAGCAGATGTGCTGTAATATTCATTAGGTTATTTTGTGATTTTGATTTAAAAATCTAACTTTATAGATTGAATTTTAGTTTAATTATCTACATATGCTTGAAATTTTGTCCAAATCCGAGCTAAGTTGCTACCTCATCTTAATGGTCAAATATTCTGTCATAATCTACGCAACTTAAATTCGATTTAAAAAAGATCCGAATGTTTGGGCATTAAGATAAAATAGCAAATTAACTTGAATTTGGACAAAATTTGGAGGATATGTAGAGAATAAATTAAAATTCAATCTATAAGATTAGATTTTGAAATCAAAATCATAAAAATAATCTAATGAGAATTACAGCACCGCCATCCTCCCTACTCCCTGCAGCAAAGGATCCGTTTCCCTTCTTCGATCTCTTAGGGCCTGTTCGATAGGAGAATAAGCAGGAATAAAGATGGAGAATAAGGGGAATAAGGGTCTATTCTCCGTTCGGCTGGAGGATAAGAATAAGGAGAATAATGTGAAATAAGTGTAGATAAAGTGGGATAAAGATGAATAAGAGTGAAATAAGATGGAATAATGGAGAATAGTCGTATTACTGGAAACCGTGTCAGGAGGAGAATTGACCCTTTATTTTAGAACCTATTCTCCAACCAAATATGGCCTTGCTGTCACACTTGTATAATTTTAAATATAAAGAATGGTCCTATGAATATTTTGCATATTACGTCGGTATCCTCCTATTCTGGTGCATTTTATTTTTTGCAACGTAACATGGGATGATGTAATGCGTACGTTATTCACGTGTAAAAGTTGATTGTGGTGCGGATACAGTTGTATTTATTGGAAAAATTTCAATATATACCCTAGTAGAATGCGAGAATACGAATCGAGAATAGTGGCTCTGGTGGGGATGACGTAAGGCGGAGGTAAGGCTTATGCAATCCGGATGTTAGCATTTTGTTAGGAATTTGTTGTTTTCTTCCTGATAATAAGTTCCCATTTATTGCATTGGAAGACGTAATTGCTTCGATTATAAATGCAAAATTTATGGTTAGTTATTATTTATTTAATTGAAGATGATGTCACGCTGATGTATCTTTGAGAAATTACTGCATCACGGGTGTAGGGATGAGCATGGCCGAGTTGGGCTGGGCCAAGTCCGTTTAAAAAATGTGGGCTTTGGATCGGGCCTAGGTTTGCAAAATTTTTGTTTGTTCGGTCCAAGCTCAAGTTCGGTCCATCTCCACCCATTAGAGATTATTAATTTTGAGTCTTTTATTTCAAGTTAATATCAACTCAAGTTACACAAGTCAAATTTTTGTAAAACATTTGCGATAATACTTGTGAAACACGTAAAATTCAATTTTATCAAATCTGAGGATTTCTCATTTTACACATGTGTTTTCAATGCTAGATACCATGAATGTCTCACATATATATAAATTGAAAGAGTGAAACAAACTTACACAGTTAACAACAACAGGTGCACCAGACCCTACATGTTAAAAAATAGGTTTAAGGCCTATATTGGATAAAGGTTTGATAATATAAAATATTCTGATTGAAAAATAAATACTAACAAATTCAAGAATAACCAACAACATCCAAAACAAAGACTAATTAAAGAAAATTAATTCTAAATTAAAATACAATGATCACCAACTCAATTGGCACATGCCTGACTTTCTTGATTTATAAACATTGTATGAAGACATGATACAAGAAAAGAGTGCACATGCAATAGGGGGAGTTTTCATTCATGTATGATGTGAGAAATGGTACGGCCCTCTTCGGACCGGATTCTCGGACCGGGTAAGGCTGGGCCGAGTCAAGTCCAAGTCATGCCCAAAAAAATTGGGCCTAATTATTGGCCCAAGCCCAACCCGATGTCCATTTAGGCCTAGGCCGGGCCGAGCTTTTTGGATGGACTTCGGGCTGGACTGGCCCAACCCAATGTTCATCCGTACGTACATGGGTATAATGAACAAGAACTGATGAAATGCATTACGCGGCTTTTTATTTTTTACGCGATACCAATGCAACAAATAGTTCATCGATAATCATATCAAATACAGTTAAAAATATTTAATACCAAGTTAAAATGGACGTGAGTACAGACGTCAAACCAAATACGGAGGCGAATCGAATGCGGATATATCCATATACACGTACTTATGCTCCTTCTCGACCTACGTACGTATTGGTGAGGTTAGGCGAGGGGTGGTTGCACGTTTAACTTGAGGGTGTGCATCGTCCGTGCAATTAAATTACGGAGATTAGAATATATTTCTTACCATGGTTCGGTATAATGTCAGGGTATATAATTAGTCCGAGACGAATTGATTAAATTTATTCTATAATTGGAATATGCTGCAATTTTTCTTTACAAATTACGGAACAATATCGCATCATTAGCGTACTTATTAAATCTCTATATAAATAGAGGGATTATATCAAAATAGGAGACAAGTGGGCAAAAAAATGTACCACTAGTCCTTTTTAATTGTAAAACGGTTGGTTAAAAGTCCTTTTAAGAGAGAGATGAGACTATTACGTAAATGCTACCTAACACAGTGACGGAGAGAGGGAGCCCCCAGCTCTCAAACAAAGCCCATATTTATATTTAATATAGTATTATATATAATCTAAATACATTATTTAATAGTTAAAATATATATGTTATGTATAATAGCCCCTCATATCTCAACAAAAAAAATCAATATATATGATCTAATTACAACAATTAATCGTTAACATTACATGATGTGCATAATCGGATACTGACACATCTGTATATGTCCATCATCGTACTCGTTTATAAATCGTCATGGATTAGTTTTTATTGGTATAGATAACGATCTTTCTTTTTTTCTTTGCATATATAGATATGGATTTGGATACCTCTTTCATTTTTTAAGATCTTAAAACGAATATGATTGCATATTTTTCTATTATATACATAGATATTAATGGGGCTGCCCCCTTCGGGCAGCCAACGTGGCTGCCCCCGCACCATTTTCGGTGCTTTTTTAATTTTTTCCAAAAAATATCACATGTATATTCATCCCTATATCCCTCCTATATGCCATTCGAATTTCGTCAGAAACAGAGACTCCTACGGCCTCCATCGAGATGGTGTCGATTTAAAAAATCATGTTACCATTAAAAAATAATCATGTTACCATTAAAAAATGATTGTCCGGATGGAGGCCGTAGGAGTCTCTGTTTCTGACGAAATTCGAATGGCATATAGGAGGGATATAGGGATGAATATACATGACGATATTTTTTAAAAAAATAAAAAAAATGCTGAAAATGAAGTGGGGGCAGCCATTGTTGGTTGCCCAAGGGGGCAAACTCATATACATAAGGGTTTAATGTGGCTGCCCATAAGGGGAAGCAAACTTGGCTCCCCCCACTCCATTTTCCTCATTTTTTTATTTTTTTTGAAAATTTCTTTCGTGAATATTCATCACTATATTCCTATATTATGCTACTAAAATTTCGTGCTAAACAGAGACTCCTACGGCCTCCATCCAGACAATCATTTTTAACGGTAACAAAATTACTAAAAACTACTCATTCTGGATGGATGCCGTAGGAGTCTCTGTTTCATACAAAATTTTAATAGCATAATATAGGGATATATTGATGAAAATCCACGAAAGAAATTTTCAAAAAAATAAAAAAATGGGGAAAATGGGGCGGGGGTAGCCAAGTTAGCTCCCGCTCAAGGGGGGCAGCCCCATTTTACCCTGTACATATATGGATACAGTAATAAATATGTATTTCAGTGATATGAAGAGTTTTGTAGCTTTTTGTCAATACGATGTTTATAGATATTAGTTATGTTCGATTATAAGTTTATGTGTGTATTTTTTTTGTAAAAATACTTTCCCAATATTAGTTTCAATCAATTACAAAATTATTGTAAGCTCGCCTTATAGATTGAGTTCGTTTCACAATCCAACCTCATGAATTAAAACTTCCGCTAATGTTCTATATATCCTCCAATTTTCTCTCAAATTCGAGATCATTTCCTATTTATCTTAGTGTTTAAAAGTTCAATAAATATTTAATCAACTTAAATCTTATTTAAAAGAGAATCAGACTCTTTACCATTGATATAAAATAGCAAATGATCGTGGATTTGAGCGATATGTATAACATTATTCGAAGATTTATAGGTTGGATTTTAGGAAACAAATTTCAACAAAACAACTTTTGTAACTCACATTATAATAGAGGAGCCCCTCCCGAAATACTAATAAGTAAAATGACAAGGTAAATTGGATAAATAATTTGTCCCCCCCTCCAATAATTTAGCCCCCCAAGAAGAATTTTCTGGCTTCGTCCCTGACCTAACAGGAATTGATAGTACACAAATGCCTCTTCGGTCTTTGTATTCACATGGATGCTCTTGCAATGTCGGAGACTTTTGGACAGATAGCATTAAGGACATGATCCTCAATCAAAAGATCTATTGGTTTCAACAAAATTGTCATTACAAATCAGTGTCGTCAGATGCTGACAATCAGGAAGTTCTTTTCGTTGGGTCATTTTTTCTTCGCCGCGGCATTTGGACCGCATGGTTTTCGACGAAAATAATGTTTTTTTCCGAATTTACGATGGTCAAATAACTATGTTAGAGCTGCAACTGCTCTAGACACCAGGAGGCAGATCGTCTGCTGTGGCGCCGTCACTATTGTGATGGTGTGAGCCGCTCTAACACGATTTTGCGCAGTGCGAACCCACAAAAAGTACAAAATCGTGTGAACTGCTCCATTGTGATTGAGTGACGCACACGATTACTGCAGAATCTACTGCTATTTCAGCTCGCAACAGACGATCTTCTCTGCTAGACACCATCAGTGACCAATTCATCTGATGTTTGGCATGACCGCGTCGTACTGGCTTGAAGTCATAATAAAGCTATCTGAATGTTGAAGAGGATAAGTATGATCTGAATCCAAACTTAACACTTGATACGTCACGTACAATCTGCTTCTTTCTCCTCCATATGGTGGGGTTTCCTCCAATGATAGATTAAGCAGAAGTAGAGCGACGATCGTCAACTAAACGAACCCATGCCAATCAACAAATTTGCGGGCTTCGATATTGAACTCCTTTCCTTTCCGAGGTCCTCTTCTGGGATTCTATAGGTTTTAAAAATCAGATCGGACATTGAATCGGTCAATCTCTAGTTCGGTCCAATCGGATCGGACCATCAGTCCAAACTGACCGGACCGGTGATGATGTCAGCATGACGTCATCATTCTTATCGACTCAGAAAAAATCAGACCGGACTTAATTTACTGGTCCGACGATCGAACCGATTTTTTAAATTGATAAAACCGGATACATATATGTAAATATATATTCATATATCAATATGAAATGATCATTTAAAATGTCAAATCTTTCAATAGAACAATATGATTGTCTATTTCGAGTAAAACTCTACAAAAGGTAATCACATTTTCTAGCATTAATATAATATTGTAATAATTTATTTATAATTACTTCTACAAAATTACTATAAGAAAGTAGCGACACACACGTTATATTCAAAAAAAAAAGAGGGACAACTAAAATTGTAGAAGTTACAAGGGTAGGAGTGATAAAACCCTATTATTTTATTATTTAAATATTTAATTTTTGAAAATATACTAAACCATCAAACTGGATCAATCGGGGTTAACCTAGTCCAACTTTCTGGGTTAACCCGGTCCAACCCGGTTTTTTTATTTTCTATTTTTTAAAATTAATTACATAAAATCGGCTGAACCAATCGGATCGGGGCTGGTTCCCGGTCCGACCGGTCGGTCCGGTTCGGTTTTTTAAACCTCGCTATAGACTGTGGTGAGGTATGCACAAGCATGAGCAGAGATGAACGAACTCGTCTTGTTCATGGTACACGCGAAATCTGTCATGGTGATAGTGAGACAGATGCGTTTCTTAACAAACTTTTGACAACGCCAATAAAGAGAACCATCAAGAGGTTTTCCAAACTTTAAGCAGAGATTACAATTTACCTCAATAGGAATGTCAGCATGTCACCATTTCATTTTTCCTATTTCCTTCAACATGCTAGCATTTTAATTTTCATTTTCATTTAGCAGTATTGAATGTCTATCCTTGCCGTTAACATTAACAATCAACCAATTGATGTTACATCAAGGTACAAAAGTTGGTAATCGGTACTTGATCATCGGATCATTGATTAAGGATTAATAGATAGTACAATGATCGAACGGATTTAGTCGATTTTGTATTTTTAACTATTTTGAATATATAAATATTATATATATTCCTACACATATTTACATAAATTTGTACATTTTCTATAACATCATAATGAAACAACCTAGTCGGTTATTTTTTTTGCAAGCCTTGGTGTGATCAATGCTAACACCATTCTCTCTCAACCACCTGGTATTGAGTTGTATGGATCTTTAGATGGGTAAACGAGTCTTAGGATGAGACCATTTACCTACCATCATATAAATATACTCATCCCCCTCTCATATTTGATTAATCTAGTGAAGAGAGTGCTCTAATCTCTAGTGAAGGAGATTAAGGTTCATGCGTGCCTCTGTGATTTTCCCTCTCTGTAGGATTTTCCACATAAATCATGGTGTCGATCTTCTTGTTCACTAATTATTTACTTGGGTAACTTTTGTACGTGTGCCCCTTCTCCAACCGATCCCGCACGGTGTCGTCCGACGATGCAGCACGTCCCTTCTACACGCACCCCTGTGTAGCATTCTCCTCCCGTAGGTGAAGCCTTTGTGGTGGTCTCTTGCGTGCGTGCCCTAACCATGCATGCTCCGGGGGAGGATCCTCTGCCGTAAGTGGATTGCAGCAGAGTCTGCTGCAATCCACGGATGAAAGACACGTAGCGCTGAACGATCCAACAGCTAAGGATCCCGCCCTCAACTCCCTCCTCTCCGAATCCTTACCCTCGCCCCCAACCCTCTCCTCTCGCCCCCGACCATCACCGCCTCCCCGAACCTCTCTCGCCCACCCCCGAGCATTGCCTCCCCTCAAGCACACTTGTCGACCATCGGTCCAACCCTCTCGCCCCCGACCATCGCTGCCTCCCCGACCCCCTCTCATCCGCCCACGACCTCGCCGCCAAGCCCCGAGCATCTTGTCGACCATCGCCCCGGCCCCCTCGCCCCCGACCATCGCCGCCTCCTCGACCCTCTCTCACCTGCCCACGACCTTGCCGCCAAGCCCCAGACCATCTTGTCGACCATCGCCTCGGCCCTCTTGCCCCAGACCATCTTGCCTCCACCGTCTCCCGCCCCCGCTCATCCCCGCCACCATCCTCTCCCCCGACATAAACTACTCTCGCCGCAACCCTCTACCGCGACACCGAACCCCTTCTCGACGCCACCCTCTTGAGGCCTCGCCGCCAACCTCTCCCCCGACCCCGCTCTCCGCCACCCTCTATCTCGAGGCTGTCCCTGCAAGAGACACCATCCCATCCCCCGACTCTGCCTCCACGGCCCTTCCTCTCTCGGATCACATGCTTATCTCGTCGCCGGCCTAATCAAGAAGCAAAGAGTATTCATCTACTTGAGATTATCATGTCGTTTTATTTCATATTTCGTGGGTGTTTAAATTTATTTGATTTTTAGAATGTCGACCTCTACAAGCAACACTCGTCGCAAGAAGATCTCGGTTGAAGTCCTGGCAATGACGGAGGTATTAGAATGGAAGACAACGAGAGTTGATGGCATACCTCATCAAGATGATGGTAGTTTGGGTTGCGCAATATCTACAATGCAATACGTTGAGCACCTTGCCCGCCAGAAGAAGACGTCATTCAAGCAAGCGGACATGCCAACGTTAAGGGAGAAGATTATATGCAAAATATACAACGAAGGACAAAAACAGAAATCTTAGAACATTATATGTCGTTTTTGTGTAATATATGTGTTACGTTGTAATATTGCATGGGTTATTGATACATTGGCCGTTACATTCGAGCTTTTACTTTTACTTGCTTCATATTGGTCTTGCGTATCCAATACGTGTATTGTATGCGTTGCGTTTTAATATTGCATAGGATTTTGATGCTTATCCAACGTTTTGAGTGAACATTTTGAAGTACCTCTAGAACAGGATTCCAACATAAGTGATCTAAACTCGACGAAAACACAAGCAGAAAGCGGATATACAAAAGCGGAAATATTCATACAAAATCCTATTCATACCACAACTCGTACAAAAGCACCAAAACGAGCACATATATACTAAAGTGGACACTTGCATACAACAGTGAGCACATCCATACCAAAACTCGCACATATATACCAAGAGACCATTTATCCAATTAGAGCCTCTTCCATACCAAACGAGCACATATATACCAAAGTGGACACTTGCATACAACAGTGAGCACATCCATACCAAAACTCGCACATATACACAAAAACACGCACATATATACCAAAAGACCATTTATCAAGTAGAGCCTCTTCCATACCAAAACGAGCACATATATACCAAAGTGGCCATTTGCATACAACAGTGAGCACATCCATACCAAAACTCGCACATATATACAAAAACACGCACATATATACCAAGAGACCATTTTATTCAAGTAGAGCCTCTTCCATACCAAAACGAGCACATATATACCAAAGTGGACATTTGCAAACAACAGTGAGCACATCCATACCAAAACTCGCACATATATACAAAAACACGCACATATATACCAAGAGACCATTTATCCAAGTAGAGCCTCTTCCATATCAAAACGAGCAGATATATACAAAAGAGGACACTTGCATACAACAATGAGCAAATCCATACCAAAACTCGCACATATACACAAAAACACGCACATATATACAAGAGACCATTTATCCAAGTAGAGCCTCTTCCATACTAAAACGAGCACATATATACAAAAGAGGACACTTGGATACATCACTGAGCACATCCATACCAAAACTCGCACATATATACAAAACACGCACGTATATACCAAGAGACCATTTATCCACGTAGAGTCTCTTCCATACCAAAACGAGCACATATAGACAAAAGTGGACACTTGCTACAACAGTGAGCACATCCATAACAAAACTCGCATATATATACAAAAACACACACATATATACCAAGAGTATTTATCGAAGTAGAGCCTTTTCCATACCAAAACGAGCACTGACATACAAGAGAGGACACTTGCATACAACAATGAGCACATTCAAACCAAAACTTGCACATATATACAAAAATACGCACATATATACCAAGAGACCATTTATCCAAGTAGAGCCTCTTCCATACCAAAATGAGCACATATATACAAAAGTGGACACTTGCATACAACAACGACCACATCCATACCAAAACTCGCACATATATATAATAACACACACATATATACCAAGAGATCGTTTATCGAAGTAGAGCTTCTTCCATATCAAAACGAACACCGATATACAAAAGTGGACACTTGCATACAACAGTGAACAGATCCATACCAAAACTCGCACATATATACAAAAACACGCATAGATATACAAAAATACGCTTCTTCCTATGAAGTGAGTACATATATGTTTGAGTTCATACAGAAGTTCATATCTAAAGTCCAAAAAATGTGAATTCTCATGTTCTCATATACCAATCTTTCTTTCCATACAAAAAAATTCCAAAAAAAATTGATTTGGCGGCGATGGTCAGGGGCGAGAGAGGGTCGGGGGCGAGAGGCGGCGATGGTCGGGGTGGTCGGCGAGAGAGGGCTTGGCGGCGAGGTCGTGGGCGGGCGAGAGAGGGTCGGGGAGGCGGTGATGGTCGGGGCGAGAGGCCGGAACGATGCTCGACAAGATGCTCGGGGCTTGGCGGCGAGGTCGTGGACAGGTGAGAGAGGGTCGGGGAGGCGGCGATGGTGGGGGCGAGAGGGTTGGGGCGATGGTCGAAGTGTGCTTGAGGGGCGGCGATGCTCGGGGGCGGGTGAGAGAGGCTCAGGGAGGCGGCGATGGTCGGGGCGAGAGGAGAGGGCCAGGGACGAGGATAGGGATTTGGAGAGCAGGGAGCTGGGGGTGGGATCCTTAGTCGTTGGATCGTTCAACGCTACGTGTCATTCATCCGTGGATTGCAGCAGACTCTGCTGCAATCCACTTACGGCAGAGGATCCGCGCCCGCATGCTCCACCCTCCCACATGCATGCCCTAACCACACATGCACTAACCTTCAGGGCAGACTCCAACCTTGTGGCGACCCTCCTATGCACGCCAGCTAAGCGAAGCTCTCTTGCGCACGTGCCCTCCTATAAGATAGTGTCTTCCTCGCCATCTAAGTGGATTTATTATGGTACATACACAACATATGAAAGGTAACTTCTACCCTCAAAAACTTACCAAAACAAAGATGGATGATGCCCCGAGCTTGATCACAATCTCTATGATTCGCGACAAGGTTTGAAGCTTAGAACAAAGTTCACAAGGGTAACTATATAGAAACAACATATTACTCTTCCGTCGGAGACTGATAATTTTCTATTACACATCATCTACATTATGATTGACCGCCCGAAAATTTCAAATCAATGATCAACGTGAATATACATAAGCCGTATTCGTTCCACGTTTGCCTTTATGTTAAACAAGTCGAGCTGACCATAGACACAATCAGCTAACTCGTTGATTCGCCGTGGAGCAAGCAACAATCATATATGTAGTGTGCAAACTATATCGAAAAGCATGGGCGTACCTCGCATCGTGCTCTCGCCATAGGATGTGCCGGAAAAACCACCATGAACAAGCGGGAATGGATTCAAACTTAACCAGCTTTCACCTGCTGACCACCATCTCCATGAGTATGTCGTTCCAGGAATCTATAGGTCCGGGCAAACACCAATGGAGGCAGTCATTCTGAACCTTCACAGTCTTGTTTGCTGCAAAAGGATGCATGTGCCTGTAAGGACCGGGATGCCCGTCGGGGCGTAGGAGCGAGAGGTGTGTCGTGTCCAACAGCTTCAGACCTGCAGTTTTCGACATGCTGCTCACATTCTTGAACTCATCCAGCTCGATCTCGCGCATTATGCTGTCCACGTCGCTCAATGTGACGTTCCCTTCCCTGAATGGTGCTCTTCTTTTGCAAGTTCCCCCGCTGAACCACTCTCCGTTCTCAAAATGGCTGGGCGTCGAGGTCCTGAATATGACCACGCCCTCGAAGGAGGAGGTGAGGAAGCCGAGGACCAACTTCAACGCCTTGCGGTACGCATAATCAAATCCACGTTCCGTCAGGTTTCTCCCTGGGCAGTAGTGACATCCAATGACTGTTCCGTTCTCCCAGTATATGGCCGTCTTCAGAAACCATTTTCCTCCGGCAGTGACGATGTAATCGAAGTTCCGATATTCATCTGTCCATTTCCTGTCGAGAACGTTGAGACGGAGCTGAATTTCAGAGCTCGAGACACCGTTTATGTCCTCGAATATCTCGGCCTTGATGAGGAAGGGGGACCAAATGACAGCAAGCGTGAAATTGTACGAAGGAAAACGCCATTTCTTCGACCGATATTCCTCATCATGGTAGAACTCGACCGCTTCTTCAGCCTAAGAATTTACAGAGCAAAAAACTAAATCGAATTTCTATATACAGCAATCGGACCATTTTCAGAAACAAGTTATCGACAAACCTTGGAGAGGAGGCAGACCAGTGACTGCACGTGATTACGCGAAATGGAGTCTCCGATGAACGCCCAGGATTTATTCCGCATTGCTTGCAAAAAGAACTTGGCGTCGAAAGCTGGAATGTCGCAGTCTCGTGGTTTCCATCTCCAGTAGAGGTACTCCATGTCGGGTCTTCCATTTTTCATGCAATTCTGATGGGCTTCAACGTTCTGGCAAGTCGTATTGGTATAAGCTGGTCCAGATGGGTTGCGCACCCACATACCGCTGAAAAAATCGCACTTCCCTGCAAATTCATATGAGCCGCTTCTGTCAACCTTCTTGTCTCAAGAGTTTAGGAATAGCCAGAAAACAGATCTTTATCAGAAAATAGATCTTCGTTAACTAGTAGCAAAGTTGATAAATAGCAGCAGATCGAACACCAGATTTTTCAGCCATCACCGAGTTGAGAAACCTGACAAGAAATTTACTGCAGGTTGTGAAGTTGAAATATTTCTTAAAGCAGGACATATTACAAAGAAACTGTTGGGAGACGGACAACAAGCTGCGCCGACAATCCCTTTTGGATGGCAAATCCAATCTTAGGAATCACATATTGAAAACAATATGATAAATCTTGCCAATGAAGAATTCAAGCTTCCAACCAGTTTCTGCTAAAATATGGGAAGATGAAAGAGTGGGAACTACGCGGATACTGCATTCAAAAAGAAGCACTAATCGACCAATGGTAAAATTTGAACCATGACGCAATTTAACTTTATTGAACTGAAGGAGATGCCAAATATTTTGGAACATTGTTTCAAGCTAAAGATTCTGAATGAGCCCTTTTGTTGATATGTTACCAAAAGCATTCATTTGTTACAAAAAACCTTTGAGCATTACATATGATCTCAACTTTTCCATATCAATGGCAACCACCAAGAATTTACACGGGTAGAGTCATATTCGGAATGGGAATCTTAATGGGATCGGACTCATAATCCTAGTAGTAGTTGAGTTGTATTCTATTTATAATCCTATTGGGAATATTACTATGGGGTTGTATTTAAAGAGGGAGGTGGAGGCATATTGCCTCAACACCACCACAAGAACAATGTAACCCCTAGAGAGAAAGGGGGAGAGGGAGAAAAGAGAGGAAGAGAGCGAGGGAACGGAGACAGTTGTGCTCATTATTCTTTTAGTGATCTTTCTTCTTCATTGGTCGCGAGAGATGACCGACCACCGTATCCAGGAGTCCGGTATCCGAGAGGAGACAATACCGATGGACCGTGTTCCTAACAAGTGGTATCAGAGCCAGGTTCAACATTGTTGAAAGGACACGATGCGACAGATCAGAGCGAAGGTCAACGTCGACGAGACAACGTGACGCAACAGATGCACAATCTTCAGAAGCTATGATATGGTGTTTTTTTGAGAAATCGACCAGAGGAGGCGGTTAGCAGGGGATCGTGCAAGGTGACACGTTGAGGGCATCCAGTGACGGGTACGTCACCCAGAGGCGGTAAGTTCTTTCTAATGAGACTTGCAGATGATGAGGATGACCTGGTGCAAACCCAAGATGATGAAGAGATCGTGATGGAATTCAATTCAAGGGAGAGATTGTTAGGATTAGAGTCATATTAGAATTGTGAATTCTAATGGGATTGGACTCCTAATCCTAATAGTATTGGAGCTGTATTCTATTTATAGTCTTATTGGGGACTATGTGGTTGTATTTGAGTTATATAAAGAGGGGCTGGAGGCATTGCTTCAACACCACCACAAGAATAATGTAACCCCTATAGAGAAAGGAAGAGGGATAGAAGAAAAGAAGAGAGCAAGGGAACGGAGAAAGTTGTATTCGTTCTTCTTTTATCGATCTTTCTTCTCCGGTGGTCGCGAGAGATGACCGACCACCTTTATACCTAGTTGTTCTTTTCTTCATATGCTTTTGTGATGGTGGTCGATTGTGCATCCACATCTGTATCTACGGAACACATCCGTATCTACATCCTCTTCCATATCCGTATAAGGCGGGTCGTATCCCATAGCCGGTATCTGAGAGGAGACGATATCGGCTCGTGTTCCTAACAACTATCTCGTTGATACTATGAGAATGCTTGGCATGAAGATTGATTTTTTTCTCCAATTACTTGCAATTTTAATTTCTTAAACTAGGTGATCCTTTCTAGCATTTTCATCTTATAAATCCGACATTTAAATCAGATTGTCCAGGAGTTGAGGACCTTTTTTCATCCTACTGCTACTAAGGATACTGCTTGGTCTTTGCTAAAGGGATTTCACTCAGAGTCAGAAAGCTCCGAGCGATCACGATTCCTAATTAATCACTATTGCTGGGAAGTCGAGATCATATACACACATAACGGAAAACACAAATCAGAAATTGCAAAATGCTATGATGAAAGATGTTTTACGAGGAAAATTATTCAAATATGGATGGGAAAACAATGCCTAAAGAGGACTGTTTTATATCTCAAAAGAAAAACATGCCGTTAAAATAGTGCAGGGTTATCGCATCGATCGACCCAACAAAGGATATATCAACGATTTCGGTGGAAAACTCCGAACTAGTGTAAAAATGATTTTTTTGGTAAATTAAGATCATTTTAGTTCTTAAAACAATTTGTAACATACAAATACACACCTATATGCAAGAATGAGATATATTTAGCATACCAATATGCATTATATGGTACGTATCATTGCTGTTAACACAAGCAAGAAGTGCACGAGGCTTCGAGGAGTGCACGAGGCTTGTGGATATTCTATTGCTGTGAACACACGCAAGAAAGGAGTCCCAATATGTATTCCTCCGATCCTCTCGATCTATTGTTCTTTGCCTTTCATTATTAAATCTAACATAAATTATAGATTTATGGTCTTCACCAGTTGAGTAGTGGAGGGCTTTTGGAGATGATACTCCTGAGCTGATCAAGTTTGCCATAAAAATTTTGAGTTTGACATGCAGTGCATCTGGTTGTGAACGTAATTGGAGTTCATTTAATCAGGTAGTATTTTGACTTGAGCAGATCATGAACATATTTTCTAATTGTATATATTATAAGCTTGGCTATGCGTATTGGGTATGTACATACGAAGAGGATAAATCAACTTACAAAAGCAAAACTCAATGATTTGCTAAATGTGATGTTCAACTTGAAGTTGAAGCAGAGGGAGATCAAGAAAAAGACTATAGAGGATCCCCTATGCTCAGAAGATGTGGATTCTGGTGATGAGTGGGTATCTCAGCTTCAGACATGTGAATACAATGCTATTAAGAAATAAGAATGCGGATACGAATTGATAAATGGAGCAAGAACTACAGAAAGATAAACATGAACACTAGGATTTTTACGTGGAACCCTACTCCCTAAGGAGCGGGATGAAACCACGGGAGAATGCCTCAAAGGGATGATTTTTCTACTGACTTTCTCATCTGTTACACGAGGCCTGGGGCTTCTTATATAGCCTCCACAGACCCTCCAATTCCCACCACTGGTAGATGTGGGACTAAACACTTGATGAGGTAGAATGACGCATATACTCTAACATTCCCCTCAAGCTGGAGCATGCAATGCTAAGCTTGAACAAGCAGAAAGAAATCTCAAACTCAACATACAAGACATGACAGACAATATCAACTCAACGCAAGAACAACTGTCTGATGTTGTCGAGGACGTTGCTTCTCATAACGTGCAACTGAGGAGGAACAAACATGCTAGAATACGAGTCAAATTGAATCTCCTCGTTAGAGATCATGTGCTATGTACTACGCCTGTCAAAGTCACTACAGTTGAAAATGAATCTCCACCTGGAGAAGCTGGCCCGCCACATCATGTGGAAAACGGCTCCAACTCTGAAAGAGACGAACTGAAAAAGTCGTGGAGACATCCTCATCGGAGTCCACGATCGCTGGAGAATGGAGTCTGAAAAGTCTCCTCGTCGGAGAATCGAGTCTCTCACATATTGGCTCAGAGAACAGGATCTCTACTCTGGAGTCCCTATGAAATCACATGAAACCCTAGCCACATGGCATAGGGAATGGGATCTCAACCTTGGAGTTTCTATGGAACACATGAAAACTTTGAGATAAAAAAATAAAGACGGGGACCCTTAAAATAATAATCTCACACATGTGCATCAGAAAATGAGTCTCTCTGGAGAACTTAAAGAAATTGGATCATTCAAATATGGAGTGCCTCGAACTTGGACTCTGAACCAATCCATAGAGTTTGAAATAGAACTGTAGAGTTTGAAAAACTGACTGGTCTGGAGAATCTGAATGTAACTCTACACAATACTCACCCGTTCTCCCATACTTATCAGAAAACAATGATATCGGTAAAGTTGGGAGAAGACAATAAACTAAGGAAAACACCACATAAGGCGATTAAAATTTTCTTTTTTTCCTCTCGATTTTTTAAATCCTTTTTTCTCGACTATTTTATTTTTTAATAGTCATCAATTTTTTTAAATAAGTCGTTCATCATTTTTTTCGCTTTTCCTATTTTTTTCTTCTTGCTTGGAGTCAAAATACAAATCACACTCCTTTTTTCTCTCTCTTTTTCTTTTGGCCCACTTGGGCCCATACAATGAAAAAAATATGTTTATAAGAATACAACCTACTTGGGCTCTTTTTTAGGGTTCCCACTTAGAAACCCTCTTCGAAGAAACCTGCCACCCTTGATGGGGCTTGGTCTCTACTTGGTGGAGCCGCCACCTACGCTTGCGGAAGAAGAGACACCGTTGGAGGTGCGCGCGATGGGGAGGTGTCACCACATAGAGGAGATGCGCTGCCTAGAGCTCACAATCGGAAGAGAGGGGATCTTCTTTCTCGTTTGAAGATGACAACATGCCTGTAGGTGTAAGAGAAGATCTCCAGAGCTTGAACAGATCTTATCTGGAAGACAAGGGTTCCAGAAAACCCAAAAAATCCTCTCAAACTTGATGATTTTGCAAAATAATAATCTTCAATCACGAATCTTGATCTTTGAAAATTAGGATTTCAAGAAAACCCTAAAATTGAAATTCTAACTTGGAACGATCTTTGAACAATGGAAAGAAAAATATCAAGAACAAACTTTAAAATCAACTGTTAGAATCAAACGCACTAAGCACACACAAATATGGAGGCACGGATTTACGTGGAAAACCCTACGGAGAGGGAAAAACCACATGGGCTCTCAATCCCTAATCTCCCTCACTAGAGATTAGGGCACTCTTCACTAAAAACTTGTTTTCAAATGAGGGATGAGTACAATATATAGAGAAGGATGGGTAAACGGTCTCTCATCCAAAGATCCGTTTACCCATATAAGTATAATAACTCAACACCCCCCCTCAAGTTGGGCATACATGTCCACCATGCCCAACTTGCCTACATTCAACTCAAATTGTACCGTAGGCAGCCCCTTTGTGAAGAGATCAGCGACCTGATCAATAGATTTCAGGTAAGGCAGACACAACAGTCCATCATCAATCTTCTCACGGATGAAGTGTCTATCAATCTCCAAATGCTTTGTTCTGTCATGCATTACGGGATTGTTGGCTAAATTTATTGCAGCCTTATTATCACAAAACATCTGCATTGGCATACTAACTTTGATTCCCAGATCATGGAGCAAAATTTTTAGCCATAGAATTTCTGTAACGCCATTTGCAAGAGCTCGGTATTCTACTTCAGCACTTGATCTTGAAACCACATTCTGCTTCTTACTTCTCCAAATAACCAAATTTCCGCACAAATATACAGCATAACCTGAGGTGGATCTTCTGTCATCAATGGAGCCAGCCCAATCAGCATCAGTGTATCCTTCAATAGTGACCTCATGATTCTTCTTGAACATAAGACCTTTTCCCGGTGATCCTTTTATATAGCATAAAATCTTATCCACCGCATTAGCATGAGAGGTAGTAGGAGCATGCATGAATTGACTCACCACATTTACGGCGTATGTAATATCTGGTCTAGTAAGGGTAAGATATATCAACTTTCCCACCAATCTTTGATACCTGCCCTTTCCGGCATCATCAAGAAGGTCACCATCCTCTTTATTCAGTTTATGGTTTGCCTCAATAGGATTAGTAGTAGGCTTGCATCCCAACATGCCACAATCTTTCAACAAGTCCAAAGCATATTTTCGTTGACTTAGACACATACCTTCTGGAGATCGAGCCATCTCAATACCTAGGAAGTACTTTAACTTTCCCAAGTCTTTCAATTCAAATTCACCTGCAAGTATTTTCTTTATCCTGGAAATTTCTTCTTCATCATCACCTGTAAGGATCATGTCATCGACATACACCAAAAGAATAGATCTTTTTTCATCACTCCTCCTTATAAACAAGGTGTGATCTCCATTCACTTGAATATATCCATTCCTAATCATGACCACACGGAGACGTTCAAATCAAGCTCTTGGTGACTGCTTTAATCCGTATAAAGACCTTTTTAGTTTGCAGCACTTGTTATCCTTATCAAATCCAGGTGGCATTTTCATATACACTTCTTCTTTAAGATCGCCATTCAAGAAAGCATTTTTCACATCCAACTGATACATCTTCCAGGAAAAATGGGTTGCTAGACAAATAACAACCCTGATCGTATTCATCTTGGCAACAGGAGCAAATGTCTCCAGGTAGTCAATCCCATATTTCTGGCTGTATCCTCTAGCCACAAGCCGAGCTTTGAATCTGTCAACATTCCCATCCGCATCATATTTGATTGTATAGACCCATTTAGAGCCAACAAGGTGAACACCCTTAGGAGCATCGACAATATCCCAAGTATTATTTTTAACCAAGGCATCCATTTCTTCCTTCATAGCATTTATCCATTTCGGATCCTTTTTGGCTTCATCAAAATTTTTGGGAACATGATGGGCATCAAGAGAGGTAATAAAGCATTTATATCTTGAACTCATGTTAGTATAGGCAACAAAGTCCTCCACTGGATAACGAGTAGAGGCTCGAACATTTCTAGTAGATTTTCTCATAGCAATGGGACGCTCATCCAATAAAGAGTTGGCATTCTCAGTATGAATATCAGGAGGGAGAGGAGCACTTGTAGAGCTTTCATGGCCAAAATCACCCATGAAAGGGTTGACATCATGGTCGGAGGAAAGGTTGACACCCTGGTTCGGTATCATCTCTTCTTCGTTTTCCATCACATTATCTGATCCCTTTCGTCTGCTATAAATCTGTCCAAATCTGCATGCATTTTCAATGCCTTTATCTTTATCTTGTTCATTGTTCTCCCCCACATGGATAGATTCTTGTATGTCACCAAGAAAGTAAATCCCATTCTCATTTTCCTCAACATTTGCACTCACAGACTCCCCTTGAGGAAATCTCTTAGGGAAGTAGGACTCATTTTCAAAGAAAGTAACATCCTTACTTACATGAAGACGACGTGCCACGGGGTCATAACATTTGTATCCTTTTTGAGTTCCAGAATACCCAAGAAAGATGCATTTCGTGGCTCTTGGATCCAACTTACGCCAACCTGGTCCAGAATTGTGAAGAAAGCATACACATCCAAAAACTCGTGGGTCCAAACTGAAGGGAGAGGTATCTGGATGGATGACAGAGAAAGGAGTTCTCTTCCCGATTATGGCAGATGGTGTCCTATTGATTAGATAGGCAGCTGTCAAGACTGCTTCTCCCCAAAAATTCTTTGGCACATTTCGCTGGAGTAGGAGTGCTCTTGTGACATTCAATAAATGACGATTTTTCCTTTCAGCTATCCCATTCTGTTGTGGCGTGTAATTACATGAGGTTTCATGGATGATACCCTTCTCATCAAGAAAAACATGTAGGGAACTTTCCATGTACTCCTTGGCATTATCAGTCCTGAGTCTTCTTACTCTTGTTACATACTGAGTGCTTACCATATTTATAAAGTTCTTTATAGCAGCAGGAACTTCACTTTTATGTTTTAAAAGGTACACATAATTACTTCTTGAAAAATCGTCAATGAAAGTGATGTAGTACATATGGCCACCCATGCTCTTCACACTTGATGGACCCCAAACATCAGAATGCACCAATTCGAATGCACAAGTAGATTTACCAGTAGATGCAGGAAATGTAGTTCGTGTTTGCTTTGTAAATTGGCAAACCTCACATTGCAAATCATTCTCAGACAATACAGAGAATATCTCAGGCATCAACTTTTGTAGAGAAGAAAAATTGATATGACTAAGACGCTCATGCCATTTTCGTACTAAAATAGAGTTGTCCTTTTCAAGGCGAGCTTTCATCACAGATGTAAGGGCTTGACCCACTCGAGCTGGAAGACGATATAATCCATCCTCAACTAATCCAATTCCAATCTTCTTTCCTGTCTGTAAATCTTCTAAGACACACGAATTGTGATAAAAAATCAACCTGCAGTGCAATTCTTTAGTAATCTTACTGACTGACAAAAGATTTATTGGGAAATCGGGAACATGAAGTGCATCGGTAAGGAGGAAACGATCAACAACAGAAATCGTTCCTTTTCCAGCAACAGTAGCTGAAGACCCGTCTGCAACGGTAACCTTCTCTCTTCCAGACGATAACTTGTAATCATGAAACATTCTATGATCACCTGTCATGTGATCGGAAGCACCACTATCGATAATCCACTCAGATTTGGTAGAGCAAGTATTGCTAGTTCTCCTCAAATTAAAAGCTGAACCATTGTCTGTCGATTGCAAGGAGGCATGTTCTTTCGTAAATGATTCCTTCAAAAAAGACTGTAACTCCATGATAGTATCTTTTGTCAAGTTAGGCTCTCTGGAAACTCCAAGCATCATATGATCATTCAACAACAATTTTGTAGCCTTCAGATTTTGACTATTTCTCACAGACATTTAATCATACACCTTGAGTACAATAGGAATAACAGTTCAGCACAAAGAACTTCAAACACAGAAGATCTCAATGAGGCTCTTTGTGGCTTTTTATCGAACACCTGGTAGACAACCGTAACAACCAAGTATTCTCCTGCAAAAGAGGGGCAGAAAATGTCCCCAAAAACCAGGCTATACGCCCACAACAGCACTTAAGAGCACAAGGCTCACACCAAAGGTTGTTCCCCCAACAACCAGGGAACGTACCTCACAACACCAATGGAGTTCGGATCAATTTTATATGCCAAAAGATAGCATAGCAGCAGCAGCAACAGCCTCTTGCGGGTGGATTCCGACCTTCACTACAACTCCAAAATGCGTGGAGTGGTTTCCGCAACACAATATGGTTGACCGACAACGAGAGAAATCGAAAAATCGCCGCCAAAAGACAGAATCCAGCACCGTAGAACCAATTTCCAGCACTTCGAGCAGCAGAAAAACACATTCACATGCCTCAACGAGGCTCTGATACCATGTTAGAATCAAACGCACTAAGCACACACAAATATGGAGGCACGGATTTACGTGGAAAACCCTACAGAGAGGGAAAAACCACAGGGGCTCTCAATCCCTAATCTCCCTCACTAGAGATTAGGGCACTCTTCACTAAAAACTTGTTTTCAAATGAGGAATGAGTACAATATATAGAGAAGGATGGGTAAACGGTCTCTCATCCAAAGATCCGTTTACCCATATAAGTATAATAACTCAACATCAACCAAGAACGACATGCCCTGATACCATGTTAGAAACTACGAATGCAGAAGCTAATATCATATATAAAGATAAAAATATTAAGAACAACAAGATTTTATATAAAACCCTACTCCCTAAGGAGCAGTGTTTTCAAAGGCGTTAGGCGCTCTAAGGCGCTAGGAGTCCAAAACGCCTGAGGCGCTAGGCGCTTGACTAAGCGCTCGCCTGAGACAATCGAGGCGCTATATATACTACATATATTTATGTAAATATAATCTTATATACCTATACATACATATATGTATGTGTGTGTGTATGTATTTATATGTATATGCATGTATTTTTTTAAAAAAATATTACACATATACACACCTAAATTAAAATCTAATATCAATCCACTATACATGCAAGTGTATGTATATTTATTTATATTTGCGTATATATGTGCATGTAAGTATATATTATGTCTGCAATTAAAATACTTAAAACTAATTTAAATGTAACGTGTAAATAGAACTTCGAACTAACGTGTATAAATGTATATGTATATGTAGAATTAATGACTAACATGTATGTCTATATGTAGATATATAGAATTAAGGACTTACATGTATGTGTATATGTAGAATTAAGTATTAACATGTATAAATTACATCTAATATCAATCCAAATGTATATGTAAGTACATGTATATTTATTTATATACATACATATATGTGTAGTACTTAAAACTAATATAAATGTAACTTGTAAATAAAATTTAGAATTAACTTGTATAAATGTATGTGTATATGTAGAATTAAGGACTAACATGGCTGTGCTTATGCAATATTTATGCAATATTTATAAGTGAATGCCTATTACATGTATATATGTGTAGTACATGTAAATACGTGTACATGTGTATGCATGTACATCTGTACATATGTGTATGCATGGATATGCTTGCATATACATATGTTTACATGTATATGTGTATATGTCTATATATACATATATGTGTTTGTATGTATGTATAATGTTTTAAATTATAATACTTATAATTAATTTGCATGCGTAAATGTATGTGTATGTGTTTATGTAGAGCTTAGTGTTTATATGTATGTGTATTGCTAGTGTATGTATAATTGATGCATGTATTTGTACGCACATATATATACTAACATGTCTAAATATTACTCATAACTAATATTTATGCAACTTTAAAATTTTAAAAAGGGGAAAATACAAACAATTCAACAAAAAGCCCCAGTTTTGCTTCAGGCGCTCGCCTGAAGCGCCTGGCGCCTTAGGCCAGGCGCTCGCCTAGGCAGCGCCTGAGGCAAAACGCCTCGCCTGAAGCAAGGCAAGGCGCCTAGGGCTCGCCTCGCCTCGCCTTAGCGCCTAGGCGAGCGCCTTGAGCGCCTTTGACAACACTGCTAAGGAGTGGGATGAAACCACGGGAGAATGCTTGAATGCAACCTTATAAAGATGGGGAACGGGATCTTTCCCATACTGGCTTCGCCACCTGCAAGGGTGTTGCGATGCGTCGCCTAGATGAGTAGGGTAGCACGAGCCACTGCCATCTAGACTGCGTACAGAAAAGGTGCACGCGATGGTGGAGGCTCGCGATTTGTGCCTGTACGACTAGGGCTACTACCCTTGTTCTGCCTGAATATCTAGGGTTTCATGAGAAACTAAAATAGATTCTGGAATGTGGATTGCACTTGTTGTAGCTTGGAATCACGAAATCCTTCAAGAACAACTAGAAACCCTATTCCGATAATCGAAGCTCGAACATTAATCCTCGAGAATTGAACCCGCTCTGACACCATGTTAGAAAATAAGAATGTAGAAGCGAATTGATAAACATATCAAGAACTACAGAAAGCTAAAAATGAACACTAGGACTTTTACGTAGAACCCTACTCCATAAGGAGTGGGATGAAACCATAGGAGAACGCCTCAAAGGGATGATGAGTTTATTATAGTGGGGGGCTTCTTATATAGCCTCCATAGACCCTCCAAGTCCCACCACTAGTATATGTGGGACCAAAAACTGGATGATGTAAATGGATGCCCATCTATAGAAGAAAAACACATATACTCTAACAAGTGCATATCAAGAACTCGATACAAATACTCCTCTAGAGGAGGATGTTGAGGAAGATGAGGAAGAATAAGATGATTCTCATAGGAAGAAGAGAAAGAAAGGTCAATGTGACGTTAAACTTATTTCCTTAGAATAAAAATACAATATAGTAACAAAATAACAATGGTATTCTATAATACAGATAAAGGTGTGGTTGATGTTGATGAAGACGAGGTTCATACTGGAGATGAAGTTAGCGATGAAGTTGATGATGAAGCAAATTTAAACTACATGGATGATTCATTATATGGTCCAATGAGCAGTAGTGGATCGGAGGATGATAGTCTCGATGCCGATGTTAGAATTCAAGGCAACGATTAGAAGATCTTTAAGAGCCTAGAAGACAAGAACATGAATTGGCATTATACTTTTTGAACTAGAAATAGGATTTGAAATTTGGAAGTTGGACCTTATGTTTTGTACTCTGTATTTTGTCTTGTGTTTAATTCTAACTATTTGGTACAATACAAGTCTATGAGTCTACAAACAACGATGGATTGCATTAGAATTCTTTTGCTAGCTTTATATGCTTCAAGATCTGTGTTAGTGCCTTGCTTTCTTAATATTTATATAGTAGAATATGCTAGATTACTAAATTTTAGGGAAAAACCGAGGCTCAGACCTTGACCTTCTCGAGGATACGCCTCACCTCGCTTTTGGTGAAACCATCTCATTCCACCTTTCGTTCTTTCGAACCTTGGTCCTACTTCCCTATGAATTCTCTTCAGGAGGAGTTTGTAAGCACATATGTTGAGAAAAATGATAATGAGATTTACTTTCTTATTGACATACATGAGACTCTCTATGTAGGGGAGAGCAGTGAGCAAGATAGAGAAAAAATAGTGGGGATAACGACATATTCGAGCAGATTTATACCAGACAAAAAGAATTAGATAATGTGATGGAGACTAGAGAAAAGACGATATCAAACAGTAATATCAACCTTTCATCAAACCATGATGTCATCCTTTCATCGGGTGATCTAGACAATAAAAACTCCGCAACTACTCCTCTTCCTTCTAATATTCATACTGATAACGACAATAATTTATCTGAAGATCGTCCCATTGCTATGAGAAAAACCACTAGAACTGTTTGCAACTCTACTCGGTATCCACTAGAAGACTTTGTTGTTTAAGCCAAAATAAGTTCCAGATATAAATGCTTTATTACCTCTCTCAATACTCCCCAAAAATATTGATGAGACCAAAAAGGATCCGAAATGAGTCAATTCTAAGAATGAAGAAATGGATGCCTTGGTCAAAAATAATACTTGGGATATTGTCGATACTCCTAAAGACGCTCACCTTGTTAGCTCTAAATGGGTCTACACGATTAAATATGATGTTGACGGGACTGTTGACATATTCAAAGCTCGCCTTGTGGCTAAAGCATGCATTCAAAAACATGGGATTGACTACCTTGAGACATTTGCTCATGTTGCCAAGATGAACACGATCATAATTGTTATTTACCTAGCAATACGTTATTCCTGCAAAATGTATCAATTAGATGTGAAAAATTCATTCTTGAATGATGATCTTAAAGAAAGAGTATATATGAAAATGCCGCCTGACTTCAAGAAGGGTGACAGGTGCTGCAAACTAAAAAGATCTTTGTATGGACTAAAAGAATCACAAAGAGCTTGGTATGAACGTCTTCACGTGGTCATGTTAGGAATGGATATACCCAAGTGAATGGAGACCATACTCTGTTTATAAGTAGGAATGACAAAAAAATATCTATTCGTTTAGTGTATGTGGATGACATGATCCTTACAGGGGATAACGAAGGGGAACTTTCTAAGATAAAGAAAACACTCGCAACTGTTTGAACTGAAGAACTTGGAGAAGTTAAAGTACTTCTTAGGTATTGAGATGACTTGATCTCCAGGAGGTATGTGTCTAAGTCAACCAAAATATATGCTGGACTTATTGAAGGATTCTGGAATGTTAGGATGCAAGCCTACTACTAATCCCACTGAGACAAATCATAGACTGAACAAAGAGGATGACGAGCTTCTTGATGATGCAGCAAAGGGAATGTATCAAAGACTTGTGGAAAGATTGATTTATCTTACCTTTACTAGACTGGATAATAACATATGTTGTTAATATAGTGAGCTAATTCATTTATGCTCCGACCACCTCTCATGCTAATGCGGTAAATAGAATTCTGTGCTCCATAAAAGGATCACCAAGAAAAGGTCTTATGTTCAAGAAAAATCCTGATGTCAATTGAAGGAATTGAAGGATACACTATTCTTATTGGGCTGGCTCCGTTGATGACAAAAGATCCAGCTCAGGTTATGCAGTTTATCTATGTGGAAATAATGTTATTTGAAGAAGTAAGAAGCAAAATATGATTTCAAGATTAAGTGCTGAAGCTGAATATCGTGATCTTGCAAATGGCATTATAGAAATTTTATGGCTAAAAATACTGTTCCATGAGTTGGGCATCAAATTCAGTATGCCAATAAAGATGTTTTGTGACAACAAGGCTGCAATAAACCTGGCCAACAATCATGTAATGCATGATAGGACGAAGCATTTGGAGATTGGCAGACACTTCATCCGTGAGAAGATTGATGATGGATTGTTGTGTCCAAGGTTTTAAAAAGTGTAAGGCGTATCGAGGTGTTTTCCCATTATTGCCTCGAGGCGTAAACCTTACTCGTGAAAGAAATTTTTTCATAAAACAAAATAATTAATCCTAATTACAATTTTCAAGTTCTAGAAATTAAATAGTTATGATTAAATACATAAGTCCATGATTTCAAGGTTAACATCACGTTTTAAACATCCAAGTTGTTATATAACTATCTTTTTTTGGACTCTAAATATATAAGGAGTCAAGTAAATATGGATATGCAAGCACAATAATGGATAACTCTTCGTAAAATTTAAAGTTTTGAATAAAATTTAACTAAATGGACTAGATGTAATACACCATTTTCAAAATTAGGTGAGATATGTGTATCATTCAATTGAGAAGGATATGAGAGTAAGCAGTGAATCAATGATCACTTTTTACTTTACCATAAGAATTGGGGGATAAATACTTGAATATTAGATGTTATGACCATCTTTGTTCATGCATGCGTTGATGTGTATTACTTTAACACCGATTAAATAGAAGAAAAGATGAGACATATTTACAAAAATATACTTTTCTAAATTTATATCAAAGTAGGGGACTTGCATCCGAACATTTTAATAAAAAAATCATTTATGCTTGATTTATACTGAAGAGTAGAGACATTAGATTTAAGGACTCATGATTCAATTTTTGTTCATGTTGATTTATTAAGAACATGCATAACAAAGTTTCGCGTGATGAGGTAGCAGAGTATGCGCGGATCTTGGGCTGCTCTGTGGGCGCTCTTCCGTTGGATTATTTGGGCCTTCCTTTGACGGTGGGGCGTGCTCGCATACGTGACTGGCAAGCGGTGGTGGAAAGGCTCGAATCTCGCTTGGCCGGGTGGCGGGCGGCCATTCTTTCACGCGGTGGGCGTTCGATTCTTCTCAAATCTGTATTGTCCTCGATACCAATCTACTTCTTCTCTGTTAAAGGTATGCCAAAGGGGATCAGGCGAAGGATGGACTCGTGCCTTCGTAGATTTCTTTGGGGTAAGAAGGGGGAGGGGAGGAGGGGGGTGCACTTGGTTTGTTGGGACGAGGTTACTCGGCCGAAGCAGGAAGGGGGGCTGGCCGTGAGAAGGTTGGAGCTCGTTAATGAGGCCCTCTTGCTCAAATGGGTGGCTCGACTTTGGGGCCGTGAGGAAAATTTTATGCTGAACTTCTTGCGAGAGGCGGTGGGAGTCGAGGGGCTCTTTGATCCCGGCGGCCGCCTGAGGGCTTCCCCTTCCTCTTTCACACGTGCCATTGTTACTTCCCTTTCTCGCAACCGCTCCCTATTTGGAATTAAGACGGGGGACGGTTCCCTGATACGTTTTTGGGGCGATGATTGGACCGGGAGGGGTCCTCTTCAGGAGTTATTCCCCCGTCTGTTTGCGCTGGCGGCGGATAAGGAATCCAAGGTGGCCTCTTGCTGGGATGGCGCTTCATGGGGGGCCACTTTCGTGGCTAATCTCTCCGATCGGCGGCAGGAGGATCTCTTCGCTCTCTTGGCTATTCTCGATGGCGCTCCCATTCCTCTGGTCGGTCGTTACCACTTGCTTTGGAAGGACGGCTCTTTCTCCACTCGTGCGGCTTACCGTGCTATCTTTCCTCCTCCTGATGCGGCCGATGTGGTTCTTTATCGAGATTGTCAATTCTTTTGGGGCCTCCGGATCCCCGAACGCATAGGTATTTTTCTGTGGCTCTTTCGGCGTGGCCGATTGTTGACCCGGAGCCGGTGCGCCTTGATATTTCCCAATGTAAGCTCTATCTGTGGGCTTTGTGACTTGGAGGCGGAGACTATTGAACACCTATTCTTTAGATGCGGCAGAACCCATGGCATTTGGGCGGATCTGGAGTGGCTTGATGTGTCGTCTTCTTCCTCGTTTTGCGACAGTTTGGTTTCTTCTCAGGCTAGGGCGAGGACGGACCTGCTTTCTGCTATTGCGCGGCTTTGGAGCATCTGGGTGGGGAGAAATGAGGCCCTCTTTGCTCGTCAGAGATTTTACACCGAGAACGTTCTAATTTCGGCTTCGCGCTTCACTCGCGATCGGGCTGATGTGTAGGGTTTTCTTATGTTAGCGGAGGTATCCGATATCTATCCGAAATCGATACCTCCAGATTTATGTTTGTTTGTCTCCTGTTCGCGTGTCGCCTGTAAGTTCTCTTTAACTTCTTAATAAATCGGGCCGAGCACCATCGAGTGCGTCCCCCTTTTTGAGCGTCAAAAAAAAACATGCATAACAAAGTAAAAATAAGCTTAATATATTAATAAACTAAAAAAATACATTTCAGTGAATCGTGAGCTCAAGGACTTGAAAATACTTTGTCTACGAAAGATGAAAAGCTCACAATCAAAATGAAAAAAAAATAGCTGTATAAAATATAAAAAAATCAGCTCATACATGAGGCATGCGCCTCGAGGCGCTGCCTCACTGAGGCTGCATAAGGTTATATCGTCGAGGCATGTTTCCTTGAAAAGCGCCTCGAGGTGTACGCCTCAGCACCTCGAGGCGTGTTTTTAAAAACAATTGTTGTGTCTTCCTTACCTAACGTCTACCGATCAGATTGTTGATCTCTTCACAAAGAGACTTCCTACGGTACAAATTTTGTTAAAGGTTGGCAAGTTGGTCATGATGGATATGTATTCCCAACTTGAGGGGGGAGTGTTGAGTTATTGTGCTTATATGGGTAAACGAATCTTAGGATGAGGGACCATTTGCCCATCCTCTATATATTGTACTCATCCCCTCATTAGAATTAAGTTTTAGTGCAAAGAGCCCTGATCTATAGTGAGGGAGATTACGGATTGTGCGCCTCTGTGGTTTTTCCCTCTCCGTAGGGTTTTCCACGTAAATCCTTGCATAAATATTTGCGTGTTTTGATTGTTTGATTCTAACACCATTCATCTAGTATTCACGAAGGATAGTGATCCTCGAGCTTCTAAAAGGAGAGAGATTACATGGGCTAAAGTGTAGATAACTAATATCTACACACTCAAGATTATAGGAAAATACATGTAAAACCCCAAAAGTTTCCACCTAAAAGAATCTATGGTCAAAGAAAACTCACTTCCTAATATGTATAATTAGGAGTGAACAACAAATGATTTGGCAACTCATCTTTTTTAATTGGTCGAGTTGGATGCATATATATTTGCTTTTTAAAAAATCTCAGTAGAGTTTGTGAGTAGGTGCTATAAAGGTCGTGAACTTCTTTAGAGCTCTTTGGTAAATATGAAGGTCCACATGTGACTTTGATAGCACCCAGGTGCTAGCTTCCATGAATGAAATTATTAAAAAAACAAGCAAATAACAACTTTATCAGAATATCATTACTATATCGTGGATGTTGGTAGTCTAAATGGAGTAGATTTCATGTCATTTATATTACAATCATGTAACCTATATACAAGCAGTAAACATGCAATCTTACAAACATAGATTTACAAGGATTACCCGTAACAAGACTAGATCCTTAATTGACGGTGATCGTCTTCACTACTTGGAAAGAAGAAAGAAATACATATGATATAGACAACATAATATCCACAACCCTAACCTTAAGGTGTTTATATAGGCACGCATATTACAAACATAACCCAGTTTAATGCCATCAAAATAAATAATCAGTTTTATTATTCTAAAAGAGGGATTTTGCCTCCAAAACAGATTGATGAGATCAATCACCTATGAAACAGATAGATTAGTATTCAACGCATATGAACAAATCACATGCTCGTCATTACCTTTAGATATTAAGGTCATGATCATAGTCTATTGCTTTGATGGAAAAAAGTATTCATTACTTGTGTCATTGTATTATTATATCAAACAAGACAATAATGATAGTCAATCATTATAACCAAAAGATATAACGTTTAAAAAAATACCTTGTATTTAAGTGAAGTAAAATGTTTTAGGTGGAAGCATACCATTATTACAGTTTTTCTATCCTTTCAGCATTATTTATGATCTCAAGATCATGATACCCATTACTTGTTGCAATGTATTGCTGTTGTGGCAACAAATCAATCACTTTATCTTACCCCTGTTTATCATGGCTTATATTTTTCACATAATGTAATTAGGAGAAAGAATGTTTTTTTAATTTCAAAACTGATAGGACTAAATAGAATAATAATTTCGGAATACTTTTAAGTTGGTTAAAAGTAATTACTTTTCTTGTTTAATCATATAGGTGGGCATGCAACATTCGGATAACTGTATGAAATATTTATCTGGAGTTCAGCTAAAATTCATTCTGATAAGAACTTAGGACTTTTTACTTGACCTGATTATTTCTTATGTATCTAATATTTTCCCATTATATAAATGACAACCAAATCCGGATAAGTGAATTATAAAATTAATAAACACAAACACTATCCAATCCATTTTACCTTTGACGGAACCCAACTGAAAAATCTAATTTTAAACAAATCCAAAATGCAGCAAATCTTAAGATCAAGGGCATCTTGGCATTATTTAGACATCTTGTTATTGAGAAATACAACTTTAGAATAAATGCAATAACTAAAATTTGGGGATTGGTAAATTTCTTTGAATCCACTAATCAATAAATATGATCTTCCCTGGGGTTGACCAACATATTTCAATGCTCATTGGCCATTAGATTACCCAATGGGAAACCCTATTTGAACGTCCCAAAGATAATTTATTAAATACCAAGTACTCATGCCTGACTATTTAAACCCCTACACAAGTTTTATACTTTAAATATTCCAACTGTATCCACCTACCTCATCTAGCATTAAATAATAGGCAGCCTTTACATCAAGGAAAGTCATGTATAGTAAAAAAATTGAATTTGTGATCAATAGAGCCAATTATTTTTCAATCCACGGGTAATAAAACAGCAAGATGCAGGCATTTAATCTTTAAATACCGGCCGCCCATCGGCAGTATAGAAAATATAGATAGAGACGTCATCAAAATGTTAATCCTTCAAGGTGATTTTACAACTTGAGTTGGAGTACACATAGACAAGAGAAGTTCATCAAGGATATGTAACATGCTGAATACGCCTCGGATAGATGGATGGTAATGATCCCTTTGAGATTGTGCACATACTCTAGAGATCTGGACACATAAATGTTTCTATTGCACCTTATATATGTGAGTTAGGGTAGCATGTGGGTTGTGTTGCATGTTTTATGGGCAAATACATTCTCTAGAGTTTGCAAGATTGTTCCCCTTTCTTCTGTTGAGTGAAATCCCTCTATACCTGAGGTTTATCCTTCCACGGTTCCACTTTGGAAGGGCCTTTCCACTTAAAATCGCTAATTTTGGTATGGTTTGCTTTTTTCGTGCAGGCTGATTTGCAACATACCTCAAAAACACTTTCTACGTTGGTGAAAGAGCCGATACCCTAATTTTAACATATATGGTAAAAATGGGGTATAAACCAATATGCTAAAGAAGCACCATATTTACTGTAGTTTGCTAACACTTAGAGCCAGTGTAAGATCAAGATCAATTACTATACAGTATGGAATTTTGCAAATATGTGCCAAATTACACATAAATTTGCTGGAAATTGCCCTAATTTCTTGTGGACATTAATGGGTCTGTTTATCCATATGTTTGTTTGGGTGGGTTTTTCAGTACAGCTCAACATGCAACAGCACGATTTTGCTGCCGTCTAATAGATAGTCAGAACTGTTGCAGCTTAAATCTAATTATAATACCGGCATAAAAATGCAAATCTAAATGCAGATTACAATTGCGCCACCAAGAACACTAAAACAGATGGACGCCTAGAAGTTAAATTACTAAACTGCGGTCAAACTGGTCTAACAAATCGAACAGAAAGTATACACTGATAAGCAAATAAATTCAAATCGAAGCATTTCCAGAGTGACCCAAGAACACAGATGTCTCAAATATACTAAAACTAGTGATATCAAACGATCTTTCCACTCCGATGAGATACCCACAATGCAAAGACTTGAAAATGAGGTTCCTTCATTGGGCCAACCCACACTGACATGTGAAAAACTAAGCAAAACAAACTCAAATAGGTAATGCGATCAACCCAAAAGCTGTCTAATTTCACGAACGCATCAAACCATGTATTACAGAAAGAAGCAAATTTCATGCAAATCATATCATTTCCAGAGCGACCCAAGAACACATGTACCGCAAGCATAACAAACGCGAGGGAAAGATGCGATCTGTTCTACCTAAATGAGGTACCCACAATGCAAACACTTGGAAATGAGGTACCTTTACTGGAGATGTTGGCAGGAGAGCCCACCGGGGGCTGCGCAGCTGAAGCATCCGGCGATAGGAAGGGGATGGAGGAGGAGCTACTGAGGAGAAGGCGGAAGGCGAGGCCGGCGAGGAGGACGGAGAGGAGGAGCTTCGAGTAGAAGATATGCCTCTGCTTGGGGTCTGATGGGGGCAATGGGTTCAAGCTAAGCATCGATTCCTTCACCATAGCTCTTCCTTCTTGCAGCTCAACGTGAAGGAGAGAGGGAGAGAGAAACTTATCTTTGCTTGTGAGAGATCCACCGACAAAATAAAGATGTAGATATATGGTATTTTTACACCAAACCCCCTAGAATCAAGTCAAGTTACAATACAATCTTTGTACTACACCATACAATCTATAACTTTATTCCATTTAACACATACCCTCATGTTAAAGGGCTATGAGGTAAGAGCTAATAAAACTATAGGATCCTTGGGGTAACTTACACGACATGTGGACAAATGGATGGATAGATATAGGTATTACCGTATCATTATCTATTTTTGAATACAAATACAAATGCGGATACATATATTGATAGATATTAAAACTATCATTAAAAAATGGATACAGATGTAAAACGGATACTGATCGCATACGAGCAAGGCCTTAAATGTCGGATTTCGATTTCATTTCGGCGACTGATCGAAACGAAATTTCGACCGAATTTCGATCGAAATTCGATCGAAATTTCGATCATTATGATCGTATTTTGAACTATGGCCCCTGAATTTCGGTCGATATATGGCATTTCAGCCGAATTTCGATTATCCACTAAAATCGAAATTCGGCTGAATTTCGACGAAATTTGAGGCCATGCATACGAGCGATGTTAGAAATACTCTATAAAACCGACTTAAATATATACGAATTGGATGGAAAACACATGATATAAATTTACTAAATATGTTTGTATCATAAAATTTGTACAAATATGGTAAAAGAAGGTATAGTATGTTATATTGGGTTAAAAATAAATCTATGACTACATTTATATACGAAAACGGATATACGGATACGGATACAGATGTTTGCAGGTATATGTTATCCATATCCGTATCCATTTTAAAACAGTATGTATAAAATGGATACGGTGATGGATCAGATAAGGATATATCTATAACCGTTTGCATCCCTACATGTGGTGTAAGAATAAATATTATAAGAGTTATAATGTACAACAACAACAAAGCTTTTTTCCACAATTAAGTAGGATCGGCTACATGGATTCTTCGCCTCCATTCATATCTATCTTGGGTCAATCCTGAGCTTATATCCACAAAACTAAGATCCCTTCGTATGGTCTCTTTCTAGTATATGAGTTATAATGTAATTAGACAAAATGTTACTATGTTGTAAGGTGACAAATTTTAAGCAATTATGGTGTGGAAATCCCTATTATGTTTTTTCTAATGCAAAAATCTAAGTAAGATAAAATGCTAAATGTCAGCACCATTGCTCCAAAAATCTTCTCCAATAGATTTAAGTTGTAGGGGTTGTGGTGTACTTACAAAGATCATGGGGATTATGGTATAGTGAGGCAAGAGTTTAGGGGCTATAGTAGTAAAAATCCCTAAAAGTAAATATTTAACAAATATTCAACGAGGAATGACGATAGATATAGATGGACAAGAGTTTAATTAGGGAATATAAGGAAGTGATATAGATATAGATGGACATTTGATGAGATTAAAGTAAGAGACAATAGATGAAGAGTGAAGTAAATAGGATCACAACACCCTATACATCTAACTAGAGAGATGCATGCGAAATTATAGATTCAAATTGAAAAATATAAGATATTTTTTTACCGAGCATCGATCAAGCGATATTATAAAATGATCGTATTGAAGTTATAACATAATAGAGCGAAGTTAGGTCAAAATCTTCACGAAAAATGAACAAACACGATTATAAGGGGGAATGAAGAAGGGCTTAGATTGCAAGTCACATTGTTGCGAGGAAGAACACCCGAGTGTGAATGTTCTCAAGCTAGAGTAAGTTGTTCAAGATCACAACTATGTTAGCGAAGGATACACGTAATGTTTGAGAGTAGCACCTCAAATACTCTTCATTCACATACCAAAAAGACTTCTCCTACCAAGCCTTAGAGAGAGGGGGCGTCTAGCCTTCACCTATTAAAAATAACTTATCTAAACAACTCATCTGATAATTAATGACTATTAAAATGCAAAGAAATAAACAATGCAACAAGGTGCGAACGAAAGAGCGAAAACTGAGGAAGATATGGATTGATCTGGAGGAGGGGTCTCAGGAAGATCGAGCTTGATGGACTTGACTTGGGTCCAACTCGTTAGTGACTCATGAGTCCAGCTCGATTAGCTTATTGAGTCGATCTCGAGCCACGACTTTAACTCAATAGCTATAACAAGTCAAGTTCGAATAGAGTGTTGTTCAAATCGTCAGCTTGACTTGATACAGATATATACACATGCATACGTATATAATAACTTGAATATATGTACTCTTTTTGTTCAATATGAATAAAAGCCTCAATTATTGCAATTGGTAGGATGGGTAGCCTTGGATCTCATGAGTTAGTTGTTCGAACCCTACTTTTTGTGTGTGTGTTTATCATGTCAAATTTGAACGGAAACTTTAGTTAATACAATTAATAGGGGTGGTTTTGGATCTCATAGATGGGCAACAAGAGCCACACCTCTTGTAAATAAGATGATTCTATTTTGATTTTAATATTATGTGGAATCATCTTCTCATTTACTCAATTCGTGTCACTTTAGCCCCTTATTGGTGGGGACTGGAAATGTCTTAATTTCCTTTTTATAAAAGGTTAATAAGTATCTCTTAAGGGATAATGGAGAGGGAAAGGGTTAAGGAAGGATAATTCTGTTTACTCACTTTAAATTGAATAACTGTTTCCTTTCTTTTTTCTTCTAGGATTGGAAATCCTGTATTTTACATATTCATACGATCGAGTCTTTGGGTTTCCGAAATAATGTAAAGAAGTGCTTCGAATCATTGCTATTTTACTCAGACCTGTTCTAAAAAAGTCGATGTATTTCGAACTGTTTGTTGACACGGACAAAGTAAGGGAAAACCTCTGAAATGATTTCAATATTGGACCCTTGACATAAGTTCTGAATCGAATCTCTTTAGAAAGAAGATCTTTTGCCTCGTAGTAGTCTAAGCCACTAATGGATGATCCATAGAGCTCCATGGTAACTTCTTCCAACTTGGAAAGGAGTAGTAGGCCCATTGATGCATCATGTTTAAACGTTTAAATGCGACATTAAATGATTCGATAACGAGTAAATAAAATGAATCTAAAACATTAGTTAAATGTGCGATATAACACAAGCAAAATCTGATTTGATTATTATTATGTGTGTGGGGGTATGAGCTCTTTGAATAACCAAGCCATTAGTAGTTTCTAGTGGAAAGTAAAAACATCTTATTATACTTTTCAAATATGAAAAAGAAAAAAAATGCAAGAGTCGTCTTATTCAAAACTCCAATTATGATATCTTTTCTCTCCCACTTCACACCTCAGAGATGTTCTTCTAGAGAGAAACGTGCTTTCACATCTTCTTAACATGAAATCGTTAAGGAGAAGAAAGGTTCCCTTTTATTTTGAGGGTACTCCCGGGAACAGATCCAGTGGAGACGGGGTGGGGCCAGTAGCTCAGAGGATTAGAGCATGTGGCTACGAACCACGGTGTCGGGGGTTCGAATCCCTCCTCGCCCACAACCGGTCCAAAAGGGAAGGATCTTTATGTGGTAGAAAAATCATGATCGAGGTCGCGGATGCAAACTTGGGTATGGATCTTTTGTCGAAATGGAATGACCTTATAAAACATTGTTTATGTTCGGTTGGAGGGAGATGATATGAGACTAAATGATAGTTATTTGCCATTCTCTGTTTAGTAGGAGGGACACTTTAACTAGGTTAATATACCCGAAGTACATATCCTAGTTAAACCTAGGGTTAAAACTAACCACAACTCCGAGTAACCTTAACCTTTGACCTACATAAATCTTATAATGATACACCCAAACATCACCAAACAAAATATATTAAAAATCGTGTTATAGTTAAAAACTCATATGCAAGCGTGAAACTCCATATTTCTGTGTTTGAAAAATAAAAAATAAAATTATTTAAGTGCAATAATGACACCAAATGCGATGTTTACTCAAGGTTTCCACTAACTTTGCGAAAAGAGCGAGTTAGCTCAAATAAATTGCGTACTTTACAAAATCACCATGTTTCCTCAACATGGGAGAAAAAATTGAGGAATCCCCAAATATCGTAAAACTACAATTATTAAAAATGGTTTATCAATTTGGATCGTGAGTGCACATTTGCTTGATACATTTTCCCAAGTGAATGTTTTATTTGCTTGCTCCTTGATTCTGCAACTTGATATTAAAAGAGGATTTGTTGCAATGTACCGACATGGGAGGGAACCAACAATAAAAAGAAGAAACATTTTACAAAAATAGAGATAATGAAAAAGAAATAGAATTTGATATGTATCATTGAAATCATTGAATTCTATGTTTCATAGCTCAAGTTATGAGCATTTCAGTGTAAACAGATTAACATACCTTTAGAGATCCAACACGGTCCAAAACTGATGCTTTACCTGTAAATAGAAGAAGAGTGAACTACCTCCTCAAACCTAGGCTCATATTCCCTCCCCTCATCGCGCCATCACCATTTTGGCTAGAAAACATCCCCTAGAAGTCCGTAAAGGCCATCAAAGCTCATCTACTCGATGATTTAAAGACGCCATCACGTAGAGGAACTGGAGGTCATCTTTGTGCAAGCATTCTCATGGCCATATGAATTGCCAAGTCGTCCAAACATACTAGAGGAATTACTGAGAGAACAACCTCGTAGGTAACGAAAATCCCCTCCTTCATGTTGTTGATTCCACAAGATATTCATGGCCTTATTACCTGAATATCCCTGGAGAACTCCGTATTTGTTTCCTACGGTATATTCTTCACCTTTTTAATGTTGCATTATACCCATATATTTATCATGTTGTGCTTGAATTCTAGTGAAAATTTGTTAGAAAATGCCAAATATTCTTCCTAATGTTAGTATCGTGAGAAGAATTCCAAAACTTGGTTAACAGAGAAGAAAACTATGAACCGATTTCCTATATCTAGAGAAAAATACAGATCCCGAAGGATTATATCTAGAGAAAAAATGTAGATCACTAAGGATTATATCTAGAGAAAAAACATGGGGTGTAAGAGAGAATAGATCTTTCTTGAGAAACACAATCGAGAAAGAGAGACCTTTTCTCCCAAAAAATTGAGGAAGGCATACGGTTTACTAAGTAGCATGCAGTGAGAACCGCCTTACCCCAATAAGAGTGAGGAACACGACTCTGAATCGATAGGGCTCTGGTCACATCGAGTAAATGACGATGTTTGTGCTCAACAACAATGTTCTGCAGAGATGTAGACACACGAGGTCTGGTGTACAATGTTAAGAGACCTGAGAAACTCATATAGAAGTAAGGTGTGAAACTCCAAGGCATTATCAGAACGTAGATACTTGATAGTAGTAGAAAAAATATTCTTATCTCATTAGTGAACTGACTTAATGATAGACCCAGCTTCAGGTTAATTCTTTAACAAGAATTTATTAAATACGATGGCTAAGTCAAAAATTCGTTGCCACAATTAAAAAAAACTCAATTTCACATATTACTGCCACAACATATTTTCTTCGTAGTGATTGTTTTGACGAACTTATCATCACCACAAAAATCAGCACTATCCATGACAACAAATTTAAATGAATGTCCTCTAAATATGGCAATGGAAATTCTGTAATCACAACTAAGTATTGTCTAAGGCTCTGTTCCTTTGAAGAATAAGCACCGAAATAATGAGTCAATTATCCACCCGACACGATTCCCAAAAGTACAATTATTCACATCCACATCTCATTATTTCACTCTTATTCCTAACTTTATTCCACATTACCTACCTTTATTACACTTTATTCTCCTTATTCCTATTTTTCCAACCAAACAGAGAATAGAACCTTATTCTCTTTATTCACGATCTTTATTCTTGCTTATTCTCGAACCGAACACCCCCTCAGTTATACATATTTGTTCACATACATATTCATGAACCCCCACACAACATGTACATTTCACACAACATGTACATGCATGTCTAGACCTAGTTTTACAATGAACATATTTGATCACATACATATGATGTTCCAATCAACCGGGTGCACATGAAAATTCCCGTACAAACGAATCCCAGATACGAACAGATCCATATACTCGAATATAGATAGAACTGTTAATAAAAAATATTGCTCGTCAATATTCTACTATACATTGAGACCCCCATTTTGTTGTGGTATATGCTCTGGAAGGAGGGGTTGCATAACGGCCATTTTTCAACATGGGTCAGATGACTCAGATGGTTCGGATTCAAGGCATATCAACATTCAGCATCTAATATATGTTCTGCGCACACCCAAAACATCGCTTCGTCATCTCCACCATAGGAGGTGTAGCATGGGGATCATGGATAGAAGAGTTTTCATAATACATAACATAAAACAACAGAAGGGGACATAACATAAAAGACTATATTAACAATGCCTAACGTATTTAGCCCAAAAGACTCAATTTACAGAACTGAATTACATTCTGAAACTTAACTCTGCAATCAGAACAAATAAAAAAGCTGTACACAAGCACAGGGAGTATCTAGCTCTACTTCTCGTCACTTTCACAAGCTACGATCTCGATGCGAAATGGATAATTACACAGTTCAGGCATACATAAAGAATGATCTCAAACATATAGAGATGTGAAGATAAAGAGACTAAACCCTGTGGTCAATGAGAAGCTGAAGCTCTAAAATGAAATTTCCTGACACCCGTCATGGCAAGATGCGTCGCTTGGCACATGCGCAATAATGTTTGCAGAAAATATGCAAAAAGTATCTGATACAGTTGCATCAGCGTCGTTGACATCAACTGGAGTCATGTTTAACCCTCGGAGCACGCATTCCGAACCCACATCCCATCTTCTCGACCCTGCGGGAAAAGATGGAGGCAGTCAGAAGTTGAAAACAAAAGCCAGAGATAACCTGCAAGAACTCAATTTAGTAATTTCACAGTTTTAGAGGGTAGGTTAGGTAGAAACCAGAAGAAGAGGAATATCCTAGATGCGGGGAACTTTTTTTTGTGTAAAAAAAGGGGAACACATGTAGGTGTCTGTTCCTTAGCTAAATTAAAAGAAAAATCAATATCAGAGTCAAAGACCAAGGGTTTAAATATCGATTTCGGATATCGTATCGATACCTTGTCGATACGAAATTTCGTCGAAATTTCGATGACATTTCGCCCATATCGACCACCATTTGTGAAGAAATGACCCGAAACCTCCCTCATATCGCCATTTCGCTCGAGATTTCGGTGCCTTGTCGAAACCGAAAATTCGCCGAAATTTCGTGAAATCTGAAACCATGGTCAAGACTCTAGGAGAGTCCTCACGTGATGGACTGTATTCTCAACATAAAACCTTTCATTGCAGAACACAACTCCATCGCATGCTAACCAAAAAGCCGAGACAATCATAACCGGTTTGAATATGTCAGAATTCAGCGGAAGCATGAATTGAAGAGAGACTCCCAGAAAGAGGACATGCTATTAAAGTCCATCCATGCAATCTCCATAGACTGCCAAACCTCTGCCACCTTCACACTCCGAAAAAAGGTGAAAAACCGATTCAATCGGAGAACCGCAAAGCAAGAATGAGTTGGCCTCCGTGCGAAAGATACAAGACCATCTATCTCTAGTGAAGATCTTTCCATACTACAAAAGCCTCGAATCATTTTGCAGCCCCGAATCAGATCATCTGGGAGTGGCTCAATTCTACTGATTAAAAGCTTGCAAGTATTTTCTAACAATCCCATCATAAATGAAATGTACTAAGCCTTTGTCCCACTATAAGCAGGGTCAGCTACATGGATTCTTGCTCAAATCCATGTTGAAATATCCAACAATTCCATCATACCAATAAAATTTTGGTACCGCCAATCAGAGAAGTCCGATGAGAAAGTGAGAAGCCAGATTCCATCTCCCCAAATGTCAGAAACTCGTGCATCTCAGTCCGCAGCCAACATATACAAATGAGGGAAGTGAGTGGCTAGAGTCCCTTCATTCATCCAGTCATCATTCCAGAAAGAGAGCTACACCCATATCCAAGTTTCGTCTGAAAGAATCGAGACCAATCGAGAATAACCACACGAAAACCCTTCCAAAAGGCAGACTCAAAGCGTAAAGGACGTACGTTCTCCAACCCCTTTGCATTGATAACATAGATTCCATGGATTAATCTACAGTAAGTGTCATCAATGCCCCATAAATTCTTGCAACCCACTTCAACATCAGATCTTGATTCATCTCCTCCAATCTCGAGATACCAAGACCACCCTCCTCCTTGGTGAAGGTAATTGTCTTCCAGTAAACCAAATGCAACCCATGACCCACTCGATTTGACTTCCCCCAGAAGAATCTCCTCCTACTCTACAGTCTACGACGAATCACCGCATAAAGCAACCTATAGGACATGAAGACCGGAATGGTTGCAAGTACCGCCTTAACAAGAACCAGACGTCCTCCACGTGAATGAATAAATACCCTCTTCCAGTATGCCAGCTTTCTTTCCAACTTTTCGATCACATGAAAGGTGAAGACAACCACTGTTACCGGATCAGAAGCGCACCACAGGAACAAGCCAACTCCCTCCAGCACGCTTTCACCTCCTCGTCCGATGAGCCAAAAGAAACCATGTCGGAATTCTCTCTATTGATCCTCAGCCGAGAGAGCTCCACAAAGATCTCCAAGGTCACCACCATTCCCCTCACCTCCACCCCACCCTCGATGAAGAAAATGGTGTTGTCTACATACAAGAGTTCCAACACAGAAATATCCCCAAAGAAAACCCAACCATGAGACCATGCAATACAACCCGGTTCACCATGCGTGGGAGCACATCTATGGCTAGCACAAAGAGGAGTGGCGCCAACGAACAATCTTGTCTCATACCCCTCTGAGGCTGGAAAAAACATCCCTCGATACACCCGTTCACCAGAATCGAGTATGAGGCCGATGGTGGCATACCTCTTCATCCACAAGATCCGCAGGTATAGGTGCTACTAGCACTTGGGTAGAGTGTTGCTAGCTCTTGGGTGTGGAGAAGTGCTCATACATTCTACACTCATCATTTCTTTTGTTCCTATTCTTGTTTTGATATTCTTAAAAATCAATAAAAAGGAAAAAAGGATTAATTTGTTCTTGATGGTCATTTCTTTAATCAGAGGAAACAAACATACTCTAGATCGAAATCGTGTATAAGTTTGATCATTTCTACTAATTTAAAGTCTTTATTATGATTCGTTTTATTTATATTGAAATACCTTTTATATTTATATGGACTTATAGAAAAAATCCATCATGTATAGTAACTAAAAACAATATATCAAAATAGTTCCGATGATTCAATAAGACTATTATTTCTTGGGATTTTAGTTATTTCGACCAGAAATAATATACTTTAGTGATCCATTTGTCATATAGTAGTCATATTTCGACCATATATATATATATATATATTAGTCTTTTTAGATATCGAAACACCTATATCCCTTTTGGGTACGAGAGTACCCACATATATTTGACAACTCAGAGCGAGCTTGTCACGACCTGGATGCGGAAGGTAAATGAATGCCATACAGCCAAAGACCCGTGGCGTAAGATAGAAAAGGTCCTTTGCATGAAAAACAAGAGAGAAGGGTGCCTTTTCACCCAAAATGGTAGAGGGCATCCGATTCATTAAGTAACATGTTGTCATCACAATATCACCCCAAAAGGAATGAGGAGCCTGACTCTGTATGAGAAGAATCTTAGCGATGTCGAGAAAGTGAAGGTATTTGAGTTCAGGAACATTGTTCTGCTGAGAGGTATAAGGGCACGACGTCTGATGGATAATGTTGTATGATCTAAAGAATTGGGATAGTTGAATAGTACGAGCATTATCATGGCAGATGTATGTAATAGAAGCATAGAAAAGATCCTTCATTTCAATCACAAAATTTTGAATCATGGTACTAGCATCGGACTTACTCTTTAATAAAAACACCCATGATAGTCTGCAAAACAAAATTCATCCACAGCAATACATGTGCCCCTGATGATTAGGAACATTATCTCAGGCAACATATATAAAAATGAAAAGCTCAAAAGGACTTCGACTACTACGTACCTTGACGACTTGGAAAGCTAGTCCAGTGATGCTTTCCAAGTTGACATGGTTCACACTGAAATGTGGACTTGATAATATGTCACAGATGAGACGACAGATCTTTTGCAACGAAAGATAACTAAAACATAGATGCCAAGTGTATGGAGAATTCGATCGAGCAGAAAGAGAGCTAGCACCAGCATACAACGTAGAAAATGACAATGCAAAAGTATAATATAGATAGAAAATTATAGAACTAAAAAACATCATGATTTTAAGTGGAACCGTACTCCATAAGGAGCGAGATGAAATCACGGGAGAACCGTCTTAAAGGGCAGGTGTATATTTTGAACTCACTCTCAATAATTGCAGGTGGTGTAGGGCTTATATAACCCCAACTACCCCACTAGTAAGATCAAGTTCCACTCATAAAATATGTGGGACTAAACTTGTGGATGTAGTAATTGGACCAGGGGGGATCCGATTACCCATCTCTAGATGCACTCCAATAAACGTTGTTTGTACAAAGGTGATCATATACCTCCAAAACAAGGTCCATGTGATTCAGCAATACCTTGACAATGATCAAGTAAACTGCGTTAGACAATGCAATAAGGTAGAAATCCTCAATCCTCTCAGCAGCCTCCTTGGGAAGGAGGAAGAGCAATGCTCTATTGACCCAGTCAAAACCGTGGTTGGTGGCAACAAATTCCCTCAGCACCTCCACAATATTAGCATGAGTCGTTTCCCAAAACTCATGAAGGATAGAATTGGAAAATCGTCAGGTCCCGATGCTGCCATCAGTGTTTAGCTCCCAAATCGTAGTACGAATCACATCAACATGGAAGTCCTTGTGAGTTCGATCTACTAGTTTAGTGAGAGAGTTGATGCCTTACTTCCAAGCCAACATTAACTACAGTTTGAAGATCTAAGGTCCATGCAACGAAAGTACCCAACTGTTGCCTTACCCACTTCACGATCTCCTTCTACCCTTTCACCCATGAGTCCGCGACCGAGATGGCTTACATAAGATTACAGTGACTTCTCCCATTTACCACAACATGAAAGAAACACAAGTTATTCATTGATCAAGTTAAAGAAACACAAGTATATGTAAGAATTATTAAATGCATGTCATATATGGTCAAAGCTTTTTGGCTTCTTGCTTTTGTTCAACTAGGACCTTAATCCAATACCTGGTTCAACTAAGACCTAACAGACGCTAACTTATGGGTACGAGTATAATTACGAATAAGAGATATATAAGTGCAATTATCTATATTCTTCTTCATCCTCCTCTTTCCTCTTCCCCCTCCCCCAGTCATTCTAATCGCCACCTCACTTAGCTTGACTCCCTCCACCGAACTATTGATCACCTCCTATGAAAAGAATCTCTATTCATGTATGTAAGCTTTAAATCTCATATTGCTCCTTCCACGAACCCTCAGGCCCTGTTCGGTTGGGGGGTTACCCCCCACTTTGGGTGGGTAACCCCCCAAAACCCACACTTCCAACCCACTTGTGGGGCCCACTCCCTTCCCATCAAAAAAATATATATTATACCATCACATCATCTAAAAATCATAAAATACTCAACTTTTACTCACTATTCCAAACTTCAATACAATCACATCACAACAACTACCCACTTTTTCAAATTTCAATACAATCATACAATAATAACTACCAACTTTTTCAAATTCCAATACAATCACATCACACAAACCCTCCCAACCCTTAACCCACCAACCAAACACACAAACTCAAATCCGGGTTATCCACCCCTGGATAACCCAGGAGCCGAACACCACCTCAAGGAATAAGGAGGGGTATGGAGTTATGCTCAATGTCTCCCTTAAAATAAAGGACAATAATTAATGATATATAATCAAAATAGCATGGATTGGATCCACTAAGATGAAGTAAATAGTAGGGCAATTATCCCAAACCCCTAGACTGCAATTATTCCTCTAAAAACTACAATGTTTTACCTACTTTTAACCACCTTAGAGTCTTAGACATATCTAAGGCCAACAGAACACCATGTGTCAAATTGACAATAGGGCTCGTCAAAAGTAACTGAGAGAATGAATGAATTGCTTTATCCAATGGGTCTAGGGTTTCTTACATAGCGTGGAACCCTAGAGAGGTGAAAGAGACAATTACATGGATGCCCCAATGGGGTTATACGACTCAATAAAAATAAGAAATAACCCATTAACTCTACATTCCCCCTCAAGTTAGATCATATCTATCCATCACGCCCAACTTGGAAATCATGAATGAGAGACATTTCTTTTTTCGTGAATATATATCTGCAAGATAAAGATCTATGGAGATATGAGTAGTTATTTTCCCTTCTCGTACATCTCGAATAAAGTGGCAATCAACTTCAATATGCTTAATCCACTCATGAAAAACTGGATTGGTAGTGATGTAAGTAGCAAACTTATTGTCACAATATAAGGGGACCGGAGTAGTAGTATGAAGTCCAAGATCCTGTAGAAAAGAGACAAACCAAGTAATCTCACAAGTGGCTTGGGCCATCGTCCTGTATTCTGCATCTGCACTTGATCTAGAAACCACCATTTGCTTCTTGTTACACCATGTAACAAGGTTGTCACCAACAAATATAGCATAACCTGCAGTGGATCGTCGATCCTTAGGTGAAATTGTGGCAATTGACCTTGTAGAAAAGGCCTTGCCCTGGAGATTCTTTCAAATGTCGAAGGATCCGAAGACTATAGAGAGGTCTCTCCATGTGTTGGCTCGCTTTGCTTACATCATACGATATATCTGGCCTTGTGATGGTAAGATAAAGCAGTTTGCCCACTAGGCTCCTATATTGTGTAGTATCCTCAAAATCATGATCAATGGATATCGAATGGTTTCGTAGTTCTGCAGGGATGCCAGATGGCTTGCACCCAAGTAGTCCATCTTTTGTATGAATATCTAAACAATACTTCCACTATGATATGTGTAATCCCTCTGTAGTGAGTATCACCTCAATGCCAAGAAAATAACAGAGTTGACCAAGGTCCTTTGTGATAAACACCTTATGGAAGAAGGCCTTGGTCTTTGCAATGCCAGCTTTATCATCACAATAACTACCATATCATCAACATAAGAGTTGTCCTACTGAAGGAGTCAATGCTCCAATACCCCCCGACACTATTGTATACTTTGCACAACATGTACTAGTAAAGCCCGCTATTGTGCAAGATCAGGGTTAACACGAGGCGTCATGATTCCCTGTGAAAACCATTATATTAGAAATTTCTTTTCATACTTACAGAGACGATATATTTTTTAAACAAGACTAGAGTTATTCTCCTTGAACTAATGCCAAAGTTAGAAAACTTTGTCACTGTTGTTATATTTCACATCCCACTGATAACCTAACATACAAAAGAAGGAACGAAGTATCTGGCTCTGATACCATAGGACCGTCATTTGACAAAAACAAAATAGTCAGATGTTTTCTTGTGGAAGCCAATAGGGTTGATCTCAGCAGTAAGCTTGTCAAATTAAGCCCGTAGACTTGACTTTAAGATATAAATGACCTTACGAAATCGGAGAACATGCTCCCTCTTGGGCCTCGATTGAGTAGCCTAGTGGTTGCATCATATAGACCTCCTCCTCGAGGTTGCCATGGAGAAAAATTCTTCACATCTAGCTGAAAGATGTGCATGTTCTTATTGGCAGCAACAGAGAAAACAATGCGGATAGATCCCATTCTGGCCACCGGAGAAAAGGTCTCAAAATAATCCACACCATAGGCCTGAGTGAAGCTCTTTCCTACAAGGATGACCTTCAATCTGTCAATAGTACTATCAAATGACTGTTTGGTCATGAAGATCCATTTGCAGGAAACATGCTTGACTCTAGGAGGACATGGCATACGGTCCCATATGCCTCTGAATGTGAGTGCATCCATCTCCTCATCCATGGCATTTTTCCAACCATGGTCCTGCAATGCATTATGATGATCTCGAAGAAGAGAAACACCCATCAGAGCATTTGGAAATCGCCTGTCACAACTGGATAAACTGCTAGTCGACGTAAAATGTGACATGGGATGTATACTACATTACCTTTTGGTTTGCTGTAGAGGAGAATCTGGAGCAGTAGTAGAGCGGACAATCGAAGAGAGCACATCATCCTGCAGATAAGGAACAAGTAAGGGGGTCGAGTCAGACGGTATAGTATGTTTTTTGTAGACAATAGATAGTGGTGGAAGTTCCAAGGGAATGTCGCTAATAGACTAAGTAAAGTAGCTAGTATGTTCAAAAAATGTGACATCAGCAAATATATACTGACAACGATCTGTAGAGTCGTAGCACTTCTACCCCTTTTGCGAATATCCAAGGAAAACACACTTGATAGCATGAGGATACAACTTATCTGCAATTTAAAAAACTATACGCGAAGGTAGTACAACCAAAAATTCTCAATGGAAGTGGAAAAAGTTCCTCGTCAGAATAAAAGAGTGAGAAAGGAGTTACCCCTTGAAGACTGAAGACGGAACCCTGTTGATCAGGTAGGTGACCGTGAAAACATCCCCCCAGTGGGTTTTGGTAGCTTTCATGTGAGTAAGCAAGGTAAAAGCAATGTCTAGAAGGTAGCAAAGTTTCCTTTTCATTACTCTATTCTACTGTAAGGTATACGGACAAGAGGTCCGATGAAGGGTCTCCTGAATGACAAAGAAAGATATCAAGTCCTATTGAGTGAGTTCAAGAGCATTGTCAACCCTGATAATTGAATACATGTAGAGAAAGATATTTTAATAATCTAAAAGAAAGACTTGACGATGTTATTAATTTCATACCGTTCCTTGACCAAATAGACTCAAGAAGACTTGCTATAATAATCTACAAAAACAACAAAGTATCTATGATCGGCAGTAGTATGAACAAGAAAAGTCCCCAATCATCACAATGGACTAAAGAGAAAGGTAGTGATCGATGTGGCTCGATCCTAGATGGAAAAGAAGCCCAACGGTGTTTGCCGAACTGACATGCTTCACACTCAAACAGATTCAGGGATAACAATCCAGGAAACATCTGGGAAATAGCTTTGGCAGATAGATGACCAAGCCGCAAATGTCATAGGAACATGTCAACTAACACAAATGCAACACATGGAAAGGTTGAGTTAACGAGGATATCAAGGTAGTAAAGGTCGTTCTTCTCATGCTCCCCACTAAAAATCCGCATCGTATGGATTTCTTGAAAATATCAATAGAAGTCATAAAAACTTACACAACAGTTCAATTCAACATAATTTATGAATTGTCAGTAAGGTCAGAGGAAAATTAAATGTGTAGTGAATGCCAGAGAGCATGAGCTTAGACGAGAACTCAATAGTCTCAACAATGGTAACAAGAGAATGAGTATATCATTAGCCACCCGAACCAACTTCACAATGGAAGAGGGTCGAGATGCGATCATAAGACTACCTTCTTCAATCAAGTGAGTGGATGCACCCGAATCAATGATCCAGGATGGTGCTGAGAATGAAGCAGAGTTGGATATAGTATCTGAGGTAATAGCTAGGTACGTGGTAGTAGTTGCCATGAATGGGTCATAGAAGTTCCCTGACCGCTGATGAACACCTTGAAGGCCTGAAACCAGAGCACGTAATTCTCTGCACCCTTGAGTTTGATAGCTCCATGTACTATCATAAAAGACGTAATGCACAAGGATTTGGTCTCCATAGGAATCAATGTCATCGTGGTCTGATAGATAGTTCAAGAAGTAGACTTATTCGTTCAATCACAAATGTAGATGACTAGAACAAAAAATTCAATGTTTGGAAGGGGCTGGAATCATTCTGGCCGCAACAAACACGGGTTGGAATCACCTTGGAATCAGTCGTTATAGGTGCTGGTGGCACCCAGAAGCCGTGCGAGAGGTTTGGGGAGGCCTTGCGCCTGCTGGGCAGCAACTTGGATGGGGCCAGGAGGTCTTGGCAGAGCCCTAGGAGGGCCAACAGTCACTGACGACAACGTTGATGGACGTGGAAGTGACGCTGCAAGGTGCTGATGCATTGTGGTGATGTTGGAGCGGCTATGTGGCGGCGCTAATGGTGCTGGAGCAGTACTATGGTGGTGCTCGAGCAGCTCTGCAAGGTGGTAGAGCAATGTGGCGACGTCGGAGCGATGTGGTGGCGCTGGAACGACACTATGGCAGTGTCGAAGCAGGTGGGAGCAGCACTGCAAGATGCTGGAGTGCACCTTAGGAAGCGCAGCAACACCCTAGAGGGGAAGAAGGGCCTCACGTGGGGTTCCTAGGTGGGGAAGGAGAGGGCTTGTGCAGACGCTCCGAAGTGGCGATGGGATGATTTAAGTCAGAACTCCGATGTAGGATCACTGCTTTGATACCATGTGGAGAAAGATGAGAGAATAAAGACGTGCTTTATTCAATGGGTCTAGGATTTCTTATGTAGCATGAAATCCTAGAGAGGCGAAAAGTGAAAATTACATGGATGCCATAATGAGGTTACATGACTCTAACAAAATATAGAAATAACCCATTAACTCTAACAATAACATTTGAAGCCCCATCATGGTCACTGGTAGGGCTGGCTATCGAGTCCAACGAGCCGAGCCAGCCCCTGGCTCAGGCTTGATAAGCCCAGCTGGGCTTGGACTCGAGCTCGGGCTCGTTCGAGCCCAGCCAAGCTGGCTCGAGCTCGGGCTCGATGAGCTCGAGCCCTTATCGAGCTGGCTCGGGCTCGATAAGTTTCGAATCGGGCCCCTTATCGAGCCCGAGCTCCTTATCGAGCCTAGTCTGGACTCGAGCCCAAGTCGAGCTCGTTAAGGAAAATGGGTACTTTTTGGTGGAAAAATGCTTTAAGCGGGTTTGAACTCGAGACCTGCTCTACCAAAGACTGTGTTCCTTACCAGTAAGCCACTATCCTAGTTGTGTATAAAATCTTAATCATAATATATATTGTAACATTATATCTGCTTATAAAAAAATTACTAATTTCTAATGCGTGAGCAGGGGGGCAAATGTGTGGATGGGAATGGGATTGATTTGAGAATTGAGTCATGACTCGTGACTCGTGGGAAGATCAAAGTTAGTGGAGGGAAACTTGCAAAGGACTAATTTTATTTTGTTTATATTATATATAAATATATAAATAATATATGTATATATATATTCCTTATCGAGCCCCTTATTGAGTTATCGAACCGAGTGAGGCTTGGCTCGAGCTCGGCTCGTTAAGCTATCGAGCCCAAAATTCTGGCTCAGGCTCAGCTCGATAGCCTAATGAGTCGGGCTCATGAGCCCTTCTCGAGCCGAGCCCGAGTCTGGCTCATCGAGCCGTGACTCAATAGCCAGCCCTAGTCACTGGCCCCCTTTACTGAACTAGTTCCCCCTATGCCTGATGCCTTAATGAACGGTACACCACCTCCCTTTGTTGGAATCTCCCCCAAGATTGCTACCCCCTCCACTGAATCGTTGCTCCCTTTGGTCGAAGTCTCACTAGCCATTTTACCCCCCTAAGAAAGAAACTCCACCTTGATGCAGCGTGGGCCCCAAATATAGGGCCAAATATTTATTTAATTTTAATTGTCAATTTTATTTACGTTTTTAAGTTGTCATAATTGTTTAATTAAATAATTGAGATCGCATGTGATCTCAACGTTTATTTCGTAGATTTTAATTTGAATCTGGGTCAATTAATTAGTTAGAGTCAGTTTAGGCAAGTTGGTTGTCAATTTAAATTAGTTTACTATTTTTGTAAACCCATCTCTCCTGTATAAAGAGAGGGTAGCCCATTGTTTTTATGGAGTCAAGTATGAATCAAAATTGAGTTTATCTCAGTATCTCCCTCTTCCTCTTCTCCCTCCACGCGATCTCTGTGGTTCTCCTCCTTCAACCTCTCGTATTCCCGACGAGTTCTTCTTCTCAACCCTTCCAATTTCTTCTTCTCAACCCTTCTAATTTCTTCTACCAAAAATCCACCACAAAAAATTATTATTTTGACGCCGCGAAAAGCTGTTTGCATCAATTGGTATCAGAGCATGGATATTGAGTCGTTCCTACGATTCAACGATCCCGTGGCATATTGGCGTCTCAAGCTTGATCTCAACCGCATATCTTATGGGCCGCATGCGCGTTCGCGTCAACGGAAGTACAAAAAGCGTCTTACGGCATCCCTGAAGGTTCAAGCATGTTGGACGAACAAATCGATGAAGACTCGCCGGTCGACAACCAAAATCAGAACGTTGTACCTGCAGTTCAAGTCGATTTCAGCCATGAAAACGAAGGTATTCCCAGTCCTAATACCGATTTCAGTGATACAATCGTTGAACAAGACAAGGAGGACATAGGACCAACATTTGATGAAGATCCTACGGAGGAAAATTATGAAATGACCAATTTCTATGAGATCGCAGTTGCTGTCCCCGCGCAGCTTCCAGCGAGAGGCACGTGCGCCTCCACGTGCCCCCTCCGCGACCGTCGCCGATTGTCGTGCGACCCGTGCCGCAGCCCCCGCCCGACCGCCATCTCTTGTGCGCTCCACCACCGCCAGTGCCGACCTAGCAGCCTGCACCTCCGTCGCGCCTCCTGTACGTGCCCCTTCACACCTCTCCCGTCATGTGGTCGACCCAGCACCCTCCTCCCGCGTTTGCCTCCGCGCGCGGAACCGCGGCACCGCACCAACCACCGGCAGGCCTCCATCGACCCCCCATTCGTACTGGGCTCGATCGCCATCTCCTGTCCCCGCAGCCCGGAGCTGTTCGCATCACCAGGCACTCGGCCGCCACCGCCACAGAGGAGGAGGCGCTGGAGGTCTTTGGAGCGGTCGGCCCGACTCACTCCCGCCGCCAGACCGCTGGAGGTCGTCATCCGCTTTCCCGCACCTGCAGTGCGACCCCCCCCCCCCCCGACGCCTCCTCCCCAAAGCATCTCGATCACCAGCGCCGCCTGCTTCCTCACGAGCCGCCGCCCTGCTCGAGCGTCCACAACCGCGCCGCCCTTATGCGGTAGATGCCCCCGCGCATAGCGTGCAAGCCCTAACAAGAATCCCGAAGCCCACGGGGTATGCAATCCACGATTTGAGGGATTGGGAAATCATTTGGAAAAATTGCAAAAATAATTCCCAAGAATCCCCTATTTGCAGAAAGAAAAGGGGCACTAAGAATGAGGGGGTGCAAAAATTGCACCCATACCCCTGGTGGCGAAAATATCTAAAGAAAAGGGCTGCAAACCAGAATTATGGGGATCCTCCTTATCCAAATAGGATTAGGACCTTGGGTTTTCCCTATTTAAGGACCCCATGGCTTCATTCCTTAGCCACATCTCCTCTTCTCCTCTCCTTGTGCCATTGCTTCATTATGGCTTCTCCAAGGACCCTATTCTCCATGCCACATCATTTTTTTGAACATCACGGGAAGGAGCCAACAATCAAGACGACGCCGCCGTTCGCACCGCACATGTTCTTTAACCACGACGGCCGCATCATCCCCGCCCGCGTATGGATCCCGTCGTTCACTCCCCATCAGTTCTTCCAGAAGACGACGGAATGCGCCGAATCACCCTCCAAGCCCGCAGATCCCGCAATTCGTCAGGAGCCGAATTTTTAAAAGCGGAGGAGAGTTGATGCAGCGTGGGCCCCAAATATAGGGCCAAATATTTATTTAATTTTAATTGTCAATTTTATTTACGTTTTTAAGTTGTCATAATTGTTTAATTAAATAATTGAGATCGCATGTGATCTCAACGTTTATTTCGTAGATTTTAATTTGAATCTGGGTCAATTAATTAGTTAGAGTCAGTTTAGGCAAGTTGGTTGTCAATTTAAATTAGTTTACTATTTTTGTAAACCCATCTCTCCTATATAAAGAGAGGGTAGCCTATTGTTTTTATGGAGTCAAGTATGAATCAAAATTGAGTTTATCTCAGTATCTCCCTCTTCCTCTTCTCCCTCCACGCGATCTCCGTGGTTCTCCTCCTTCAACCTCTCGTATTCCCGACGAGTTCTTCTTCTCAACCCTTCCAATTTCTTCTTCTCAACCCTTCTAATTTCTTCTACCAAAAATCCACCACAAAAAAATTATTATTTTGACGCCGCGAAAAGCTGTTTGCATCACACCCACCATGACCTACGCTCGAAGCTTATGCGACATCAACCTCTGCAGTCCTCTGCCCCCACCCCCTCAAGTACAACCTCCTCCTTTCACCTGCTTGCCCACCTTCACCTATCATCTCCTACCAACCCAGCAACCTCTGCCCTAACCTCCTCAGGGAGATGGGATGTCGTACTGCTCCTCATGCCTCAAAGGTCGAGGTCAATGCCACATCCATTGCCACCTCTCCTCCAAGTCTTCTGTTCTTGCCTCCAATGGTGTGCTCCTTGTGTCGTGCCTCCACCGATTCACCTCGGCCCTCCTCGTGTTGTGATGTTGCGTACAAAAAAAGGCAAGTGTGAAAATCCCTTTTTAACATCAACACATGATTTGCATAACTTATTGTGGAAAGGAAAAATGGATCTATTATTCCTCACAGCCCTAGAGCTCTCTTATATAGGAGAAAAGCTATGTGGGAAAACTACATAAGAAAGACCAAAGAAATAAACAAACATAATAAAGACCACAAGATAAAATAATCTCAAGACTTACTAAACACAAACTACACAAATATTGCAATGCTGGAGATCACAAGATAAAATAATATCGACTTACTAAATACAAACTACACAAATATTGCAATGCTGCAGAATGCTAATAAAAACAGTTGAATTCCCAAAAACAGGATTTTTGAATATTATAGGACAGTATAAAATATAAATGAGCTGTTGACCTGAAACTGGGAAGATCTTAGATAATGGTACATCATTTTCTATTTATAACTGAGACCCTAAACTCAGATTTCCCTCCCCCAGCAAAAAATTCTTAACTTAAATGTTTGTAAATTTTTACCAAATATTAATCACATAAAATACCCATGAAGATATTTAAGCTTACGTTGGGGCGAGTCTGCCAAGGTTCCCCAGTTCTTCACCGGAGATTGCATCTTCAAACCTGCCAGATATTTCAATAATATATGATCTACCCCTGGAAGGAGGGAGACCTCTACTAGCAAGCAATTCCAGATCTTTTCGATGAAGTTCTCTTCCATTAACCATAACACCAGTATCTCCACCAGCACAATTTTCCGGCATTGGAAAATTAAATTCTTTAATAAATGGCTGCAAAAGTAATGAGAAGATTAATATTATATTGTTATTGGATTAAAAAACTAAATTCTTCAATAAATGGCTGCAAAGTTTATGAGAAGATTAATATTATACTATTATTGGAGAATACTGAATCTATAAGATATCTTACTGGAATAATGCCAAGACAAGAATGTCCCATGATACCCCAAAATCCAGCTTTGTAGTCATACCTGGTCGAAAAAGAGAATTGAAATTCAGAAGAAAAGTTTTGTTCTTTTATCTCTGATGAATTAAAGAAAGAGTGTTAACATCTTCAGAAGTGTGCATTTTATATAATAATTTACTAATTTATGCTCTCCTCAAGTATGCAAGCAAATCATAACTGATTTCCAAAGAAAATTATCCAATATTCTCCTTAGCTACTTTTGTAATAGGAAATAGTATCTACATTATTTGTTATTTTCTTTTTATATAATTTCCCAATCTGTAATTTTCCCTCTATGGTTTTACCTCTATATTAAGGAGGCTTTATGGCCTCAGTCAAAACAAGCTATTCATTTCTATCTGCATGGTATCAGAGCGACAGCGCATGAAATAGAGTTATGGAATCTTCTTGATACCTAGAACCCCACCCACCGACCTCTCCTTCCCTTCCTCGAAGTCCGTGCAACCCACGTCACCTCGAGGATCGTGCCTCGCTTCACGAGCGGTGCAACATGTTCCTGTACTACCGCAGCGATGTCCAGCCATCAACACTCCGTATGCACCAATTTTGGTGCAATCTATAACGGTTCAGACATATAAATCCACCACCTGCCCTAGAGCATCGACAAAATTGATGGGAAATGTTGTGCGTTAAGTATGCACACAACATATTCCCTACGTAATTGTGTAGACAAAAATTAGAGAATTCCATCATACAGTTGTGTCCTTCCTAATCTCATTCATTCACCGTGACAGAAAACAAGGTTAATATACATTCATCTATAGTTTCAAGGGTATTCAAAGGCGCCTTCAAGATGGATGGGACTAATTATGAATTATGGATAATGCAGTTCATGAGTATTAATGAGAGTAACAACAAAGAGTACATCCTAACGCAACATGAGACGACCGAAAAGACTAGAGCAAATGCTCAATTTAAGTAAGACAACATATAGCTAAATATTTATCTTTGCAACACTTCTACAAATGAGATAGCAAACAATATTCTACATCATCCCATTGCTAAGGTGATGTATTACATTCTCGTCACCGCATCTCCTGCGCAAAGAATGAGATGAAGATACTCCAGCTCCAATGTAACATCTTCAGTATGAAGTAAGATGGTTTCCCTTATCATAGTGAGACTGAACGTGTCGCCATAGTTGAGATAACAGAGTGCTCTTTGGAGCAGAGGTTGGCTGGACGGAAAGCGGTCACCTTATCGAAAAGGGGGAAGTTAATCCTTTTGAAGCACGTCCTCTCAGCGATACCCATATTTTTCTTCTCTACTCGTCCGATGCCAGCAGGGGTTAGAAAAAAGGTGGAGTCATTGATGAGGAGATTCTTCTACTTTGATGGGAATCAACATGGCCAAGGTATGCACCTTGTTAACTGGGATGAGATCAAGAAGGGGGGCAATGAAGGTGGTCTGGGCATTCAGGATGTGGAATGTATGAATAGGGCTCTCACTGCCAAATAGGTGATTCGCATCTGGGGGTTGTCTTCGTCTCTAGCGGCTAGACTGATAAGGAAGAATATATGGAGTTGCGGATGAGCTGCTGGCTAAGAGAGTGCAGTATGAGTCCTTGCTTTGGGCCAGGATACGGGAGGTCTTGCCTTTGTTGACGCCCAGACTCAGACCCAAATTGAGGGATGGTTGCATGTTTAGATTCTAGCGGGACGACTGGACTGGAGAAGGCTCGTTGGAGGGCAGATATCCACGCCTTTTCCCTTTGGCGGTTTCGAAGGAGGCCACTCTCTCATAGATTGTGGATGTTGGAGCTTGGTCGCCACAGTTTACGACGGATCTCTCCGACTAGCGTTCAGAGGAATACCTTAGCATGATGGCTGAGCTCCCTACTCCCGGGGACCTCTCGCAAGGCAGAGATCACTTTCAATGGGCGGGTAATAAATTCTCAATGAAGAAGGTTTATGAAGAGATGAGGACGCGAGTTGAGTTTCAAGACGAGGAACTGTGTCGGGATATGAAAACAGTATGGGCGGCGAGGATCCCGATTAGAGTAAAGATTTTCCTTTGGTGCATGAGACAGGGTCGTCTTTGTGATAAAGCTCGGAGGGGGCCGTTGCTCGGACTGCCAGACACACAGTGTGATAGATGCGAAGAAGCGGTGGAAGACTCAGATCATTTATTCTTCAAATGCCCAGACTCTCAACGGTTTTGGAGGGAGGTGAATTTAGCTCGGGTGGAAAGCGAGGGGTCATCGGATTTCTAGACATCCATCCGGTCGATCGGTGCTAATTCTTCTGATGATTGCTCGAAGGCGTTTGCAGCCCTATGGGCCATTTGGTTGGGGCGGAAAAATTTGATCTTCAACAACCAAAGGTTTTACTTTGAGAATGTTGTGGCTCATTGTAACGCGTTGTATAATTCCTGGGTCCTACATTAGTGTCCGGTATTGTACTATAATTTATTTTTAATGGAACTATCTGAGCGGTGACACAAAAAAAGTGGGGGGTCACCCGTTTTTCATTCAAAAAAAAGTAAGATGGTTTCCCTTTCCATGCATTTTACTCATGGCTTCCATACAGTGTAGTATTCTCAAATGCAGGATCAGTAGATGTGGAATGCTTCCTCACTTCTGCAAGGATGCCAGATAGCTTATGTCAAGGCAACTTCTTCTGTGAGAGATGGAGCTCCTCTGTAGTGTGTATCATCTCAATGCCAAGAAACTAACGAAGTTGGCCAAGATCCTTCGTGACAAAGACCTACTATAGGAAGGTCTTGGTCTCTGAAATGATGGTTTCATCGTCTCTAGTGACAATTATATCATAAACATATATAACAATAATGACGATGCCAAGAGACCGTCGTCTAATGAAGATAGAGTAGTCAAATGTCATCCTCTGAAACCCAAGAGTATTGATCTCAATAGTAAGTCTGTCAAACCATGCCCTAGGGCTTTGTTTCAGATCATAAATGGCCTTACGTAGTCGACATACACATTCCCCCTCAAATGTGTAACCCCGAGGCTACATCATATGAACTTCCTCCTTGAGGTCACCATAGAGGAAGGCTTTATACACATCAAGTTGAAAAATGGGCTAGACCGTATTAGCAGAACAGAAAGAATGGTGCTTATGGACCCCATTATGGCAACTGGAGAGAAGGTCTCAAAGTAATCAATCCCATAGAATTCTGTAAAGCCTTTTATAATTAATCTAGCTTTCAATCTGTCAATGGATACATCATACAATTGTTTAGTTGTGAAGATCCATCTGCAAGCCACGAGTCGAACTTCCGAGGGCGCGTCATAGATCCCACGTATTCGGGGAGGTTAAGGCCATCAATCTCCTCATCCATGGCATGTCGCCAGCCTTGATCCTACCTTGCACTATGATAATCTACGGGGACAAAAACGGCATTCAAGGAATCTGCAAACCTCTTGTCACAGCTAGAAAAACCATCAATAGAAGTAAAATGTGATATAGGGTGAAAAGTACATTGCCTATTTTACTTGCGGAGAGCTGTTGGAAGCTCCTCAAGAACATCCGGGGAAGTAGTAGTGGAAGCACTTGAAGATGACACATCACTCTGCAAAAAAAGATCAGGCAAAGGAACAGAAACATGTGTAGTGATGTGCTTGTGTGTATATATGATAGGTGGAGGTGGAAAATCCAAAGGGATGTCTCCTATCGTCTGTGAAAAGAAGCTACACTACTCAAAGAAAGTGACATTCGTGGAAATATAATACCGATGTCCAACATGATCATAGCATTGTAGCCTTTTTGAGTATAAGAGTACCCAGGAAAGACGCACTTGATGGCCCTATGTGACTATTAGAATTATTATATTACAATTATGTTTGTAACTCTTCGGGTTCCGCAACCTACCCTTCGGGTTCCGTAACCCCTCAAGGGTACTTATGTAGTTTTCCTCTTATACTCTCTAGGGTTTCTCTCTCTATAAGAAACCCTAGTTCTATGGAATAGATATCCCATTCGTCTCTCTTCTCTACATAGTATCAGAGCACAATCCTTGACCAGGATTCTGACCTAAAATCCCCACCGTTACCTTCAAGCCTCGCAAAAGCTTGTGCGGGTCCTCTTCCCTGAATTAGGGCCCCACGCAAGGCCCTCTAATCGCTTCTAGTGCAACAGCTTGACCCCAAAGGAGCATCTCCAGCACTTCCGGTGCCGTCAGGGGACCCTCCCACTAGCGCTACTCTGGGCTTTCAAGACCTCCTACGAAGGTCGTCAGCCCCACAACTACCCTCCACAGGACTCTTTGGAGATCCAAAACTCCTCAGGGACCGCTGTCAAGAATCCAGATATGTTGTCCATTGAGGGTTTTCAACCCTTCTTGATGGGCAAACGTGAGTTCTAGGGCATTTTTTAGCTCTTATATGCATCTTTAGCTGATCACAGGATCTTCTTTCTATTTTAAGACCACCATGACGTCTTCTTCTACCAAGACAAAGTCCTTGGCCACGAATATTATGGCATAAGGCACTACTATCAAACTCAAGGGCATAGAAAATTACGTGCTCTGGTCTCGATCTTTTATGGTGTTCATTGGTGGTCAGAGGAAACTCTACATTTTGACTAAAGATCCTTTAGATGAAAAGGACAAGAGTACGGCAACTGGCACACTGACAACTATTTGGTTATCAACTGGATGACCAACAGTGTTGAGGCTGACATTGCCTCAAATCTTCTTTATAAAAATACGATCAAGGAAATGTGGGAGGATCTCAAGAAAACATATTCCCAGAAGAAGATGAAGCCATGCCTTGCAGACATTGACAGGCGAATCTGGTCGGCATCTCAGGGTGATTCCACCCTCATCGAGTACTACAGGCATCTCTTTAGCCTGTATGAGGAACTTATAATAGTCCAACCCTCATGTTGCACCAAACAGATACAAGAGCGTTCTGACTGGCAGGTATATCGTTTCCTTGATGGCCTTCATTCTAGATACCATGCAGTAAAGGAGCAATTTCTTATATCAGAGACACTACCAACAATGAAGGTCATCTTTAGCCGACTTGAGTAGCTTGAGACATATGTTGCCCAGTCTCTTGTCTTACCTTCAACAGAGAAGTTTGCATACATCGCCTCATATAGGAGAGGAGGCAGATACGACTTGTGAGGAGGACGCGGTCGTGATCCCAGTCGTGACCGTGGACAGGAATCTGGACGAGGCCGTGACTTTGGTCGTGGTCGTGGGCAAGACTCTACTGTCTCATGCACTCATTGTTGTAGGTGGAACTACTCAACTCAATGATACTGGCAGAAGTTTGGCGTAGCTTCTTATCACGCCAATAATGCTTATGAGGATGCCTCTGATGTGGAAGAGGCATCGCCTACCTCCAGTGGCAAGACTGTTCATCTTAATGATGCAAATTACTCCCGCCTAATGCAGATCCTTCATACTCCAGGGCCTACCATCACTAGTAACACTACAAGTCTACAACTGCTGCTCTGGTTACTCCTTCAGGTACAATGGTCAACTCTGTTATCGCTCCTACTCCAGCTTGGATTATTGATTCTGGTGCCTCTACTCATCTCACTATGAGAAGGTAGTCTGCTCACCTCTTCCATATCATCTACCTCTGTGAAGTCAGTTCGAGTCGCTAATGAGACTCAATCACATATTACTATTGTTGGAACTACGGAATTCTCTTCCAAGCTCTGACTTTCGGGGGTTCACTGTGCTCCTGATTTTCCTCTTAGTTTGCTGTCAGTTCACAAGCTTTGTGCTGAGTTTTATTGTCGTGAGATATTTGATGAGTCTTGTTATTTTCAGGACATTTGGACGAGATGGATTTTTGGTAGGGGTTATGAGAAGAACGACCTATATTATCATGACATACCCTCGGACTCCAATTTTGTTGGTGTTGCGTCCATCTCCGAAGATTCGCTCATATGGCATCTGGGTCTTGGGCATCCCTCTGCCAAGGCCATCTCCATGATGTTTCCTGAACTCTCTGCCCTAAAGCCCTTTCAGTGCGAGGCATGTGAGTTCGGGAAACACCACCAAGCTTCGTTTCCTGTTCGTACTGACTCTCGTAGTACTGTTGTTTTTCATCTAGTTCGTTGTGATGTTTGGACCTTGGTTGATCCGCACATTAGGTGGTCAGCGCTATTTTATAGTTTTCATTAATGATTGTAGTCGATCTTCATGGGTATATCTAATAAAGGAGCGTTCAGAGATTAATCAAATTGTCAAAAATTTCTTTCAATGTGTTAAAACTTACTTTTCTAGCATTGTTAAGATCATTCGTACTAGCAATGCTATAGAGTTAACCCAACATGACTTGACCTCTTTCTTTGCATCCCATGGAACTGTTCACCAAACATCATGTCCATATACCTCAAAACATAATGGTATAGCTTAGAGGAAACTCCAACACTTGCTAAATGTTGCCAGATCTCTTCTTAGTCAAATGAGTGTTCCTAAACAACATTGGAGAGATGCTATCCTTACTGCAGTGTATCTCATCAACCGTGTTCCTTCATCTATTCTTAAAGGAGCAACTCCATTTTCCTTACTTTGCCCTATTGAGTCTTATTTTCCCATACCTCTGCGAATTTTTGGTTGTATTACCTTTGTTCATAACTTTCATGCATATGAAAAATTATCCTCTCGTGCCATCAAATGCATCTTTCTTCGGTACTCTCGTACCCAGAAAGGCCATCGCTGATATGATCCTGTTGGACGTCGATACTATGTGTCTGCTGATGTCACCTTCTTTGAGCAAACAAGTTATTTCACATAAACTGTGAGTGACGTTCCTCTGGACCTCCCTCCTCTATCAATCGTCTATACTCATGAGCATACCTTTATACCTTCTACACCGGTTTTTGTACCTCTGCCTGTTCTTTTATGTAGGATGATATGACCACTTCGAGTGCTCCCACCACTGCTGTCTCGGATGTACTTGATGAGCTTCCTATAGCTTTACACAAGCAAAAAAGGTAATGTACATATCACCCCATGTCACATTTTACTTCTGCAGATGGTTTATCTAGTTGTAACAAGAGATTTGCATATGCTCTGAATATTATTTCTGTTTCAAGAGATCATTTCAGTGCAATGCAGGATCAAGGTTGGCGACAGGCCATGGATGAGGAGATGGATGCACTTACCTCCCGGGGCACGTGGGATCTTGTGTCGTGCCCCCTGGGAGTTTGCTCTGTAGATTGTCAATGGGTCTTCACGACCAAACACTCGACTGATGGTTCTATTGACAGGTTGAAAGCAAGACTTGTTGCCAAAGGTTTCACACAAATCTTTGGAGTTGATTATTTTGAGACCTTCTCGCCTGTTGCCAGAATGGGATCGATACGTACCATTCTCTCTGTTGCTGCCAACAAGACTTGGCCCATTTATCAACTTGATGTGAAGAACGCCTTTCCTTATGGTGATCTTGAGGAGGAGGTCTACATGATGCAACCGTCGAGGTATGTAATTGAGGGGGATCATGTATGTCGACTACGCAAGGCCATTTATGGCCTGAAGCAGAGCCCAAGGGCATATTTTGACAGGTTCACTACGGAGATCAACACACTTGGTTTTCAGAGAACAACATCTAACTACTCTGTCTTTGTTAGATAACGGTCTACTGGCGCGATCATCCTTACTATCTATGTTGATGATATGGTTATCACAGGAGATGATGTAGATGGTATTCAGGAGACCAAGACCTTCCTCCAGAAGGTCTTTATCATGAAAGATCTCGGCCAGCTTCATTATTTTCTTGGCATCGAAGTAATACACACTACAGAAGGGCTCCATCTTTCACAGAGAAAGTATTGCCTCGATAATCTGACTGAAGCAGGACTTCTTGGATGCAAGTCATCTGGCATCCCTGCAGAAGTGAGAAATATTTAGCATTTACTGATCCAGCTTTTGAGGATGCAACACGGTACAGAAGCTTAGTGGGACAATTACTTTATCTCACTATTACCATGCAAGATGTATCATATGATGTGAGCAAAGCCAATCGGCATATGAAGAAGCTTCTTTACAGTCACTGGCAGGATGTTCTTTTGATCCATCAATATTTGAAGAAATCTCCCGGATATGGACTCTTCTATGGGCTGAATGGGCACACTAATATCTCTGCCTATACAGATTCTGACTATGCTAGCTTTCTTGAGGATCGTCGATCCACTACAGGATATGCCATGTTTGTTGGGGATAACCTTGTCACTTGGCGAAGCAAGAAGCAGACAGTGGTCTCTAGATTTAGTGTGGAAGCAGAATACATGGCAATGGCTCAGGCCACATGTGAGATCACATGGCTTGTTTCTTTCCTAACAAAACTTGGCATGTCAGTCGCCACTCATGTACCCTTATAATGCGACAACAACTCTGCCACGTACATCGCCACCGATCCACTTTTCCATGAGCGGACAAAACACATTGAAGTTGATTGACATTTTATTCGTGATGCAGTATGAGGAGGCCGAATCAGCACTCTACACATCTCCACTGAACATCAACTTGCAGACATCCTCACAAAGGCTCTTCCAAGGAAGCATCTCATGTACTTAGTATCCAAGTTAGGCATGATCGATAAATATGATCCAACTTGAGGGGGAGTGTTAGAATTATTATATTACAATTATGTTTGTAACTCTTCGGGTTCAGTAACCCTTAACCCTTCGGCTTTCGTAACCTTTAACCCTTCAGATTCCGTAACCCCTCAAGGGTATTTATGTATTTTTTCTCTTGTACTCTATAGGGTTTTCTCTCTATATAAGAGGCTATGTCCCTATGGAATAGATATCCCATTCGTCTCTCTTCTCCAAAGTGACAATTTGTTACTTGCATCAAAGCTATGAACAAATGCAATGCATCAAAAATTCTCAAAATTAAGGAAAGGTCAGTGGGGTATAGTAAAGAGAAAGGAGTGCCCTCTTATAGGATAGAAGATGGAACCATGTTGATGAGATGAGCGACAATAAGGATGGCATCCTCCCAATAGTACTTGGAAACATTCATCTGAGTGAGGAGAGACCTAGCAATATCAAGCAAATGTCATGTTTCCTTTCTGCTACCCCATTCTGTTGAGAGGTATATGGACAGGATATTTGATGAACACTCCCCTGAGAGGAAGACGTCAAGCCCTGTTGGGTGAACTCAAGTGCATTGTCAGTTAGAAAAAAATGTGATCACATATACAGAAAGAAGTTTTGACATATTGAAAAAAAATTGGACAATTTTATTAATCACTAAATGTCCCTTTATTAGGTAAATCGAAGAGGATCTATTATAGATAATCATCCATAAAACAATATAATAGCAATGATTACTCAAAGTTCAAACCGAACAAGGTCCCCAAACATCACAATGAACAAGACCAAAAAGAATGGTACGATGGGACTTAGTACGAATGGGAAAAGAAACTTGATAATGTTTCCTGAACTCATGTCTCGCACTGAAAGGGCTTCAAAGTAGAGAGCATGGAAGGCCGTATCCCGATATATCGACGATATATCGGCGATATATCGGTATCGACAGGTCACCGATATATCACCGATATGTCCGATATCGGGTGTCGACACAAAAAAAATGCGAGCTGAAACCCGATGTCAGCGATATGGCGTCGATATATCGGCGATATATCGGTATCGACATGGTACCGATATCGATACCGATATCGATATGTCCTTCCATGGTAGAGAGTTCAAGGAACATCATGAAGAAAGCATTCGCAAAAGGATGCCCACAATGTAGATGTCGTAGGAGAGGGTCTTCGGAGATGGATGCAGCACCAACAAACTTAGAATCCGAGGGTATTGCGAGATAATAGAAACCATTCTTCTCATGCTCCTCACTAATAATCTACCTCGTCCAAATGTCCTGAAAACAACAGCATAATTCATCAAATATCACAGGGCAATTAAACTCAACACAAAGCGTATGAACAAATAATAAGTTGAGAGGGAAATCAGGAGCGCAGTGAACCCCAGGCAGTCAGAGATTAGAGTAGAACTACAAGGTTCCGACAATGGTAACATGCGAGTGAGGCTCATTGGCAACTCAAACTGACTTCACTGAGGAAGAGGATTTGGAGAAGGTTAGTAGACTACCTTCTCTAGTCAGATGAGTAGATGCTCCAGAGTCAATGATCCAAGTGAAAGCAGGAGGGTCCATACATTTAGCTACTATACCTGAAGGGGTAGCCAAGGCAGTAGTGGTAGTCTTACTGGACAAAAAAGAAGAGGCCCAAGAGTCTGGGGAATATGCATCAAACGAGAGTAATCTACATCATTGAGATGCATTATATTTCCATCGAGGTTCGCAGCAGGAGACGCCTCTACAACATCATAGGCGTCTTTATAAGCACAGTTGGATAGATAAGGAGGTACGCCAAACTTCTGCCATCATCATTCGGATGGGTGGTTCAAGCAACCACATTGAGTGCACTATGGGTACTGAGGAGCAGTAAGATCTCGACCACGACCACAGCCTACGTTACATCCACAACCAAACTCTCATCCACGGTCATGGCAAGAGTCACGTCCATGACCTCCGCGAAAGCTCTGTCATCCTCCTTTCACAGATGATGCAACATGAGCAAAATTGTCTGTGGGAGGTAAAGTAGAAGGTTGTGCAACAAATGTCACCAGTTCTTATGGACATACAAAGATGATCTTCAACATTGGCATTGTGTCGAATATCAGAAATTGCTCCTTCATTGACTGATATCTAGGATGTAGGACGTCAACGAACGATATACATGCCAATCTGAACACCCATATACATGTTTGGTAAAACATGAAGGCTGAAAGATCACAATCTCCTCGTACAGGATAGTGAGATGCTTGCAGTACTCAACTAGGGTAGAATCACCCTGAGATGCAAATAAGACCAGCATGTATATGTCATCATGTCAGCAAGACATGACTATGTTGTCTTCTGAGAGTACATCTGCTCAAGATCCTCTCACATCCCATTGGTTATGTCCTTGAAAAGAAGATTCAAGACAATATGTGTCCCAAAGCTATTGGTCATCCAGTTGATAACTTGTTAGTTGTCTATGAGCCAGTTGTCACAGTCTTTATCCTTCTCATCCGGAGGATCTTTAGTCAGGATATAGATTTTTAGTTGACCATCAATGAACACCTTGAAAGAATGAGACCAAAACACATAATTTCCAGCGCCCTCAAGTTTGATAGTAGTGCCTTGTACCAGTATGCTAGTGGACCAAGGGTGTGTCTCAGTAGAAGTAGATTTCACTGTGGTCAGATAAAAAGATCAATAAGGTCATGTGGTTGATCAAGTATGCATATGAGGGTTGAAAACAACCTTAGAACATGCTTGGTGTGCAGGAGGTCTGAAAACGTGTTGCATAGTAGATCAGGAGGCCCTCGAGGACCCCGACGACACCTAGGAAGGTGCAAAGTTGACTGTCAAGGGCTGGCGGTAGCCCAAGGGATAGGGACAGAACCCTAGAAGGGGTGGTGGAGCTGTGGCTCACTGTAGGGGCCTCTGGGGTGCTGTGGCAGTGGTGGCACTGGGCTGGTGCTGCTGGAGAGGTGCAACAGCGATCTGACGTTGCTGGAGGTTGTCCAAATGGTGCAACGACAGTGCTGGAATGCGCTGAGGCCACCGGAGCCTCTTTGGAGGCAGTACAAGTTGCTAGAGAGCACCTTTTGTGGCACTGTAGTTCCCCAAATAGGAAGAAAGGCCTCGTGTGGGGCCCCTAGAAGAGGAAGAAGGGCTCGCATATGCATTCAGCAAGGTTTGGAGGTGGCAACAGGAAAACTTGAGGTCAGAACCTTGGTCTATAACCGCTGCTTTGATACCATGTGAAGAAGAGAATGAATCGTTGTGTTTATTCCATGAGTCTAGGGTTTCTTATATAATGAGAAACCCTAGAGATATGGCCTCAAATTTCAGCGAAATTCGGTCGAATTTCTGTCGAATATCGATATCCAGTCGAAATCGAAATTTGACCGAAATGGCCGAAATGACTGAAATATGGGGGCCCTAGTACAAAAAATGACCGAAATGACCAAAATTTCGGTCGAAATTCGACCGAAATTCCGCCGAAATTCTGTTTCGGTCGGTCACCGAAATGGTGACCGAAACCGAGAGCAAAAAGAGGAAATACATATATAACCCGAAAGGGTTACAAGACTCAAATAAAATAGAAAATACAATAACTCTAACAAGCCAAAAAACTATTTTGTCAGATATTTGGACTTGCATCATTCCTTGAACTCCTCTCGAACCTCTAATGAATCATCTATGCATATGATGTTGCAAAGAATGTTGTCCGTCAAGAATAGATGCATTATATTGTTCGCAGATCACTCCTCCCTGTCTATACTTCATCTTTTTTCCTACTTCTCTGCTACCTCAAGAGCTTCTACAATCTGTCTCGTGTGAATGTTTCAATATATTCATTACCTGTTAATGCCATAAAGTAAAGTCACTCTTTCTGCTTAAAGCCCTAAACGTTCCATGGAAAATAATGTATTCTTAAATGTGAAATTCACCATTATTTGCTAGTAGTGTTGAGTCTCCTCTACTGTGAGTTACCCAATCACCCTCACTGGGACTGGATCTCCACCTATCACTTCGGAAAAGATGAAATCCAAATTCATATGCGAAATCTGACAAATTGTAATGGAATTGATCTATACACATTACTTTGTTAGGAGCGTACAAAAATCCATAGCTAGACACCTAGATCTCCTCGATCAAATGTGGATTGCTTCTGATTTCAACAGTTCACCATAACTATCATGTTTATGCTCACATGCAACTAATCTCTACAGTCACACCACACGGTTGGTGAGCATCCCTGCACGACATGGTTGTCAGTAGCCACTGGCAATTCGATGAATCTCGTCAGTTTTACCTTCAAATGGAAACCATTGTTAATTCTTTACGGCTTCATAGGAATGTCCACTTTCTGCGAGGCATCCTCTCGTCGACGATGAACCTCACTTTGATACAAGACGTGGGGAGAAATGATAATACAATCAACCAACATGGAAGCATGTGAAAAGAAGACACGATGAAATAGTGTTTGCTACTTCTCACCATAACTATCATGTTTATGCTCACATGCAACTAATCTCTACAGTCACACCACACGGTTGGTGAGCATCCCTGCACGACATGGTTGTCAGTAGCCACTGGCAATTCGATGAATCTCGTCAGTTTTACCTTCAAATGGAAACCATTGTTAATTCTTTACGGCTTCATAGGAATGTCCACTTTCTGCGAGGCATCCTCTCGTCGACGATGAACCTCACTTTGATACAAGATGTGGGGAGAAATGATAATACAAACAACCAACATGGAAGCATGTGAAAAGAAGACACGATGAAATAGTGTTTGCTACTTCTCATAACCAATGGAGGAGAAAAATAGGTAAGAAGAAAAACGAGTACAACTCTTTTCATTTCCCCATCTCTTCCTCCCTTCTCTATATATTTTGTATATGAGGATTAATTAGTCTACCCCTCTCTTTATAACCCATGTAGACGACCTATAGACATATCCATATAAAGACTTTAACATAAAAACTCATTAGAACGAAACTGAAAAATGGCATGAGAAAAGAGGCTAACGAAAGAAGAAGCTGCCACAACCATCAAGCCAAAGACAAACATCGAGGTGCTTGGCAGGACTAACAAAATGGACAATGGCCAAACGACATGAGCAGTTGGTGAATGCAACCTCACATGCTGGACTCACTGTTGGACTCACATGCTGGACTCACTGTTGAATGCAAACGTTGTTTTTAGTTACTTGCACAGGTGGTGGGAGGGATCTGAATCAGTGATAGGGGGCAGGGATTAGCAAGCATTCATATCTTATAGGTTGCCTGATCCCGGCACCATCAGCAATGGAGAAACCATTCCCTGATGCGATAAATAGAGAATGTGATGGAAGCTAACAGGAGCAATGGTTTCCGTTTCGAGCTTACCACAGATTCTATGCGGGACTACAAGAATGCAGTAATTAAAAATTTAAGTACAACCAAACATGCATTTTTAGGGCGTTAAAAAGAGGTACACATAGGAAGTAGATACGTTACAGATCCTTCCAAACAAGCACAGTCACACAAAATCTATACCAATAAGCTTTTAGATAGCAAAGGCAATTGAAGTGTGACAGATTAGCATCAAAGGCAATCATTAACTCGTGGTCTCTTTCGGAATACTATTCATACCCTCCATCTTTGAATTCCTTGGAAGATATCGAACATATATTCTTTACTTGCCTGCTCTCCAATGACTTAATGGATTCATTTGGGCTTTTCTTTGTTGTGTTGCTCCAGCTTGGAAGACTTTTGGTGTTCTATGTGTTTGGCATGTGCTATGTCACAGGATGGCCGATTGTCCCCATTTGTGAGTTTTTGGGTGATATGGCTTTCGCACAATGGATGGTCTTTCGATGGGAACAATGCATTGTTGACTGTATGTTGAACCATCTTAGGGCTTTATGTGAAGCTTGGTCCCCGTAAACAATTATTTTTTATTAATTAAACTTTGGGTGTGGCTCATCTCAAACCCACACCCCATGTTCTCTTCAAAAAATAAACCCAAGCATTTAGATAGGAAAGAAGAATATAATGCATTTGAAAAAATCTGGATCTTGCTCACCAATAATCTCCGGACTGGATTGGACCAGCTAGTTTGATTGCTTTCTTAATATTTCGGTCAGAAATAGGATAACCATTGATGGAAACTTTGTATCTCCTGTTATCCGGTGATTGAGTAGGCTGTTGATCTTTTCGTTCTTGTCCATTGGCTAACGAAACATCATCGCTTCCAAATCTGTATTCCTGATGCTCTTTTCTTCCATCCTGTGAATCCAGCGACAAATCCAGATTTGGATACTCGTTAGGTGGTAACTCCAACTCAGTCACAGAAGGTGAAATATACTGAGGAATACTCCTATATTTGTCATTCACAAGATCTGTGTTCTTGTGTTTTTTGGAGAGTTCCTCTATGTTTCCAAACACATACTTTATCACTCCATGATCAGATGGGGGAGAAACGAAAGAATCTCTGTCAGATGAATCATAGTCATGAGGATTCTCATCTGCTTCATGTTGGAGAATGTCTTCGGACTCATTGACATCATTTTGGTAAATTGGAGCCTCGGGGCTCCCATTTTTGGACGTGCCTGATGACGATGGCATTCCTTCTTCAATCTCCATCTTACTAAACTTAGGAGAATGACCCTCCTCTGTCATAACATTCCTAGTTGTAGAGATAGGTGTGGACATCCCCACGTCCGGATCTGCACTAGGAATATTCTCACCAGAAGGGTCATGATTGGATGAATCTAAAGCCTTATCCTTCCCAGAGATCTGATGATTCAGATCATCCACCATCCTATCAACTAATGCCGATTCTACTACTCTAAGTTGGTTTTCATTGAACATGACTATGATGACCTGAGAACAATCTCCACATCGCAGCTTTCCCTTCTTTCTTTTCCAGAAAATGTCATATGGCAGCACAAGTAGCTCAAAGCAATGGTTGCAAATGATATAAGGAGTGCCTCCTGCAAAAGATTGACATGTGCGCCGATTTCGCATGCTATTATTAGACTTAAGATCATGCCATGAACCACTAGAATGTCCAGATGAATCTGTTCTCTTCCCTGTGTAACTCTCAGTACTTGAAATTTTTGAATGAATTCCAGCTAGATAAGGAGTCCTCTTGTTGTAGGGAACTGTGTAACTATCGATGCAGTGTTCACACGAGCAAGCTGGACGGTTGTGAAATATATCATGAGTATGAGATGTAGCGGGAACTGGATCAAAATGCCCATATGCAGAAACATTCGATTTTTTATGCATATTCATGTAAGTGGATTTGTGTGAGGTTCTTAATGGAGATGCCTGCGCATCGTAGTGCATGAACATCCCTTCCCTGGTAGGTAATGCTTGATGGTGACTGTTTATGCTCATCTCATGTTCAGATACTGATGGAAAAGGCTGGAAAGGACGAGAATTCAACGAGTACCTGCCCTCGGGAATCCAGTCGTTTGGACCACCAGATTCATAAACAACCTTCGAATGAATCCTTCTATTCTTTGGTGTTCGATTTTCAGTTTTGTCATCTGCAATTTTACATCGAAGGATCTCATCTCTCAATTCATCAAGTCTTCGGAGAATCTCAGCCTCATCTACTTGAGGTTGCTCGACATCATCAGGAAAGCCAGACTTTTGATACTTGTAGTTTTCAGAACTAGAGTTTGATTGGTACCTAGAAGGGCCCTCGTCAAGATGTGGATGGAACCCATGTGAAGAAACTCGTGAAGTCCTGTGTGGTCGTAATTTACCATCTCTAATCTCATCCCTACGCGAATATCTTCTCTCGATTCCATCCAGCTTATCATCTGTCTTGGTCTTTCCTTTTAATACTGTGTGATGAGATTCAGAATAATTGGTGGATGAATAATGAACCCTGTTATCACCGTGAATTTTCCAGCTTTCTGTGACTAGAACATCCTTTCTGGCTCCCCTATAATTTGGCTTGTCTGTAAAATTCATGCTGCCATCAGAATCTGCATATATCCTAACAGGAACGATGGCCTTTGTGGAAACTTCCACTCTGCCCATTCTTCGATCAAGTGGACTTGAATCGAAAGGACTCCCCTCAACCAAAAGGCGGGGAGAATCTTCTCGGCATTCATTTGAATTGGACATAATAGTGGAAATTGGACTTCCCTTCAAACCTGCATATGGTAAGGCTCCATTTTCTCCAAAACCAGCATTATTATTTTGTTTTTCATCCATCGTCTTCTGAATCCTTGGTTCATCAAAGCTTAGCATCACCTCGGTGTTTCGTTTCTCAGAAGATGAGGATGCAGCGGATGCAGAATATTTTGCTGCAACACAAAATAAGAAGATACGTTTGTGATGTGACATTTTCCATGTGTTGAACAAAGAAGCGACAAAGCACTTTTTAAATTATAGTAAAAAGAGAGGGAACGAAATTTCAAATAGAAACTAAAAATAATGCTTGACGACTACTTTCATCCAGTTTAATGGCCTAAAGCCGACCCGAATACAAATTTCCAGCAGACAACAATCAGCGGTCTATTAAATGAACCGTTTACATTCTTTTGATAGCTCTTTGTTGATTAGTTAGTATTCTTCTCTCCAATCGCTTACACTACTCATTTATAAAATCAGATTTTTGTTATGCTTATAGTCAGATTTAAGAAGATCCCTGGTTTTAGTTGAATCAAGACATTAAATTAAATGAGTTACACGTATATTACAGATATATGGCTGAATAGGAAAAGTACGTAGAAGGTGCATGGCTTTAAAAAATATAATACCCATCGAACCCATTAACCAATTCGGAAAACTTGGGCATGTAGATATTGCGGTCTGCTAAAATAATTTGCATAATATGGCAAAGATCATATTTGTGATGGACAGGTTTTTCTCAAGTCAATATATTTCATGTGGCTTAAACAAGCAGTGGCGGACGGAAAGCGGGATCTGTAGACATATGGATGTGACTTCGAGTTAAGGGATCTCGCTGCTCTTCATGACTTTGTTGCGAATACGGGTAGTCGGGTTGACCAGAAGTGGCTATGCCTTCGTTGGTTGTCTTCCCCGTCTTAGGTCAGTTTGGGAAAGAGACTACTTTATGCCCCTTTGAGTCAAGCGCAGCATAGAGACGGAGGCGGGGAAGGGAATAGAACAAAAGCAAGAGATGGCAAGAAGACAGGTGAACGCGGTTGTGCTTCCCATGCTAACATCAATGTTTGAGTCTTGTCTAACCCAATGCATACTATGCTATTCTTCCACGTGCTTTCCTCTTATTTATGGTAAAGTCTTTTGGAAGCAGCTGCCATTTCATCAATGGCCCATGGAGTAAGTGAATATGTTCATTCACTGGAACCTTATTAACTATCAACAACAACAAAGTCTTTTCCCACAATTAAGTAGGGATGGCTACATGGAAAGTAAATTTATCAAGTCCAAATTAAAAGATAGAATTGTTTTTACGTTTGGTTGTTAGCTACCTATTGCAGCCCTCCTCAAGGGGGAATTTGAACCATGTTCTTTTGGGTGGTAGACACACTGCTCTACCACTAGACTATTGATGTGGGTACAACCTTATTAACTATATTGTACCAAATTTAATTAATAATGATGATGAATATGTGAGCTTCCTGAATGATTATTGAAGTATATGAAGTTACTAGCATGAAAATATGGAGCCATCATCCCGTGAATCAACCCTAATACACTTAAAGAGATCCATCGCCAAGTGTTAGAGAATAAGTTCCTTTTCTTATCTGCCTCAACTTTTCCCCTTTTTTATTCTCCTTTACAGTACAAGGATCCGCATCGATCCTTTTTTTAAAAATCTCATGGTTGTCGTGCGGGCCTTGCGGTAACGACAACATCATCGCAAGAAATCCCAACCAAACCCATTCCTCCATACTCAGGAATCAGGGTTCTTTAGTCAATGTGAGAGCGATGCCAATGCATCTTTCCGAATCGAGTTTTCTAGATCTCATGTTACTCCATCCGCACAAATCATGCGAATGTATTATTGTCGTTCTGTTTTGTGCATCTTCATGGAGGTAAGGCATGTATTTCATAAGTTCTCTATATGATTGCTTAAATTCAAAAGGAATTTGAATTATATGTTGGATGATAGCTTAGAGCTTAGAGGGGTGTACAACCATACCTAAATTATCTTCTTCAAATTGGAGATGGTTTATTGACTTTTTTTTTCTTAATTTTGGTCTTTGAGGTATATATGATATAGAGCTTAGATCACATGTAGAGGTTTCTAGTCGTAGATAAATTTTCGAACAAGTTCAAAGATGATATAATATTTTTATTTGACCCTCGAGATCTATTTGATCTGTTCCTCGGGTACCAAAGTCTCGACACTATTACAATGCGGTCAAGTGTAATTTCATAAGATTCGAAAAAATCGAAATCAATGCACCCATCATATGCAAGTCAACAAGTTGGAAGATGAGCGTTCCTAGTATTTTACCCACACCAAAATACGGATACGCATGTTTATTATTTTCGTAAACATATGGATTAAATTTTCATTTTTTCAGGGATACGGGATACATATAAGATTATGGATATTTTTTGCAATACGAATACGGATGTCAAATCATGTGAATTTTCAATTAATTACAAGTTATTTACATTATATGGCATGAATTCAGGTTAGATTATGGTTAAAAGAACAAGACTCGTATTTCAAGAAACCAAGATATGACGATAAAATCTTCTCCAAGTTATCCATCTATTTTGAACGACGATATAGTTTATGCGACTGGTCTATCTCCTAGTGGTATACATGTCCAATTTTCCCATTATGAAGAGAAAAATGTACCCATTTATAGGTCTTTAATTGTTCGCAATATGCAATTCAACTTTCAAAGTATCCAATTAATGAGCGAGATATGATTCAAATGTGTATATTAAAAATGGACCATATCAACATTTTTTCACAATATCCAATATGTGGTCGTGAAAATCATCAATGTCGATTTTAGAATTCTTGATTTTAGAAATATCCGTCGTGGATAGAATATTCTTCAATCAAGTATGTATAGTTTGCAATGTTTTGTTTTCAAGAAAGTGCCCAGGGATGCTTTGTATCAAATGTCATTATGGATGAAGGTTTTCAAAATTGGAAGAATTGGAGGAAACAATTGTGTTTTTGATAACATATTGGAAATGATACATGCTCACCTCCCAATATAGCCAGACAATCTTATAAAGAGTAGATAAATCAATAATGTGATAAATCAAAAAACAATATAAGAGATTAAATGTTATAGATTACAAAGAGAACTTCAATGGATAGCTTCTCAAGCATGTGCTTTGCTAAAATATTTGTATCTCTTTATATTATCTTGTAATTTTCTATTTCTTTTAGCTCTCTATGTATTTTTTCCTTAGAGCTTTTCTCCTATATAAGAGAGCTTTAAGGCTACGGTGAATGCATCTCTTTCATTTCAATCCTTTCCACATGGTATGAGAGCAACGGTCCTATATCAGAGAATGTGCCCTAAAATCCAAACCCCACCAAAAGCCTAGAGCGTCAAGTGGTAGGTTGTCGCCGTCCACGACCACCACCGCCATCGCAGCCCTCGCAGGCAGCAGTTGTCGCCCATACGTCATCGCCCGCATGTAGCAACAACCCACAGGCCACTGTCATCGCCACCCTCACGCACAAGCGGCGTCGCGGTTTTTCACCCGAGGGCCCGAATCTAGAAGGGATGCTCTCTCGTGGTTCGTGTGGCCCCAAATAGGACTGAGTTGGTTCCTAGGGCGTGGTTTTTGATCTTCTAAAACCATCCTAGGTACCTAAAGAAACTTTCTATTGATGGAAGAGGTTGTGGTATAAGTCTACATCCACAACCATCTTCCTATATGTCTGTGTAGACATAGTCAGTTCAGTTTGCAACCCCAGTCTTGAAGATCGTTGTCATTATGTCAGACAACAAAGCAAATGTTCCATCCTTGGGTGCCTTCAAAGGTCGCGCACCCATCGTGAAGATGGATGGAACGAACTATGAACTGTGGGTCATGCGTTCGTGAGTCTTATGCAATGTAATGACAAGAAGCATATTCTCACACAGGAGGAGCATGTTGACAAGACTGGGGTTAACGCCTCATGGGAGGCAGATGACGCTTATGCACGTGTGTGGATGTCCAAGACAGTGTCTATAGAGATAGCCAATGATATATTGAGTCAGCCCATGGCCAAGGCTATGTGGGACATTCTTGCTACTACATATTCTCCAGCAAAGAACAAGTCTAAGATTCTGCAATTTCAACACGACATCTTCACGTCCAAGCAGAATGGTTACCCTCTCCATACACTTTACACCTCTTTAACGGGTATGTTTGAGAAGTTACATGGATGCATTCCCGTGACTACCACGCCAGAGCAGCTCAAGGTATATACGGATTCAGTGATGACTGGAGTCATTCTAGCGGCACTTGACTCTAAGTATGATGTTACTAGAGCACACATTATTACTGATACCTCCAATGGAGGAGGCATATCGTAGGTTGAGCAGGCTCTTCATATCTTCTGGGGGCACTCAGTCGTCTCAGACTTCTTCAGCCATGGTAGCATCTTGCGGTAGGGGGATCCCTACATAGTTCCATGGCCGAAGAGGCCGTGGACGAGGAGGGGGCAGTCTACCCCCCTCGTCAGCGTTGCACCTACTGCCACAGGCCAGGTCATTCTGAGGAAACATGCTACTCTAAGCATGGGTTCCCCGCTTCAGCACGTGTTGCAGAATAGATCCAGCAGGGCAACAGTTCTTCAATTGCATCTGATCAGAGAGTTGACGAGTTAGTAGCGCGGCTGAGGGAGACTATGCTTTCTCCTAGGTCAACTAGCTCTCCATCAGGATCATCAGAGGTAGCAGTCTTCGCCTCTGCATCTACATCAGGTACAGCATATGTTTTTACTAGCTGCTACAGGGCAGACTTGTCGAAGTGGATTGTGGATTCAGGAGCTTCCCATCATCTCTATGGTGACAGAGGGAAGTTTAGTACATATAACCCAACTCAGTCATGTAGATTAGTTATGATAGTAGATGGGACACACTCTCTCATTACTGGTCAGGGGGAGGTGCAGTTAACCCCTGCAATGCGGCTGTAGAATGTTCTTTACGCTCCTGAATTTTATATGATCTTTCTATCTATTAGTCAAATCACCAAGGATTCGCACTGTCGTGCCATATTTGACCCCTCTGCTCTTGTGTTTCAGGACATTCTAATGGGAAGGGTGATTGGTTCTGGTCGTGAGTAAGGAGCGCTCTACAAACTGGTGCAATCTCCTTATGTTGGTGCCTCCTCTCTTCGCATTGGATATGTTTCTCCCTATATGTGGCATCTTCGATTTGGTCATCTTCCTCTGCAAAAGTCGTGTCACGTTCTTCCTCAGATCTCTTCTCGTTCTACTTTTCAGTGCGAGGCCTGCCAGCTTGGGAAGCATCATAGGTCCACACTCTAGAGTCGCCAGGGTCAAAGTAGTCATAGTCTTTTTGAGTTGATTCATTTTGATAATTGAGGTCCCAATCGTATCCCAGATCTTCAGGGGCATAGGTTTTATCTTGTTGTTGTTGATGAGTTCTCTAGATTGTCATGGGTTTTTCTTCTTAAGAACAAGTCTGATGCTGGCCATGTTATTCAGTCCTTTATTAATGAAATAAGGAATGTGTTTTATGCAAATGTCAAGTATATACGTTCTGATAATGCACTTGAATTCTGCAGTGCACAACTTTCTCAGTTTCTTAGATCCTATGGTATTGTGCATCAGACATCTTGTGTGTATACTTCTTAACAGAATGGGGTGGCTGAGAGGAAACATTGTCATCTTTTGGATGTCACCAGGACTCTTCCGATTCAGAGTCGTGCTCCTCATTATTACTAGGTGACGCGGTTCTTACTACGTGTTATTTGCTGAATCATATGCCTTCATCGGTTCTGAGGGAGAAGATCTCGTTTGCGATTGTGTTTCTCGAGACGGATCTTTTCTCTCTCACGCCTCATGTTTTTGGATATGTTACTTTTGTTCATCAGATGTCTCCAAGTCTTGACAAGCTCTCTCCTAGAGCGATCAAATGTGTCTTTGTCGGGTATTCCACGACCCAAAAGGGGTATCGTTGCTTCGACCCTTCTCGACGAAGGTACTATGTTAGTGCATATGTCACCTTCTTTGAATCCATTATGTATTTCTCTCCTACAGGTGACAAGCTCATTTCTTCAGAAAGTGGAGAAGAGGTTTACATGCCTCTACCTCCGGTCTCACCTACTCCAGGTGACACTACGACACTACTACCACCACCACCGTCCTCTCATCCACCGCCACCTTCACCACCTTCATCACCTCCATCTCCTACCACACCTACTTTCTTTCCACAGGTTTACCAATTCCGACCTCGTGCTCATGTGCCTCCATCATCCGACACGCTCAAGGTATGTTCTAAGCATTTGAGTTCAACTAATGGCACTGATGATTTGAGTGTGCAGACTGAGGTGCAAGATGTCCTAGATGATACTCCTTCTGAGGATAATGTGGACTTGGATGTGCCTATTCCTCTACGAAGGAAGAGGTATGCATGTACTATGCATCCTCTTTCTTCTCATGTTTCCTTAGCACGGCTCTCTGGGGATTTTCAGGGGTTTGTTGTTGCCTTATAAGTTGTGCGGATACCGCAATCCTATTAGGAATCTTTGCAGAGTGGTTTGTGGCATCTGGCTATGGAAGAGGAGATGTCCGCTTTACAATCTCGCGGTACATTGAGTGTCGTCTCCGCTCCTCCAGGTGCTTCTATTATTAGCAGTAAATGGGTGTTTACAATTAAACATCGTGCAAATGGTTCCATGGACAGATACAAGACCAGGTTGTTTGCTCATGGGTACACATAAACCTATGGGGTGGATTATCAGGACACTTTTTCTCCAGTTGCACGTCACTCTACACTGCGTATTCTTATTGTCTCTGTTGTGGTAAAGGACTGGCCACTTTTTCAATTAGATGTCAAGAATGCTTTCTTGTATGGTGATTTGCAGGAAGAAGTGTACATGCAGCAGCCACCAGGGTTTACTTATGAGGAGGGGTCCAGTATGGTGTGCAAACTCCATAAGGTCATATATGGCCTTAAGCAAAGCCTGAGGGCTTGGTTCGAGAAGCTCTCGGAGTTGATTGAACGACAAGGTTTTGTCAGACCTACTGCATATCATTATCGTTTTGTTAAGAGAACCCAAAGAGGCATTGTTGCTATTTTGGTCTATGTAGATGATATTGTTGTTACATGAAGTTATAACCAGGGTATTCATGCAACTAAGGATTTCCTTGGACAACAGTTTATGACCAAGGATCTTGGTAAGCTGCGGTATTTTCTTGGATTAGAATTTGCAAGAAATCGGCAGGGAATGGTAATGACGTAAAGGAAATATGTCATTGATCTTCTATTTGAGACGGGCATGATAGGATGTAGATCTGTTACTACTCCAATGAATCCTAATGCTAGGCTATATGATGATGATGATGATAAGAGACAGTACAGAGAGCAGGTAGGGAAGCTAGTGTATGTAACTATTAACAGGCCTGATATATCGTTTGTTGTCAGTAAGGTCAACCAATTTATGGAGCAGCCTAGGAAAGCTCACATGGATGCAGTCAATATGATCTTGAGGTATCTCGAGACTTCTCCAGGTGCAGGGCCTCTATTAAGGAGAGACACGACCTTTGCAGTTTCAAGATGTGTGGATGCAGACTATGTTGGGTGTCCCAAGGACAAGAAGTCTGCTTCAGGTTTCATTGTATTTGTGGGCAGCTCATTGGTTTCATAGAAAAGCAAGAAACAGACAGTTGTGGTCAAATCCAGCGCTGAATCAGAGTATAGGGCCATGGTCCAAGGAAGCACAGAAATGATGTGGGTCAAGTCCGTTCTGACTGACCTAACTATTGAGATGTCTCTTCCTATGTACCTTAAATGTGATAATCATGATGCTCTATTCATAGCTAATAATCCAGCTTTCCATGAAAGAACAAAGCACATTGAGGTTGACTGCCACTACACACGTGATATGATTCAAAAGGGGTTTATATTCACTTCTCATGTTGCCTCAGGTGATTAGATTGCCGACATGTTCACCAAAGCTCTTGCAAAGGGGTCGTTTTACCGTTGTTGTTCCAAGCTGAGCATAATAGATATTTATATCTCTTTATTGTTATCTTGTAATTCTCTATTTCTTTTCTCTCTATGTAATTTTCCCTTAGAGATTTTCTCGTATATAAGAGAGCTCTATGTCTATGGTGAATGCATCTCTTTCATTACAATCCTTTCCACGTGCTTTTAGATGACATGATAAATCAACAAATTCAATAACATCGAGATGATATAGTTATTGACATCATGTAATCAAGAAATTACAAATGTTGTTCTGGACAATGCACATAAAATTGTTAAACATAAATCTCTGACAATTCAAAAAAAGATATTGGATATTATTTCCACTAAAGTACAGTTATATAGTTATATGTAATGAGATTGGAAGTGCATTGCATTACTGTTGATTAAGCTCGTAACGAGTCTAAAACAAAAGAAATGATTGTTGTCATTCGATTTCTTGATGTGAATGAATTTATTTTGGAAATATTCTTAGATATCATACATGTTGAAGATGCGGAAGAAAATGAATAACTTATATTACATATCCTTAAGATTCCTTTATACATAGGAGAAAGTCTAGGGGCGGATAAGAGATACCCCATAAGGTGATATATAAAAGACGAAGTAAGAAAAAACTAAAGGAAATAAAATAAATAGGAAAGATATGATATTTCCTGCAACACTTGCCCTCAACCTGAAGCGTAGATATCTATAATGCTCAGCTTAGAAGAATACTTATGGAGTGGCCCCCAAGCTAGAGAATTAATTAATATATCTGCAGTTTGTTCCATGAGCTAACATGGGATGTAAAGATGAAGCTCTTCTATATCAAGTTTCTGGTATAGTGGTGATCCATCTCGATGAGCTTGCTTCTCTCGTTGATGTTGGATTGTTGGAAATGAATAGTGTAGCATGATTATCACATAGTAGCTACACACGAGAGGTGCATCAATAGCAAGATCGGTCAGAATGGACCTAACTGACATCATTGCAGTGCTTCCTTATGTTATGAATCTATTCAGATTCAACACTTGACATAGAAATAACAGTTTACTTTTTGCTTTTCCATGAGACCGGTAAGCTCTCAATAACAAATACTTCAAATTCAGATATTGACTTCATGTTTTTTTGGACATCCTGCATAACTAGCATTTGCACATGCTGTGATCTCAAGAAATATCCTTTTACTAAAAAATAACCATGTACTTGGCGAAGACTTCAGTTACCTTAGGATCATGGAAACTACATCCATATGAGCATGACGTAGATGTTCCATAAATTGATTGGCTTTGCTCATGGCAAACGAGATGTTTGGTCTGGTGATACTCACATAATCACATATAGGATCTTCCCAATGATCTCCCTATATATCCTCGTCTACCTCATATATATCATCACCATATAGCTTATGATGGGATCTATATCAGGAGTAGCATGTTTGCAATATGCCATCCTAGTCTCTAAAAGGAGATATGTACATCCTTCCTCTAAGACATCACAACTCCTCTTTAATTCCTCACAAATTCAAGTCCAAGATAGTATCACATCTCTTTAAGGTCCTTCATGACAAATTATTGTGTAAGGAATGCATTAGCCTCACTGATTCCCTATAAATCATCTCCTTAAAAAATATGTTGTACGTGGAAAGAAAATAATGAATTAAATTAATCTAAATAATGAATTGAATTATTCTAAGTGGTATAGGGCACTCTTATTAGAGAAGAAACCCGAGAGGGTAAATTACATAAGAGAGACAAAATAAATAGGAAAATACGATATAACTCTTAATACTCCCCATCAAGAAGGAGCATATAGATGTCAATCATGCTCAACATGGAACAACTCTGGAACGTCCCCATCTGGGCCTTGGTGAAAGCATCTGGTATCTATTCCCCTGAGCTAACATGGAAATAAAGATACATCCTTTGTGCATTACATCTCATGTGTAATGCCAATCTACCTCAATGTGTTTGGTCCTCTCAAAGAAAGCAGGATTATTGGCAATGAATAGAGAAGCATGGTTGTCGCAGAGCAACTGCATAGAAAGAGGCATGTCAACAGGCCCATATCATTTCAATGCACCCCTGCACCATAGCTCTGTATTCTGACTCCTCACTAGATCTAGCAACAATAGTCTGCTTCTTGCTTTTTCAGGGGTCCAAGAACTCGTTATCGTAAAGATATTTTTATGTTACCGTATTGTTTATGTATTTTCTATTTATTCTATCCACACTATGTAATTTACCTTTTGGGTCTTTCCCCTGTATAAGAGAACCCTAAGATTTCCTTAAATATATAGATTAATCATTTCTTCCAACATGGTATCTGTTGGAGTATTTGGTTGTGCGCCTCTTATGATGTAGATGTGTAAATGGATACCTCCAGGATCCATTTACCCCGTCCATATGTTTAGTCTCACATCTACCAGTTGTGGGACTTGGAGGCTCTGTGGAAGCTATATAAGGAGCCCCAGACCTCCTGTATCCATTTATAAAGTTCAATAGAAACATCAGCCCTTTGAGGCGTTCTCCCGTGGTTTCATCCTGCTCCTTAGGGAGTAGAGTTCCAGGTAAAATTCATTGTGTTCTTTAAGTTTATTCTTTCTTTATTCTTATGCTATGTTTATCATTCACTTCCGCATTCTCTATTTTCTAACATGGTATCAGAGCGGGTTCGATTCTCGCGAAGTTTTTATTTCTTTCATTTGGTCGAGAGTCGATTATGGTGTTTTGAAGATCAATTCATGTATATTCATGTTCGTTATCTTTCAATGATCTGCTCCTGTTCAAGTTCAAGATGTTGCTCGTGTTCAAGATGTTGTTTTTGGGTTTGCTGAAACCCTAAACTTCAAGATGTTTCTCTGTATTGCGCCGCAACCCCAGGCAGAGCGTCGCTCCTCCCAAGCGCTCGCTCCAGGCAAGAATTCCTCCTGATAAGGTTTCGTCCAGACTACATCTCCAAAGGAAGGCAGCATCCATGCTGCAAACAAAAAAAGGGGGGGTACAGTTTCTCGCAAGCACAGGAGGATGCAACCGCACTTCTCGATCTCCCATCATGATCCCGTTGCTGGCCTCGCCTCCTTACAGATCCCGACAGAGTCGCCAACACATCTTGGCTGGCCTCCAGACCGCCACGAGCTTTCAGCGGTGCATCGCCAACCCCCAGCCCGACGAGAACAGATCCATCGCCACAAGCTCCATGCGCAGCGGATCTCACATCGGGGGGTGGCGATCCCCTCGTGTACTCCAAGCGGATTGCGCAGACGCCGCTTCTCGCGCGCACCTCCAGGGCTCCGTGCCTCCTCCGTGCACGATGTGTACCCTCCAGCAGAGCCACTCCAACCTCAGAACCTCCAGGAACCGCAGGCGATCCTCCACCTCCTCCAGCAAGTCCCATGTGGCGTATCAGGCAGCGACATCCGCCTCCCTCCCCTTTCGGGGGCGAATGGTCTTTCAAGCAAAGGGTTCTCACCATGGGAACTGTCACAAGGGTAAAATCTCAACTCTAATTTTTGAGACTAATCGGTGCGACGTTAGCTTCGCGCAAGCTAACCAACCTTCCCCTTGCATATAAGATTTACACCAGCACACCGATTAACCACGCCACTAGAATACTCGTACACAAGCACTCAAGCACAAGGACACAAGAGCGATTGGCACTAAACCCTCTTTGTATTGCAAGAGACTCACTATGAATGTGATATCTACAAATGAGCTCTACCCGTCCTTATATAGACAAGCCGAGGGTATGCGAAGGGACACCATTATTACATATACAATGAATGCAAGGATTCTTAGTCTTTTACGGAGACCCTTCGTCTTCCGAGATGACTCTTCGTGTGCTTGGCTCTTCATCTTCAGTGCAATCCCTTCGTCTTCTGCAACCGACGCCACGTCACCCGCTCCGTCAGTATGACATGTCATCAGCACGCCATGTCATCATGCCACATCATCAGTGGGCCCCACGCTCCTACGTGGATGTTGCAGCTCAAGCTCCATCAAGTGTCGCCGAACACTTGTGTTGTGCCAAAGGGGAACCCGCGGTCTACGACCTTCATGCGATAAACCCCATCCTTAGCTGTCCGCGAGCTAAGGTGAAGTCCTCCAGAACTTCATAGTGTGGACACCGAATCACACGGGCATGCAATACCAATATTGCACACTATTCTCGTACCTTGAGAGTTGGGAGTGTTACATGGCTCCCCCACCTGATCCATCAGGCGTCCGCGACTAATCCTGCGTCTTCAGGAAATCCTCGATGAGGTCCTCAAATTGCCACAGGGTTGTATCACGTTCCCATCTTGCCTCCTTCTCTGGGAGTCCCTTTCATTTGACAAGGAAGAAGATCCTCTGGTTCTTCTTGCTCTGTCCCTCCACGCGTCTATCAAGAATCTTCTCAGCAACCCTAGTGTGTTGAACCCGGACGTTAGGAGGGGCACAGTTTCATGCCCTCCTGGTGTTATCTTCTTTGTCCTCATGGTACTCCTTCAGGAAGTTGACATGGAACACGGGATGCAGCTTCAGTCTCTCTGGAAGACGTAGTTGATAGGCGAGCAGTCCCACATGTCGAACTATCTCAAAGGGTCCATCGTAACGAGGAATCAACCCTTTGTGTGTCGTCTTCCTCAAGATTTTCTTCCAAATCTGGGAAGTAAACTTCAACAGCACCCTCCCCAACCTGGAACTCGACCGGCCTACGGCTCTTGTCAGTCGCCTTCTTCATCCTATGTTGAGCATGAGCCAATGCATCCTTCGCTTCCTCCCACCGATCCTTCCTCTCCAAAGCAAAGCGATGTGCAACAGAGCATCGTCCTTGGCTATTTTGCTTAGCCACTTCATGTTGTGTCACGGGTTGCCTACCTATCACGATCTCGAATGAACTCTGACCTGTGGTGGAGGTATGTTGTAGGTTGTAGCAGAATTGAGCAGTGTCCAGTAAACTAACCCAATTGTGTTGATTGGTCGTCATGTAATGCCTCGGGTACTCTTCCAGCAAGGCATTGATCCGCTCCGTCTGACCGTCCGTCAGCGGTGATTGCTGGTAGAGAATTTGAGATCATATCCCAACATCTCAAATAAGGTCGTCCAGAATCGACCTGTGAATCGGACATCACGGTCGCTCACGATGTCTAATAGTATCCCCAGTACTTCACCACGTTCTGCAAGAACAACTTCGTTGTGGTCTCCGTTGTGCACTCCTGGGGCGTCGGTACGAAGATCGTGTATTTTGAGAAGCAATCAACTACCACCATCACCGCATTGTTCCCATCCGCCTTTGGGAACCTAGTGATGAAGTCCATGGAGATGCTCTCCCACGGACGTGAAGGGATGGGCAGGGGCTCCAACAATCCTGTCGTTTTCTTCCTCTCAGTCTTGTCTTGTTGGCATACAAGACAAGTGCGCACGTAGACTTCTACGTCTTCCTCTATCTTCGTCCAGAAGTAGCTTGAGGAGAGGAGTGCCAGTGTGCGCTCCACTCGTGGATGACCAGCCCACTGTGCGTCATGTGCTTCCTTCAACAGCATTTTTCTTAAGCCGCCACTCGAGGGGACATAGGGCCTCCTGCCTTTTGCATAGAGGAGGCCTTCCTCTATCCAGAATCTCCGGACTTCGCCGTCGTTCACGCGTTGGACCAAGCGTGAAGTGATCGGATCCTCCTGTGTCTGCTCCCGGATGTGTTCTAGCATGTCTCCAGACACGCGAGTGATCGATGTAATCACCGCGACCTTCGGCTCTTCTGGTTCGCTCTTCCTCGAGAGAGCGTCTGCTACCTGCTTGGTCCGCCCAGGCCTGTAGCGAAGCTCGAAGGCGAATTCGGCGAGAAAGTCTTGTCATCGCGCCTGCTTAGGAGTCAGCTTCTTTTGTGTGGCAAAGCATCTCGTTGCCACGTTGTCCATCTACACCACGAACTTTGAACCGAGAAGGTAGTGGTGCCATGTCCTCAGATAGGGGACCACTGCAGTCATCTCCTTCTCGTGTACGGAGTACCTCCTCTCCGCTAGATTCAGTTTGCGACTCTCGTACGCTACGGGGTGCCCATCTTGCACCAGTACACCTCCAAGTGTATAGTCGGACGTGTCGGTGTGGACTTCAAACGGCTTCTCGAAGTTTGGAAGTCATAGAATGGGTTCTTCCACTACCGCCCTCTTCAGCTTCAGGAATGCCTCCTGTCATTCACGCGTCCATCTCCAAGGTTGATCCTTCCGAAGCAGGTCCGTCAGGGGCATCGCGTTCTTGGAGTATCCTTTGATGAACTTCTTGTATTAGTTCACCAATCCGAGGAAGGATCGTAGCTCTGTCGCCTTCGTGGGGATTGCCCACTCTTCGATCGCTGGTGTCTTCCTAGGTTCCATGCGTATCGTGCCTGCGCCGACAATATGCCCGAGGAAGGAGATGGTCTCCTGACCAAAGACGCACTTTTCCGACTTCAAGTATAGCCGGTTCTGCCTCAGCTTCTCAAGCACCATCCGCATATGCTTGACATGTTCCTCCAAGGTCCTGCCGTACACTACTATGTCGTCCAAGTACACTACAACAAACGAGTCGATATACTCGCGGAAGACATCATTCATAAGCGTGCAGAAAGTTGTTGGGGTATTAGTCAACCCAAACAGCATTACAAGGAATTCAAAAGACTCATAACGCGTCCTACACGCAATCTTTGACTCGTCTCCCTCCCTGATGTGAACCTGGTAATATCCCGACCTGAGATCTATCTTCGAGAAGTACTTGACCTGGCATAAGCGATCAAATAGGTCTTCAACGTTGGAGATTGGGTACTTGTTCTTCATCGTCATCTTGTTTAATGTGCGGTAGTCCACGCACATCCGCATACTCCCATCCTTCTTTTTCTGAAACAGCACCGATGCTCCATAGGGTGCTTTACTTGTACGCATCAGACCAGCATCCACCAGCTCTTTGAGTTGTCTCCGCAACTCCTCAAGATGTGCAGGGGGCATTTTGTAGGATGCAAGTGCAGCGGGCACCGTATCTGGCAGTAATTCGATGGCATGATCGACGTCTCTCTTCGGTGGGAGCTCCTTTGGCAGCTCCTTCGGAATCACGTCCTTGAACTCGCCCAGCATCTTCTTAACCGCCCTGGGGCATGGCTGTCTCCTCGCCATTTTCCTCGACGCATACCGTAGCCAGATACGTTGCCTCCCTTTTTTTCAGCCCGTTGCAGACATGGCTCCAGTCTGCCCTTTATTTTTAATAGCCCTGATGAAGTATGGACTATCTGCATCTACGAAGAAGACGCCTCCCAGATAATGCGTTACAGACGCCTTCGCCTTCTTCAAGAACTCGCCTCCCAAAATGACTTGAAAGTCGTCAAGAGATACCATGAAGAAGCGTACCTTTCCCTTCCATTCACCCAACTGGATAGTGCAGTTTGTCATGCCTTCGATCTTCAGCGACTCGGAGTTGGCAAGCTTCACACGGCGCTGGCTCTTCTCCAAGGGAACTCTCAAACTCCCGAACTCTTTGCTGGAGATGAAATTGTGCGTCGCTCCAGTATCGATCATAGTTGAACAGGTCTTCTTGTGTACCACAACATCGAGGTACATCAGTTCTGGATCTTCACGCTCCACCTCCACTTTCGCCTCTTTGCCCGACTTTTTTTTTGAAGCCAAAAACAGGGGGAGACACTCAATGGTGTTCACCCCACAATTTATTAAGGAAACAGTACACAAGGAAAAAACACAGGGAAAGGGGAAACAAAAATAGCAAACCACCTACAAAGCTCACTCATCGACCAATCTCGCACATTGTATCTCTACATTTTCCTTGTAGAAGCAATGCCCATAGAATAAAGCAGCATTCCTTCCTAGCCATATCGCCCATAAAATTGCCACGGGCCCGAGGAGCTCCCGCATAGCTCTGTTCCTGTTGGCCACCGTCGATCCTCAGAAAGAAGACACATCGGACGTGCACAGCCAAATCAGTCTTGCCTCATCAGCGGACACAAGCGAACGTTGCGCAGCGACTTGAGGTTCGTCACGCGCTTGGCTCTTTATCTTCCGTGCAATCCCTTCGTCTTCTGCAACCGACGCCACGTCACCCGCTCCATCAGCATGCCATGTCGTCTGCCTCATCAGCACGCCATATCATCATGCCACATCATCAATAGGCCCCACGCTCCTACGTGGATGTTGCAGCTCAAGCTCCATCAAGTGCCGCCGAACACTTGTGTTGTGCCAAAGGGGAACCCGCGGTCTACGACCTTCGTGCGGTAAACCCCATCCTTAGCTGTCCGCGAGCTAAGGTGGAGTCCTCCAGAACTTCATAGTATGAACACCGAACCACACGAGCGTGCAATACCAATATTACACGCTATTCCCGTACCTCGAGAGTTGGAGGTGTTACAGGAACCCTAGTTTTTACAACAAATGAGGGGTCCGATGGCCCTGCCTTGTATTGAAAAAAAAACTATTCTTTTAAGCCCTTTGGGTCATGTGCTATACCAAAAAAATGAAAAAAAGGGGAGGATGGCCTTAAAAAAATAGCCCACAGCCGAGAGTTAAAAGAAGAAGAAGAAGAAAGAGGGGAGCCGATGGTTTAGAAAAAAAAGGAGATAGAGCGAGAGAAAGAAGATTGGGCCCAAATGGGTCGAGATGAAGGAAAAAAGAAGGGGAAAGAAAATGTGTGTTATTGAAAGAGGCACGTACAATAAAAAAACGTACACATGTTTAAAAAATGTATGAGAAAAAATGTGAAACGGCTTAAAAAATGATTTGAAAAGCTGATAAAAAAATCAATGACTTATGTTAAAAAAATCATGGCGGTTGTTTAAAAAAATTGACAAAAGCCGCAAGTTCATGATTTTCCTCATCTTTCTTGTCGAAAAAAAGTGTTTGAAAAGTCAAAGAAAAATTGTGATACAGCTTATTGGTATTTTGTACCCCCGGTTTATTACCTTCTCCCAACTTGGTTGATGTCTTCATTCCGACCATTATGTGAGAAAGGGGGAGTATTGTGTAGAGTCACAAGTCGGATCCAGATTCCAGATTCAGATTCTCCAAACCAGACAGATTTTCGGACTCTACAGCAGATATTCAGACTCGACGTCGTATTCCGAGTTTTCAGTTCAGACATACACATAGATGTGGTCTTCTTTCAGATGTACACATGTTTGCCATCATTTGTCGTGATCCCCGTCATTCTTGTTTTTTCAATCAGAGTTTTCATGTGAGCCACAGGGATGCCAGAGTAGAGGATCATTCCCTATTCCATGTGGCCAAGGGTTTTCATGTGGTATCGTAAAGACTCCAGAGGAGTACCGTTCTCTGTGTCGGATGGGAGAGATCCAATTCTCCGACGAGGAGATTTTTCAGACTCCATTCTCTAGCGACCGTGGACTCCAACGAGAATTGCACTTCCATAGCCTTTTTTTTCAGTTCGGCCCTTTTCAGAGATGAAGCAGTTGTCCACATTGTTGTGGCGTGCAAGAGTACTCCAACGAGGAGACTCTTTTTCAGTTGCAGTGACTCTGACAGGAACAGTACAGAGCACATGCTCTCCGACGAGGAGATTCAATTGACTCGCACTCTAACCCGTTCGTCCTCCTCACCTGCACGGCATGAGAAGCAACATCCTCGACAACAGCCGACAGTTGTGCGCGTTGAGTTGATATTTTTGTAGTGCCTTGTAGCGTGAGTTGAGTTTTCTTTTTGTTTGTTCAAGCTGAGCATTGCATGCTCCGGCTTAAGGGGGAGTATTGGAGTATTTGGTTGTGTGCCTTTCATGATGTAGATGGGTAAATGGATACCTCCAAGATCCATTTACCACATCCATATGTTTAGTCTCACACTACCAATGGTGGGACTTGGAAGCTCTATGGAAGCAATATAAGGAGCCCCAGACCTCCTGTATCCATTGAGAAAGTTCAATAGAAACATCAGCCCTTTGAGGCGTTCTCCCGTGGTTTCATCCCGCTCCTTAGGGAGTAGGGTTCCACGTAAAAATCCTTGTGTTCTTCAAGTTTATTCTTTCTTTATTCTTATGCTATGTTTATCATTCGTTTCCGCATTCTTTATTTTCTAATAGTATCAAAGTGGCGAACCTAGATCGGAGCTCTCGTATCCAAAAATCCTACCCCACCCGCCGCCTACTCCTCCCTCTACCGGCTACTGCCGCCACACCTCGTCGCCCTCTAGGGCCGCTACAACACCTCACCGTTGCTGTTGTCACCGCTCTAGAGGTCATCGCCGCCCCCAGCAGCTGTAGCGATTGTCGTCGCCCCTACCGATCCAGTGGTTGTTGCTTCCCTCTGGGTTGCTACTTGCAGCAGTTTGCCCTCCCTTAGGGCTTCGAGAACGTGATCTCATGATCAGATTGGTCTGATTTTGGTGTTTCTTGGGTGATTTCAGATCAGCATATCATATATTGGTGCGAGGCATCTTATAGGTTGATGGGAATTGTTGCACTTTGAGTCTACACATGCAACCACTTTCCTAAATGTCTGTATAAACAAACTTCGTTGGTCTACAAACCTCGGCTTTTGGATCTGACAATATGTCAAAAAGTGAAGTTGATATCACCGTCGTATACACTTTTCGAGGTCTAGCATCAAGAGTGAAGATGGACGGGAGAAATTATGAACTACGGGCCACGTAGTTCACGAGTCTAATGCAGTTTACGGGTAAGAAACATATTCTTACCGAAGAGGAGTCGGCTGACAAGATTGGGGCGAACACCTCTTAAGAGGCTGACGGTGCTTATGCACATGTGTGGTTGTTTGGCACACTGACATTAGAGATCGCCAATGATGTTCTACACCAACCTACCACCAAGGTAATGAAGGATATTCTCGCTGCCACGTACTCTCATGCGAAAAATGAGACGGAGATCATGCATCTACAACATGACATATTACAGTCAAGCAGAATGGTCGTTCCCTACATTTTCTATATACGTCTCTTCGTGGCATGTTCAAGAAGCTTTACAGCTTGGTGTTTTTTGCAGCCACCCCTGACCAGCAGAAGACATACATGAATGCCACCATGGTTTGTATAATTTTAACAGCACTTGACCCAGAGTATGATGTTGCTCGCTCACAGATACTTGTGGATGCCACAATCCCTCCTATGGAGGAGGCATACCGTAGGCTTAACAAGATCATTGTTCCATCGTCCCTCTCCTCATACCTCCTCTGCAATGGTCACATCTCGCGATAGAGGAGGCAATTCTCAATTTCACGATCATGGTCCTCGTGGTAGTAGAGGTCGCATTCGTTAGACATGCATTTATTGCCATCGGTTGGGTCACTCAGAGGATACATGCTACTCCAAGCATGGTTTTCCGGCTTCTACTCGTACAACTGAGTATGCTGAGTCTCATGCAACTTCCACGTCCGACCAGAGATTTGAGGACTTCATTGCTCGCATGAGAGAGATTATACCTCCCACTGGTTCTCATGCATCCTCGACTGCTCAGGGAAGCCATTCAGATATTGCAACCTCTACGTCTACCAGTACCTCAAGTAGTACCTATGCTCTTACCATTTGTCATGGGACTGATATGACAGAGTGGATTATGGACTCTGGTGCGTCCCACCATGTATGGAGACAAAAGTCATTTTGCAATGTATAGATAACTACCCACTCGTAGATCGGTTATCATAGCAGATGGGATGAACTCTCAAGTTGCAGGACAGGGGGAGATCAGTCTAAGGCCATCTATGTGCTTACAGAATGCGCTTCATGGTCCTGATTTTCCAATGAACTAATTGTCTATTAGTCAGATTACTAAGGATTTGCATTGTTTGTTATTTTTTACCCATCTTCACTTGGTTTCAGGACATTCTTACGAACAAGGTGATTGGATGTGGCTGTGAGCAGGGCAACCTCTATTGTCTAGTCTGCACTCCCTATGCTGGTGTCTCTTCTAGTCTCACATGAGCAGTCTCCTTGTTTATGTGGCCCCTGTGCTTTAGTCATCTCCGTGCTTCCCCAGATCTCTCCTCGTTCCACTTTCTAGGGCGAGGCTTATCAGTTTGCGAAGCATCACCAGTCTACTTTCCCAAGTCGTCAGGGTCAAAGTAGTAGTTCTCTTTTTTAGTAGATTCATGTAAACAATTGGTCAATTAAGAAGAAATAAAATATGCAACTATTTATAAGAAGAAACTATATTGCCATAGTTAAATACATGCATTTTACATTTTAAATTGGATTGGATTAAAGGTTGTAATAATATATATACTTGAATAAATGACTTACATTGATAAACTAATTGTATATCAAACATTACGTGTACGAATGCAAACTGATGGTTACAGATATAGATATTATCGTATCTTTATTTGTTTTTAAATGCGATACAGATGCAGATATGCATTTTAACAGATACTAAACTATGTTAACATATTCTTTAAAAAAAACATACGTCTGTAAAACGGATACTAATCACATATAAGTAATATTAGAAATACTCCATAAATTAGCTTAAATAAATGTGTATTGGATAAAATAAACATCATATAACTATATTAAATGTACTAATATCATTAAAATTACACCAAATATGGTAAAAGAAGGTGTAAAATTATATCATATATTGTTAAAAATAAATCTATTTATATATGAAAACTATAAAATGTATGCTTCGTAACAAGATGGAAGATAATTTTCCCAAAAAATATTTATTAACATACATTGAGAAAAAGTTGTAGAAAAAATGTCAGGAAATCAGTTATAGACGAGTATGATTCAAAATCAAAGAGAGTGTGTTTAAATAGCTTAACATAAAGGTTTGTTTGATAGCTTTTGTTTTTTATTATGAAAAATTATAACACGTTTTTCTATCAAGAATAATTCTAAATTATAAAGAATAAGAACAACTCCTTGCAATCGTACATTTTGTATGAAAAACTATTGGTATGTAAGTCATACTTTTAATGTAGTAAGTACGTTGGTATTTTTATTACTCAAATCTTTTTTTTGTATTTTAAAAATAGTGTAATATGTTTAAAAATAATTCTTCAATATTTTTGAAAATGGTATGATATGAAATCAAAATAAATTTTGCATCTTAAATAAAAATAATTCTTCAATAGTGCAATATGTTAAAAAATAACTTAAAGATAATGTAATATGTTTAAAAATAATTCTTCAATATTTTAAAATAGAATATCTTTCTATTCGATTTGCTCCCCCCAGCCAACAATCCTGGCTTCATCCTTGATCAATAAGATGAAGATAGTGGGCCTTTGTCAATTCCTATCTCCAAGGTTTTTGCAGCAAACAAGGACTTAAAAAAATGGATCTTGGGAACTTACCTTGAAGAGTCGTATTGCAGCCACCACACTGGTAGATGCTAAGCCTTGCAAACTCAGGAAGAACTTTACGACATTTGGGGCAACGCACCAACCGCACCTTTTCGGCTTCCAATAACCCCGTCTTCCTGCCATCCTCCAGCATGTCCTTCATTTAAATAACGCAAACAATTAAAGGCATAACAAGCATGACAAGGGCAAGAAAACAGATGCAAAAGAAAACCTTTTTCACCAATAACACCCATTCCCTTCACAATAACATATCAATATCCAAAAGGAGACAAACATAACAACAACAACAACAAAGCCTTTTCCCACATTAAGTTCGGGAGACAACCATAAACCCCATTTAAACTTTGACGGTTTGTTAGTTGAATAAATCAAAACTCCAACACGAAATTTGTGCACATCCTTCTCGTCGCTGCCAACCTTGGATACCAGAAAAAACAGATAGTCAAAGAGCGAGAAAGACCAAGAACAATCACATTAAATGTTTCAATAGGTTATAACTGAAACTTGTGAAAGAGACTGAACAGAACCTCGTCCCTCTAACAATCACCAACACAAACACCACAGATACATATAATCAACAGGAGAGAAACAAGATGACTTTCAATTATTCAAGCCTAAAATTTGCCGTCTTTGTGGGTCGAAAATCAACTTGAAATCAACTTCTTTTTCATACGAAAAAAAAAACTACCTTTCTCATTAACATCAATCACAAGATTTATCAAACTAGAAGTCAGGAAGATGAGCAGAAAAACCATCGAACTAGGTGTTTTTGCTGGATTAAGATAAGCATAAATTTGGATCAAAGCAAGAGGAAAAACACACTATTCTCATTTCTCTGCAACACCTGCCACAAACACTAAAAAACAACAGTCACAAGAAGACCTACCAGTTAGATGCACGTCTGTATCAACAGATCCACAACACTCAAGAGAAGTAAATACCAAATGGACACAAAAATAGAAGTTTTTGACGAGCCGAAAAAATAAGATAAATTCAGAAAAAATGAAGGAAAGAACATTTCCCCTCCTACAACCAACACCTAAATATCCGGAAACATGGTAATTAACAGGAAATGACTAAATAACCATGAAATTGGAATCTTTGAATGGGTCAACCTTGAAAAAAAAGTAGAACATCCAGAAATTTTGAAGAAGAAAAACCATCTTTCTCGCTACCTTCAAATTCAAACACCACAAAATAAGATACCCACAACTAGAAATCAAAACTGAGAAGCAAATTGGACGTTTATCTGTAAGAACAAAAAGGCCATCTTTCTCACTACATTCAACATCACGCACCAGAAAACTAGATACCCACAACTTAAAAACCAAACAGGGCAAGAAAATTGGACAATTTTATCGCGGGTTATGCTTGTTGGGTACTCTGGAAAAAGCACAAGAGAGAGGTACCCCGATGGAAAGGCCGAAGCTTCCCCAACCGAAGAGCGCCTAACAGCTGTTACCCTGTGGATCACAGGAGCCCCAAAGGCAAAAGAGGGGAGCGCAGTTGGGAAAGCAAAAGGCTGCATGGACTGGACGTCTGCCATCATGAGAGGAAGAAAGCAAGAAGATAGGAAAAGAAGGTGGAAATTTCTGTAACTTCGCATATTTCTCTATATATTTTTGTGTGTGTCTTTATATCTAACGAGATTGGAGGAACTACCGGTTTCGTCGGCGAAGCTCCGGCGACGCATCTCGAGATGGAGTAGATTTATCGGCGATTTGGGCTTCGTTATTTTGATGATTTCCTCCACTTTCAGAGCGTTGGGGGATCAAATGTCAACATGGAGGCATTTGGGTCCATATATTTATTGATAGAATAATAAATTATGTGGGATAATTTGACGAATATCCGTGTGAGAGAATGAATTGAATGTCTAATCCTTTAGATTATTTTATTATTTTACGATATAAGGGGAAGATTTTACTCCTTATCCATTTTTTATGTTACGATAAATATGAAAAGAGAGTAATCACACTCAAAATAGATACATTTTATTTAATATAATATGCATGGTTTCTGTAATTGTATCGGGATCTCTGTAATTATACTCCATAATCCATGAAATCTTGTCCAATAACTCTGAAATCCCTACAATTTCTGCAATTATATTGTATTTTTTGTAAGTTACACCATAGCCCTTGTAGTCTTAACTCTTATACCACAACTCTTGAAGGATATACGCGTTAAATAGGATAATATTACATGGGTCATGGTATAATTACAAAGATGTTAGGCATTATTGATGTAATTGGATAATATTTTAGGGAGTATGGTGTAAAATCGTATCTCTCGTATAAATAGTTTGCAGGTAAACAAGCTTAAATATACATGCATAGGAGGAGTATGAACATCGTTGCGTGCAACGGAAGTATGGCACAAATCAAGCATGTAGATAAGCAAGCAATAAATAACCACAACACAAAGATTTACAAAGTTTGCTCGTAATTGGCATGCATCCTTGATTGTGGCGTATTTATATCAATATGATAAAATAACTTTGGTAGATGGATAATGTAAAACTCACATCTGGGTGGAGGTTTATATATAGTCATGTATAGATGTATCATCTAATCACAACACAAATAGAGGATCCCTTGCCAACTAGAATATGGATGTCTTGATCACAAAAAACCATGATGTAGATGCATCCTCTTATCATGAATTCTTTGATCATCTGGAACCTGGACGGATCTTCTCATCAATTAGGATCTTGATGAATTTCTTATAAATTAGGATTCAGAGCATATCAGTAATTTCCATCTTGAATTGAATCATCAAATAGCATAATCAATATGATAAAATAACTTTGGTAGATGGATAATGTAAAACTCACATCTGGGTGGAGGTTTATATATAGTCATGTATAGACGTATCATCTAATCACAACACAAATAGAGGATCCCTTGCCAACTAGAATATGGATGTCTTGATCACAAAAAACCATGATGTGGATGCATCCTCTTATCATGAATTCTTTGATCATCTGGAACCTGGACGGATCTTCTCATCAATTAGGATCTTGATGAATTTCTTATAAATTAGGATTCAGAGCATATCAGTAATTTCCATCTTGAATTGAATCATCAAATAGCATAATCAATATGATAAAATAACTTTGGTAGATGGATAATGTAAAACTCACATCTGGGTGGAGGTTTATATAGAGTCATGTATAGATGTATCATCTAATCACAACACAAATAGAGGATCCCTTGCCAACTAGAATATGGATGTCTTGATCACAAAAAAACCATGATGTGGATGGATCCTCTTATCATGAATTCTTTGATCATCTGGATGGACGGATCTTCTCATCAATTAGGATCTTGATGAATTTCTTATAAATTAGGATTCAGAGCATATCAGTAATTTCCATCTTGAATTGAATCATCAAATAGCATAATCAATATGATAAAATAACTTCGGTAGATGGATAATGTAAAACTCACATCTGGGTGGAGGTTTATATAGAGTCATGTATAGATGTATCATCTAATCACAACACAAATAGAGGATCCCTTGCCAACTAGAATATGGATGTCTTGATCACAAAAAACCATGATGTCGATGGATCCTCCTATCATGAACTCTTTGATCAACTGGAACCTGGACGGATCTTCTCATCAATTAGGTTCTTGATGAATTTCTTATAAATTAGGATTCAGAGCATATCAGTAATTTCCATCTTGAATTGAATCATCAAATAGCATAACAACAATTGTTATACTCCAACGCCTACTCCTTCAAGAGAATACTACCAAATATCGACATTATGCAAGCACAAGCAATGCTTGAACTTACCTCCAGGAACTGTTTTTGCGAACATATCAACTATGTTATTTGTTGTGTCAAAACTTTTTCACAATGGTCCTATTCTCATGACAAATGGAGTGAAATCTGGTATCAATATACTTGGATCTCTTGTATTGCATTGATCCTTGACAACATATTGTGTTAGGATTGACACAATATACAATAACATGATCTTCTTGTAGATCGAGATATCCAACAAATCCATTCCACCAGATGCCTTCACTTGCATCTTCCATCAAAGTCATATATTGTTGTAACGTCCCGAGCTTAGGTCCCCGGTCCGTTATTGAGGAAAACTGACCCTGATAACTTGTTGGGTTCATGCCCAAATTGACCCGTTGACAACCACCCAAATGCTTAATCAAAGTACTCCCCACCACTTATAAGCCACACCCACACTTTGTGAGTTTTTGGTATGGCACTATGTTTGGGGTTGGGGTGTTACAACATCCCCCACTTATATTCGCAACGTCCTCGTTGCGACATGGCACATCACTTATTTCCAGTGACAGTGACGGCTGCACATTCCGGGTAGCCTTTTCCTCCAATCTCTTTGTAGGGGTTTCTCCACCTCTCGGGTAGCCCTTTCCACTATCAGAGGGAACATGGTTCTGATAGGAACAACCAGAATAAAATATTCATTATCTTCAAGATACATTTAATCTATGATGGTGAGTACATAATTATCATTCAAAATTCAAATCATCTCCCCCTTGAGTCACTAGAGTGTTGTCTTTCTTCTTACAATGCTATGCTTCTTTGTAGTAGTTATGGACATCATTTGAATTGTTTTCTTTGCTTTTCTTTTTATTTTCAGACAACCTCGAAAACTTTGATGCTGGTATGTTGCTCATAACAGAAGTAGGGCTTGAATCAAACATGTGAAAAATAATAACAACACAGGATTTACAAGGTTTACCAATAGTTGGAGTACGTCCATGATGATGGTGGCGGATCTCTCTCAAGATGGTGGAAGAATTGTAGTATAAACGATGATTTAAAATTCCGATCTTACGAGGGTTTACATAGTGCCTCTGTGTTGGTGGATCCCCTAAACACAACAAGGTTAACGGGACCCATAATTAATTAAGATCCCGTTAGATTCACTGATCACAAATCAATCAGAATTTGAGTGAATAAATGATCGTTCAAAATCAAGTTTTGGATGAATCTTCATATCAATTAAGATCCAAATGGAAATCCTCTTCAATTAAGATTACTATTTACAAGGACAGTCATACATATGTGTGTCCATATTCGATACATATGATGCACACACACACACATAATGCAGATAGTTGGGGATAATAATGAAATAGCGACAGGTAGGATGGAGGTGTAATTTCGCATCCCTCGAGTTGGTTGATTGTTGATGGTGCCAGATATTGCTTGAGGATGCGGGGATGGTGCCAGATATTGCTTGAGGATGCGGGGGGGGGGGGGGGGGGTCGTTTCTGAGCATGGTTTTGAACTGCAATTGTCAAGGACCCATTAACTTTTGGGGCTCAGATTTACACGTGGTCGGATTTTTAGTTTAGGAATAAAATAGTGTATACCCTAGTGGGCCCTTACAGAATCAAATTCTCGGTGAAACCACTTACTGAAAAATGGACCCCTCTAGATTCATATTTTTGGTGAACAACTCGATGCAAAAATCGAAAATTTAATGAAATTATATAAGGGTTTATTGTTCTCCAAAAATTGAATCTTTCATTTTATACTTGATGGTAAATACACTAGTGACTATTTGCTCTTATTAAAAAATTTTTTGTAAGACTCCCTTTTTTTTCGTTTGCCTGGTGCTCACAAAATGTCAGGATAAAAAGTGTAGTAAGTGATCCCATGCTTTCGTGAGAGATTGTCATTAAAACTTAGGATGCTGAGAATCCTCCGAGTGGAGGAAAATATTGCAAAATGTCCCCTTAAAATATGCGTGGACTTAGTCAGCCTGAAAAAGAAAGCGACGGGGACTTTGTCTTGAGTCCGAAATTCGTAGACATGTGAGAGTTTCCACGCGTACTTTCCTCCGACCATTTAAAGGTCAAACATCGGCCATGCAGCAGTCCTCGTCTCCATTAACTTACCCGAGGATGGTGCTGCTCTCATCCGTCGAGTCAGTCCCGGCCTCGGGCTCGAGCTCGATAAGCCCAGCTGGGTTCGAACTCGAGCTCGAGCCTCTTACCGAGCCAACTCGGGTTCCATAAGTTCGACTCGAGTAAAGGCAAGTATGCATATAGGTTGAGCACTCTCTCTACTTATATAGACTTCCTACTCCCTTTGAGTCCAGCTTTACCTGTTCTGGGACTAAAGTAAAGCTCTTTATCGAGGCCTTATTGAGTTATCGAGCCCCTTATCAAGTTATCGAGCTGAGTCGAGTTGACTCAGCTTGGCTCGTTAAACTATCGAGCATGAAATTCTGACTCGAGATCGGTTCAATCATGTAATGAGACAAGCTCACGAGTCCTTATCAAACCGAGCTCGAGCCGTGACTCAATAACCAGATCTCCACGTAGATATAATTCAAATAATTCACGTAGATATAATTCAAATAATTGCAAGGAAGAAGTAGTCGTCCACCTACTTTTAAATATTTAAAGCTTAATAAATACATCTCGACAAAAGCTATTCCCCAACGTTGGTAATGAATTGATGATTCATTTTAAGAACTCCCACCTACTTTTATATTTTTTATAATACTTTGGAGGAAAAACCCCAATTACTTTTATTTTATAATACCTTTTTTAAGGTGTGTTTGGTACGTGGGTTTAGGTGGATTAAAGTGGTAGCAGATTAGGAGGTAATCTATTTTTGAGTTTTGGTGTTTGGATAGAGAGTTAAACTGGTGGTGAGTTAAAAGTGGGTTTATTGTGATATGATTGTATTAAAGTTTGAAAAAGCGAGCAATTATTGTGATGTGATTGTATTGGAGTTTGAAAAAGTATGTAGAAGTGGAGTAGTTTATAATTTTTAGATGATATGATGGTATAATATATTGTTTTTTGATGGAATAGATGGAATAAAATTAATTTATTTAATATATTAAAAACGGAAAAATGTGGGACCCACTTGGAAAGAGAAAGAGTGAGGTAAGGGGGTAAATCCCCCAAAGGGGAGTTTACCCCCCTACCCGAACGGCACCTTAGAGGATACGACCGGATCGAGGCTGATTTCTTGTTCGATCGGTCCCTCCCATTCGATTTTTAAATTATCGAACATTATAAATTATCCTTTACTTAAAAATATGTTCATTTGCTAAATTGTTTCTTAGGAAAATATTTCGATTTTGTCAATTATACCTAAGGGCCCGTTCGGTTCGGGAATAAGCAGGAATAAGGATGGGAAATAAGAAGAATAAGGGTCTATTCTTTGTTCGGCTGGGGGATAGGAATAAGGAGAATAAGGTGAAATAAAGGTAGGTAAGGTGGGATAAAGATAGGAATAAAAGTGAAATAAGATGAAATAATGGGGAATATTCATACCACTGGGAACCGTGTCGGGAGGAGAATTGGTCCCTTATTCGAGGGCTTATTCTCCAACCAAACATGGCCTAAGAAAGTAATTCCTATCGTTTAAGAACGGCTTCAATGTCCAACATTCTTTGGGCGTAAATAAAAAAAACAGGAGTAATACATTTACCAATTAGACAAGTAATTTTTTCTACCCGCCATTTATGGTTAATAAATATACCTCTTTTTCTAATAGTATCCTAACTGAAGTGTTGTAACAATGATTATTCGTTGAGTTTAGCCACTACAATAAAGTATAGCTATAACGACGATCAAATAACAACGATTATTTATATGTGTCACGATATTTGTAAACTTATTAATATAGCGACACTTATATCTATTTGTCGTTAATTATACTAGAAATAACGACGATTACATCTATTTGTCGCTAACTATATTAGAAATAACAACACTTTTTTGCATTCGTCACGATTTTTTAATATATCAACGAATAAATCATTGTTAAAATTTTAATTAAAAATAAATATACTAATACACACATGCATAATTATATGTAGTAATATTCGATTATGTATATGTGATTATATTATGATAAAGGCTGGATAATGCTACCAGGAGAGGAGCCTTAATGGAAAGAAGCATAAGCCATGTATGCTTGGGATATTGGATTTACATTTGATAATAATAGAGTTGGAAAATATTATATTAATATATACAAAAAATGATCATTGTTATTTCTGCTCACAACCCGTCCACATTTCTATCCCTTCCGCCCCTCATCTACCATCCTTATTTCAACGGCCTCTACAAAGCGGCGATCTCCATAGGTGATACTTTGTCTCCGATGATCGATGCAGCGACGATCCTTTCTGTCTGGTGCTTGACACAATGGCGATCGGCGACAATTTCTACCATTGTTTGGTCGCCGCTGTCGAGGAGATCCGCCACCAGCCGCCATCGGTCCTCCATCGAAGAGATCCATAATCAGCCGTCGCTAGATCTCCAGGTACTCCGGCTCCATTTAAATTGCCCTAGTTTTTGGTAACCCTAGGTGTTAAACACATGTAACCCTAGTTTTTGGTTGGATTTGGGGGTTAGCGTTGTGTTAAGGATTAAAACCGAGATTGAGTTTTCTTTGATCTCAAATCCTGAGTAGATTGGTAACCCTAGGTGTTAAACACAGGTAAACCTAGTTTTTGGTTGGATTTGGGGGTTAGGGTTGTGTTAAGGATTAAAACTGAGATTGAGTTTACTTTTATCTCAAATCCTGAGTAGATGTTGATCCTTAAATCAGTTCGTATCGTAAAGTTAAGTAGCTTATTTGTGTATCTTATTACTTATTAGATTTGGAGGTGTATATTTTTTAAATACAACTTAATACTCACCCACGGGTTTACTTTCGAAGTAGAGTAATTGGATGAGGCGTTTTACATTTTTATGACCAATCTGAACGTGAGAGGAAAAAGTTTTATTTGTAATTAATCTTAGCGTGGGTTTTATGTGATTGACATTGGAATTGACAATGATCTACTATTATAACTCACATGGATTTTGTATAGTGCAATGCTAATGAGTTAGTTCAATGTGACTGACATTGAACTTAGAGTTTGAATTTGGGAATCTATGAACCAATCATTTGTTGGAATACATGCAAATTGTTGGATTGCTTGGAGCGGTATCTGTGGAGATATCCATACCCATCAGTAACTGTGCCATGAAGAATTTTTTGGGTATTTGTTGAATTTCATTGGGTGATATGATGATAGTAACTTGAAGTAGAGATTGGAGTTGATATTCTATCCTTTTCTCTATTTGTCATCTGTTGGTGTCTATGGAAATTTTCAAAGGAATTTGTCGTTATTGTTATCCACTTGCAACATGCTAATGAATTAGAAGAAGAATAGAACATGAGACATCTGATCTTGTGATTTCAATGTGATTGAGAAATCGTTTCTAAGAGAATTATGGGTGAGCTTCTGATTACGTGTTTCAAGTTTCTTAGATTTTGTACTATATTTTGATCAGTAATAAGAATCTGAATCAGATTTCCACAGTGAACATGTTTAAATTCATTTGATTTGTGTTGTATTTAAACAATCATACGACCCACCTTTACATACCTCAAACAAAGTGATTTCGTTTGTAAATGTTGGCCAAAGCACAAAGATATATCTAGAAGTAACATTGATGATCAACAAATGAATCTCACCACTATTGTTCCATTGTTGTATGTTAGCGACATCAATGCTCTTGTTCAAGGTTATATTAAACTTTTGCTAATAAAATTCTTGTGTTTGTCCAAGGATTTGCGCCATTTACTGCAAAATTCACAAGAAACAAGTGGTGAAGTAATTTATGGTGGAGGCCACCAACCATCTTTTTTTCGTGCCTTCAGCCAAAGACTTTGAAGGTGGATATAGTTTTTTATTTTTACACTCATTACATTCAATGCCAATTGTAACTCCTTTCAGGGGTTTCAATGATGCTGTGAATGGATTTGTTACTATGAGTGGACTTTGATGTGTAACGATGGTGATGAAGATGTGACGATTGCTATATATTCGTTCCCAATCAAACTTCTAGGTGCAAATTATTGTTCATTTTCTATGCTTGAGACCCTTAATGGTGCCGTCTTATGTACCAAGGCTTCGAAGTTGCTTCAGGTAAATGATCTAACTAGATTGATTGCTTTATGTATTTCTTTTTCTCTTTTCCTTTTTGGACTTTTTGTTTTTTTTTTAAGAATGTTCGTCTTGCATTGATTATTCAATTCTTAAGGATGCATTGATCTGAGTGGGGTGCGACATTGATATTCATTTTGTTGTATCTATGAAAGCTAACATGTATGTTATTCCTAGCATAAGATATGGTGGTGACTTCCTAGGTGGTCAAGTCATCTTACCTCTAGCGCATACCGTGGACTATGAGGAAGTACCCTTAGAAAGTCCTCCATAAGTCCAATGCATCATGTTAATATTTTCGTAGTGTTAATGTCGTCTTAAAATGCCAGTTTTTGGAGGTAACTCACCTCGAAGGACATGGGTTCAGCCTTGATGAGATCTTTTTTGCAAGAGGTATGCATTTATTACAGGTAATACATATCACCTTTATTTAATACATCTTTGTGTCTAATTATGGTCATTTTATCAATAGTAGCCAGTTCTTTACGAACAACAATGCAGTAGCATCTCTGCATAAAGTTTGGTTGTGCACAACAAATGAAAGCATATGTGCATGATTTTTAAGTGTTCGATAACTTGCTTTAGATGTTACTTGTGTTCTTTAGATGTTACTTGTGTTCTAAATACCATTGTAGGACATCCAAATTCGTTTTGTTGTGCTATAAACAAAGATAGTTTCCGGAAAATACCTATTAATTGTGATTTGGTGATAAGGCAGATGTAGCTAAAATAAGATTCCAGATAATTACAGAACATATACATTATCAAGAGATTTAAGAATTTTATTGACTATCTATAGCTAGTTCCTAATACAATCATGTTTGTCAACTCTAAAATATTGTAAATTTTATTGAGAATAGGTACCAAAACCAAGGAATTATTTTAGAAAATGGTTAAAAGCTGGATACGAAAACCAATAGGAAGGGATGGGTTTAAATTGGGAGCTCATGAGTCGATTTTTTATGCTCGTAATGTGTTTTCTTATTTTTATTGTTGTGTTTTCTTTTTTCAATCATTTGTCGTCTTTGAAGTAATGACGGCAAGAATTTACATTTAATGAATCTCTATTGTTGTGTGTTACTCAACTTCGGTAACATGCAGGGAGAACTCAAGAGAAAGGACTAGAAGAAGTTCAGACTATCCACAAGGCAAGAGCTTGGTAAAATCCAACTTTTAAGTAATAGATTATAGGAAATCTATTTCACATGGAAAAGAAAAAAAGTTTTTGTATCAATTGCAGAATGAGAGGGAGCATTGGGAGTTGTATATAAGATAACTGGAACAGGTTCCTCCATCTATTCTTGTCACTGCAATACTCTTGTTCATTTCCATACTTCGGAGATTTGTTGGAGAGTTTGATTGCTGCTTTAACTGCTGGTAAATACTTTCAAATTTTAATTTAATACATTAAGGTTACTTCTAACCATGTTACTACTATTGTAACTAAGATGTATCTTTCCTTTTGACCATGCTTTTCTGAGACTATCCATGTTAACAATATTTCTTGGCATATGTTTACAGCACACATGGTTGCAAGTTGAGGAAGAATATAGATTCTTCTGATTATAATGGCCCCTACACCTTTTAGTGAATGCATTTCAAATGATCAACAAGGAGCAATACCTGATCCCGGGGATAATATGCACGAAGATGTGCATATGACAGGTTCTTTTTTTTTTAAAATTTGGAGTTTCATACACACATCCTTGTTATTATTATTATTTCTTAAATGAATAGATGGTAGAAATATAATTCTTATATCTTTTTACTAGATGCATAAGGAAAGCTAAGAGTGAGAATGCATTTTGAGGACGAGAGACATCGGGAGGCATTATGGAAATTATATTCTTGGTTAAGTAAAGGTTTAGAATCTCATATCTTATAATCAAATAGCTTTTTCCAAATGCATATAGAGATTGTATATTGTCTAATATTGATTGCACTCATTGTAAATAAGTTTTCATTTTGAACTATCGAACTAGGTGATTAGATACATCCAATTGGTTTTCAAGTAAGTATATTATAATACCTTCCAAGTATATAGCTATTTAAGATTACACAAGTGCCTGGCCTAAGTGAAATATATACATACCTCTCTTCTTTCCTATTTATATTTAATATAAAGTATATAATCATATATCTTAAATTTTTTATCAATTTGCCATAAAATATAGTTAGTCAAAACTTCATGAAATCTATCTATTATATAGAAAAAATAGGAAAAGTGAATTCTTTATTGCCTAATTGTTAGGGGTGGCAAAGGTGTGATATAAACATAAGTGGTTCTACTTCATAGAGTTTCATTTAATTCATTTAGTTCCTTTGATTACTTTAGTTATATGCAATGTAAATATGCAGTTATTCAATATCATATATTTATTGATACAAGTATCACGAAATTATGTTTCCTTTGAGGTTCTTGATACCACTCAAATAGAATACATCTTTAAGGGGTACTTATTTATGGGTATTTGTTTATGCAGCAAAATATATGGTCTGTTGTTTGGTTAGAGACTGTTATATTTTTTGATGACACTTTGTGTTCAGAGAAAAAAAGTAGCTTGCTTAAGTTGTGCCATCTACCATTAACTATTTATTGTCATCACTATGGTTAGATAATTTATTGTTTAGGTTGAATACTCTCGTTTAATTCAAAGAATGGTATACTTTATCTGTTATGAACAGTTCATTTTAATTATCAACATAAGCATTTGATATTCAAAGAACCTCACGATTTATGTGTTTTTTATACTTTTAAAGGTTGGATTGAACTATGGTTAGAGAATTTATTGTTTAGGTTGAATACTCTCGTTTAATTCAAAGAATAGTATACTTTATCTGTTATGAACAGTTCATTTTAGTTATCAACATAAGCATTTGATATTCAAAGAACCTCGCGATTTATGTGTTTTTTATACTTTTGAAGGTTGGATTGAACAATGTTCTACGATTCATGGGAGATGGTTCTGGTTTGCCCCTTAATTTCAAGTAAGATTTGTCTATGATCAATAAGCTTATTTTCTTCTAGTTATCAAAAAATCTCATATTTAGTGCAATCATATCATCATACCAGAACTTATGAACTTATGATTTTGGAAATACTCGTGATTTTTGCTAATTATCTTTTTTTTATTGTCGTAGGTTCCCAATTTATCGAATCGATCATCTACCACCTATTCTAGCAAATGAGTGCTGGATTTATTTATGACACCTATTCTAGCAAATGAGTGCTGGATTTATTTATGACACCTATTCTAGCAAATGAGTGCTGGATTTATTTATGACATTAGAATTTGATTGCTGATGTTGTCATTTTATGTTATGTCATTTTTACATCCAGAACAATGTTATATAATTTTATGTTTCTATTCTTCTGCAACAATTTTAATTGATACTCGATTAACATTTTCTTTAGGTGATTTCTTAGTTGATGGTCTTTATTTAGAGATTCATAAGAGATGTCAGGATGAAATAAATCCTTGATATATGTGTGATTTTATTTATTAAATAAATGATCATATTAATTTATAAAAAAATAAATAAATATATGATTTATTTTAATGACAAATTATTTGTTAGTATTGTCACAAACAGTGACAAAAAAACGTTGTCTTACAAAGGAAAAATCAAATAATAAGCTTATATAATGACACAAAAATTGTTGATATATCCATATGGTGACAATTTTTATTTGTTGTAAAAGTTTAATTTTTGACGATTTTTATTCGTCACGAATTTAAATTTCTCAACGATTAGCAATCGTTGTTAAATATTTAACAACGGCTTATATAGCAACGATTCTTACAACGAATTGTAAATTCGTCACGAGATAATTTAGCGACGTTTTATTCGTGCGCTCTTAACAAAAAAATGTCACTATAGGTCTTAATTGTTGTAGTGAGCATAATTTTTTGTAACTTTCTTATTTTATTTAAGAATTTTTACGCTCATAATCCATACTTTCATAAGTATGCCTTGAACCCTATATAATTTTCATTACAGGAAGAACCCTAGATAGTTGCTCCATCTTAACATCGTATAACCTGAAAACACACCAAAATGTCGAGCGTAAAAAGTAGGGAAGTGTGTAATCTTGGATGTGACTCGGTGTAGAAAGTGTGAAATTCAAACATTTTTATATACGAAGTTTTACATCCATAACTCTGAGTAATTTTGCAATTACAATCATAATCCTGAATAATCATGAATTACATGAGAAACCTCGACTAGTTACGCAGTCTCACACTCATAATTCTTTGTTAGTTTAATATATTAACTCAACCATATGAGTGGGTTAATCTAACCAATATATGATTTAGCGGCTAGGATTAGCCATAATAAAAAAAGAAAGGGAAAAAAAATAAGGCTTGCAGGAGGGTACATGCTCGGGATTCTTGCTGGCGGATGTGGTGATGGTGGGAGATGAGAAGGCGGAGGCAGGCTTTCAGGGAGAGTTGAAGGTGGAGGCGGCCGAGATTCTTGGCAGATGCGGACGGTGGGAGGGCAGCTTCGTTGCAGGTCGGTGGGGGGAGGGGGGCTTGTTGGCGGAGGCGGGCAGGGGGTCATGGGTGCAGGCTAGCAGGGCACGAACTCGAGAGGGGGGGCACTTCGTGGGCTTTGAGCAGGGGAAGGATCGTTAGGAGGGCTTCGAACAGGGGAAGGATCGTCGGGGGGGTCGAGAGGGGAAGCTCGAGAATGATCACCGGGGGGAGGCTTCGAATTCGAGCAGGGGAGGAGCCGGGGGGAGGTTGTAGTGGTGCTCGGTTGGCAGGGGACTTCGACAGTGACCATGAAGCACGGTTCGAGCAGGAGAGAAGAAGCTTGGCGGGGAGGGGGTGGTTTGCAGAGGTGGTCGTTGTCTCCTTCGACGGATACCGCCAAATATAACAGGTATCTCAAACGAAACATAACACATGATTATGTCGTATAAGAGTTAAGCATTACTCAGGGTTTCTTATGTAATTCATAATTATACAGGGGTATGATTGTAATTACAAAATTACTCGGGATTATGAGTGTAAAAATCCCTTTTATATATTGTTTATACTTCTAAATGTGTAGTGATAAGTGTAAGAATGTCGAACCCATGGAGGTTGGAAACTAAGTGAATAGGTTTCTGAGAGTTATTATGTAAAATAGTCGACTTCTTGGTGAATGAAGTGTTTTTGCTTATTTTGTTCTTTCGTATTTTTATGTGATTTTGTGTATTATACATTTTTAGTGATTTTAGTTTTAAGATTTTTATGTTTTTTAATTAACGTACGAATTTTCCAATTATGAGTATGACGTTTTAATCATTCAGCCATGAATGCCTAATAGGGATCATTGTATATAGTGAATAACCAAATTCTAATTGAAATGAAATCTTCGAAAGGATTAATGAAATCGCGTTAATTCAAATCCTGGATCTTCGAATTGAGAGAAACATTGAGAGAAATCAAGGATTTTAACTGTTTCTTAGATTTGTGGATCAAATTCGATTCAGTGGGTCACTCCCATTTTCATCCACAAGAGCATTTGTTTGAAGCTCTTTGAGCACCGAATTTTAAGCATCTTGAAAACAATTTTATTTTTGAATTGACACCATATGGTAGAAGATTTCGCTATAAAGTAATACCATGTAGCAGTCAAACATAGTGTGAGTGAGGGTAAGCGAGAAGCGAGCGCAATGTGATGAGTGATGAAGTATATATGTACAAGAGAGACTTGATTCAAAGTAACTTATACTACCATGTCAAAATCGATGAACAAGTTGTTGATGCTTTCACCAAAGGACTTCTCACGATCAATTTTAAAAAGAATGTGGATAAGTTAGACATGTATGATCTGTGTGCCCAACTTAGAGGCGGTGTTTGAGTTTTTTTATTAATGAGTTAAAAAGTCACGGTGATGATCCATTAATCATGTGGGGATCGCATACATATTTCATGCCATCTTTTTCATAGGTTAAGAAAGTGAAGACAACCCTAACCATGTTTACTTGATTACCTCTTTAATGATTTTCCCCGTCCTTAAGAAGGATTTCTATGCGTTTTGCGTGTGCATTTACTTGATTTCTACATGTATAAAGGCATCCCAACAAATAACTAAAGTCCTATCCCTAGTACAACATCAACACAACCATCGTGCAGCAACATCGTTCATGAGTTTTTCTGCATTCATGGGGTCAAACACTACACCACACTCTCCAACATCGAGGTCATCACTGATGACAACGACGTGAGGATCATTGGGAACGAAGGAGACCAGGAAGAAGAGGGAGTCAAGGAAGGAGAGGAGGAAGTGCGGACTAACGCTGGTAGGAGAAGTTGGGATGATGACGGTGGTTTGGATGGAAGTTAACCCACAAGAGATCAAAGAATTCAAGATCATACATGAGTTAGGATGTATATATCGCATATGCAAGGGTTTAGATGTGAGTATGGTGTTTTGGAGGAGCATGGATGTAAACATCCATAGAATGCTACAGAAGGGTGGATGGACGGCCAGGATTGCTTTGAGATACCAGACCCTTACTATATACTAGCTATGAATGCCGACAAGTCTGAAGATATTGAAAACTAAAAATAGTTTAGATTCCATCATTCCAGAGAGTGGAAGTCTGTGATATCTATTTTTTTCCTGTACATATATTCTGACATAAAGATGTATTTTACAACAAAAAAGCCTACATGTGAATTACAACAAACGAATAAATAATAAGCTTCAAGAACTAGATGAGGAATTACCGGCAGCGATGAACTCTACGCTGAAGGATTGATCCTCCTGCCATTCGTCAACAAGCTCCGCAGCAGATGATCGCAATTCTCGCGATGGTACTCAATCGACAAGCACAGCTGTCGGATAGCTTCCCTCTTCTCCTCGTCCTTTCGCCACCCCTCTTCTTCGCTTTCCCTTAACCTCCTCTCTAACTCGACCATCCGTCTCCCATCTTCCTCCTTTTCCCTCACGATCTTCTCCAACGCCTCCACCTTCTCCCCGTAGGCGTTAGCCACTTTCATCAGTCTTTCTTCCTCGTCTTCTGTAGCGGCCAACTTTTCTTCTAAACAGTTGACCTCTTCTCTCATAATTCTGAGGCTCCCTTCATGGTGCAGTATCCTCACCATTTGTTCGTGGTTCTCATGCTCCAGTTGTCTCTTCACGGATTTCATTGACCCCAACTCTTCCTTCAGGATTCTTATCTCTCCGGAGCACTCGGATATCCGTGTTTGAAAGTGCCCACAGCTTTCCTCGAACACCAATTCAAAGTTCTCGATTTTATCGACGAGGCATCCCACTCCTCTCGCAACAGCTTCCTTAACTTCCTCGGACTCATTCTCCCTGTAGCATATCTCCTCGTACAAGGTGTTGCAGTGCTCTTCCATCTGCTCACACTTCTGTTGGAGCTCCTTCATCTTCTTCTTGTGGGTCTCCTCCTTCTCCTTGAATTCGGATTTCGTGATCTTGAGCTTCCTGTCCAGCAGGCGGAGGTGAACTTCTAGTGTCTGGACCAGCTCGTTGAGCTTCTTGACCTCCTTATCCGCATTGGCCTTTTCCGACGTCAGAAGCTTGAGCTTCTCAAGAGCCTCCTTGTGACTATCTTCCAATTTCTTCATCTGCCTCCTCCGCTCGTCGATAATGGTCTCGAGTTGGCAGATCCTTTCGTGCTTAGCTTCCAACTCCTCAGTTCTCTTTCGAACAGTATCGTTCTTCGTGATCTTGTAACTGTTTGCCAGGTTGAGGAGCACGTCCTTTTGATTATTCAACATCTTCTCTTGATCGGCGATTTTTAATGCCAGTACACTCTCCAAATTTTCTACAGTAACGTTTCCTTTCGAAATCGTTTCAGCGAGAATCAGCATTAATTCCTCCAGTTCATGCTTTTGGCTCTTCAACGAATCGATATCCCGCTGCAGATTGTTGGCATGCTCTCCCATAGCCTCTTTTTCGACAGAAATGCCTTTCTGTAGTTTTTCAAGTTCCACGCGGAGTTGCACCGCCTCTTCTCTTCTTTCATTCAAAAAAATCTCCAACTCGGAGTTCCGCGACTCGATGTTGATCAAGGATTTTTTCAACATAGAATTTTCTAGCTTAAAATACTCGGATTCAGCTTCAACCTCAGATTTCTCGCTCATTAACTGCTGTATCCTTGCAAGTGCTGCAAGATTTTCTTCAGCTAATGACTTATGTTTCTCCTCTATCGCCTTATACGATCTTCTCAGCCCATCTGCCTGAATCTGCAATTCGGTAATTTGATCGTGCAATTTTGTTTCCTCGTCTTTCATTACATCCCTTTCCAATTGTAGTTTCAACACGGACTGCTCTGCTTCAGATTGAACCGCAGATTTCTCATTCATTAATTGTTGTATCCTCGTAAGTGCTTCAAGATTTTCTTCAGCTAAGGGCTTGTGCTGCTCCATGATCTCCCCGCACGAGTTGCTTAGATCGTCTACCTGAATCCGCAACTCGGTATTTTGATCGTGCAATTTCACCGCCTCATCATTCAACACATCCCTTTCGGATTTTAATTTCATGATGGACTCTTCAACTGCAGATTTCTCGTCTGTTAATTGCCGTATCCTTTGAAGTGCTGCAAGATTTTCTTCGACCAACGACTTCTGCTCTTCCTCCATCTCCCTGCACGAGTTGCATAAACTGTCCACCTGAACCTGCAATTTGATATTTTCATCATACAATTTCATTTTCTCACTTTTCAGTGTATCTCTTTCTGAGTTTAGTTTCACGAAGGACTGCTCCATGTCTTGAATGGCTATCGCAGTTGTAGACTGCTCGGAGATCAGTGCTTTGTTTTCTCTTTGGATGCTTTCCATCCTTTGATTTAGATCTGCCTCTTGGCGATGGCTAACTTCCAGCTTCCGATGCAGTTCTCCATTCTCAACTTCCATGTCCGCAATCTTTTCTCTTGACTTATGTAGTTCATTTTCTAATCTTTGAATGGCATCTTCTCTCTGTGCTATGGTAGCTGATAGGAGCTCTCTTTCAATCCTAAAGGACTCGTTGATTTTTAGCTCGGCCTCTGAGAATTCATTCTCGGCCTCGGAGAACTCGTCTGACTCGGACAAGCTGATGGAGGCAGAGATTTCTCCGTTCGTCTTGCTCTTATGATGAACAGAATCCTTCAGCTCCCCCACCAAATGATCATATTTTCCATAAAGAGTCTGGTAGTTTCCATACAGGTTACGGATTGACGTTACAAGCAACGGGATATCCTCGTTATTTACACCTCCATCTTTTGAAGTAACTAGATTTAATATCATGTCGAGATATGCATCTGTACCTGCTTTCGACATATACAAACTTCTTAGCATGCGTATTTCGACACTAAGAAAGGAAGCATGAAATGCTTTCAGTTAAAAGACAGAGATCGAGATATCTAAAGTATTGATGGAGTTATTGTCTATATACTTAGCAGGTCGATTATACTATCCAAATAATATCCAAAAGTATCCCAGACCCGGCTATGTATGAGTAACGACAAAGATGTGCTCATTTCATGTTCGTTTACAACAATGAGTAGGATTTGATTAATGGAATGTAAAATGGACATTTTCAAAAGAATAAAGAGGAATGACCATTTGTTTTTTTATTTAATAAAAAGCTTATTGAATATTAAAGGAGACACAACTTAGGAAAAAGTGTAGGAGGATGGAAATGATTAGATGAACAAGTAATAGCTTTAGTAAGATTAGACGTGAGATGACTATAGACCACTAGACATGGATTGAGTATGTCGACAAAAACTATAATATATTTGCATTAAACAAAAGGTTATTGCCAAATAAATGGACCTAAAATTACAGGGATAGGTCATAGATAAGGATATGGAATAAGGAATCTAATTAGTGGACATTTGGAAAATAGTTAAATGGAGCAGAGACATTCTTGAAGTTGACCTACACAACGGGGCACGATTGTGTTGCTGTTGTTGTCATTGTCTTCGAGTTTGCGAAAAAAATAATATATGAACACTAATCCAAGAGAACAACTAACAGAATACGGTAAAAAAGATTATCCATGCAGAAGTTCTTTGTTTCTCTTTCTTTCTTTAACACGGAAGCTTACTTCTCTTTTCTTCTAGCATATCAGAGTGCTGATCTACAAGAGATTCCATGGTGAACAGGAGGGTGTGTTCTCTTTAGCTCTCCGTCTATCAGCACCACTACAAAGAATTAGCACGTGAGATCTCAAATCCACCAACCTATCCTGCAAAAAAGGGCACGGAAAGCAGGTCTTAGGATAGAATACTTAAAACCCATATATGATGAAAATCACATGAAAAAAATGTTGCATCAGATCTTGAACATACCATGAAAACCGCAACATCTGAGCTATACATAAATGATCATGCAGAAATTCAGGGTGATCATTATTGCGATGTACAGGGAGCAAACGAGAATGGATCTAGATTCTAAAATCCCCAAACTCTTCTCCTCGTAGAAATTAAATGGAATCAATCTTCACTGTGATTCTAACGATAGCTTACTGTGATAACCAAATGCTACCTACACGAAACCAAAACTATATGTAAAAGAAGGAAAATATCTTACAACTTCTCTTAACAACACCCCCCCCCCCCAAAAAAAAACCAGAATCGCATAACCTGATGCAAAAATCCAAGCAGCCCCAAAATCAAATTTCCAAGAAAACGGCAACAATCAGCATAAAACCAATAGATTGAAATTAAAAAAAAACAGAGATCTCTGAACCAACCCGCCAACTTAAGCCCTCAATTAGCATCCTTATGAAGAGAATTAATTAATTTGTAAGACAAATCCTATTAAGGTGAACAACATGTTTTAGCAAGTGGAAAGACATAGAATCGCAACAAAGGCTCCACCTTTTCGACCACACAAGACGAAAAGAACCAATCTTTGATGAAAACCACGAAACCAAGAATTGGGTGTGTTTGGTTTACCTGCAATTCAGCCCTCGACCGGTTGTTTTTGCTGTTCTACGGTGCTCCGCTTCTTCTTCCCTCCCCCCTTTCGCAGAGGGATTGAGAGAGGAAGAGGAGGAGAGGAGCAGAGATCTGAGATGGGCGGGAGGTGGATTGAATGCGAGGTATGGGAGAAGGAAGGTTGTTGAATCTAATCTTGTTCCTGTATATTTTTAGAGAGAGAGGGGGGAGGGAGGGAGAGAGAGAGAGAGAGCGCATACGATGAGTGAGGTGGTGGTGCTGTGGCCTGAGAGGGAGAATACACATTTTGTCTCTTCGCACGGGTGAAAGTGCATCGAAGCCCTTTGTCTTTTTCTCGGTGGAGAAATTATTTTTCGTTCCACGTATCATTAAGAACGGATATGGATCGAATGTCAATTATGAAAGAAATATTCTGTAATTAGCTTAAGTAGTCATATCCTAACATAATCAACTACGAATTCCGATTGAATATTAATCGAATATGAATCCAAATCGAACAAATAATGATTATAAATCAAATAAATATCAAATATGGAGTGATTTAAAAAAATACCATTACAATACGCACGTTCTAATAAAAATATTTAGTCAATCGATAAAAGTTACCGTTGCGGAGGAGTGGCTCCATAGATATGTCCTCAGGGGATTGAAACCTACTTGAGATTTCTCCTATTGTGATTTCTATGAAGCCGTCTAGGAAAAAAGATGCAGTTGTCGGAGATCGAGGGGATGCATGGACTTGGGGTTTAGCCTAGTTGTTTGCTATACACAGTATTATATGTAAATGTATATAATATTTTCTACTTGGATCTACTCTGCATCATTTTTTGTTACCATACCCATATCCATATTCTGAGATTTTTTTACAACCGGTATCCAGATTCGATTGATATTTGAATACAAATATCCATATTCAATATTTTTTCGAATATGGTAAGTGGACAATCAAATATGTTTATAATGAATCGTCGGCCTTCTTCTTAAAAGAATGAACTATAGATTAAGCCAACTATAAAGAAGAAAGGATGGATATCAAGTTAAAAGCGATAAAAGACGACCAAAAAATTAGAAATTAGAATAACAATGTTACAATTAAAATAAAAAACCTAGAATTACAAGAAAAAAATAAAAGATTGGCTAGAAAAACTTCAAGAATGAAAATCAAATATAAAAAAAGTCGAAGAATATCAATCCGCTAGGGTTTTTACATTTATATCCCTCTAAGATTTTACAATTTAAATTATTGCAATAACATTTGTGCTTCTATATTCTTACAATATTTACAGTTTTGCCCTTCTACAACAACAAACAAAAAGCCTTTCTTTCACATTAAGTAGGGTCGGCTACATGGATTCTTTGCCTCCATTTAGATTTATCTTGGGTCATTCTCGAGCTTAAATCAAAAAATCTAAGATCCATTTGGATAGTCTCATTCCAACACTTCTTAGGACTTCTCCGCCCTCTCTTAGTCGTCTCAACATCCCAAAAATTGCATCTCCTAGTTGTTGTAATAGCCGACCTCCTTTGCAAATGGCCAAACCACCTTACGTGGTTTTCTCTCCTCTTATCCTCACTCGAAGCTACACCAACTTTCCTTCTGATTGCATCATTCCAAATCTGATCTTTACGTGTATGTTCACGCATCCACCTTAGCATTTTCATTCTTACTACTATCATTCTCTTCACATGTCTAAAGTTCACATGCCAACATTCAGAGCTATAGAGTATATAAGGTCTCGTTGTTGTTTTGTATTTTTTATTTTGAAAGGAATTTTCTTATCACATAGATCAATAGATGCTCCTCTCCACTTTAACAAACATGCATTTATTGTTTGATAACATCTCCATCAATTTTCCTATCATAAGCAAAATATATCCTAAGTATCTAAAAGAATCTTTCTTCTGAATATTATCATCTTCAATGTAACGTCCCGAGCTTAGGTCCCCGGTCCGTTAGCGGAGTATTACTGACCCTGACAACCTCTTGGGATCGAGCCCATACGGACCCGATTAATCACCCCCAAAATGCTTAAGCCGGGTTGTTCGGTAGTAAGCACCTCATTATTTATCCCACCCGGAAATTTTTGTTTTCCACGGTATGGGACTTTGTTTGGGGTTTTACAACCTCCCCCACTTATATTTGCAACGTCCTCGTTGCGACATGGCACATCACTTCTTCCCAGTGACAGTGGCGGCTGCACGCTCCGGGTAGTCATTTCCTCCAACCTCTTGTAGGGGCGGCTCCACCTCTCGGGTAGCCCTTTCCACTGTCAGAGGGTGTTCGGCTCTGATACCATTTGTAACGTCCCGAGCTTAGGTCCCCGGTCCGTTAGCGGAGTATTACTGACCCTGACAACCTCTTGGGATCGAGCCCATACGGACCCGATTAATCACCCCCAAAATGCTTAAGCCGGGTTGTTCGGTAGTAAGCACCTCATTATTTATCCCACCCGGAAATTTTTGTTTTCCAAGATATGGGACTTTGTTTGGGGTTTTACATTCAATCTTCACATCGAGTCCTTCACTGGTATCCCTATTATTTTATTGGATATTAACTTGCATAATATCAATGCATGCGAAATAGATGGGTACTTGTCAACCCTAATTGCCACATAAATGAATATATGATATAATCCTCAACCTCAAATTTTTATCAGTTTTCTTAAAAATCAAAACTTTTATGGTATACCTTATAGATTTTATCATCAATTCTATCTAGCATAACATAAATTCATCAATATGTAAATGCCACAAATTACCATGATTTTCTTCATAAGCGTATAATTGACATTTCTGGTTATCATAGTAAAAAGTAAAAAAATTATCTATCCACATTTCAGTTTGATTCTATTTTCGGAACAAATATAGTGTGTTGTGAGGAATCAATTGTTGAGATTGGATTTTAACTTAAATCAATCAAAATAATAGAATGTAAGAAATATAATTCTATGAATCGTTGATGAATGTCTTTGGTTGCTATGAAGTTTATCCCTATGTCATGTGATGGTGGGAGTTTGGTGTCTTGGTGGGGCTATATAAAACCCCTACATCCAATGTATTCTTTAAAAAGATGAATAGAATATCAATTCTTTAAGGTGGTTCTCCCGTGATTTAATTCTACACCTTGGGGAGTAAGGTTCCACATAAAATCAAAGAGTTCTTTTTATTTTGTTCTTTCTTTGGTTTGCTTCCGCATTTCATATTTCTACATGAACAATATAGAGAATATAAAATACCATTCAAAAAATCCTAGACCTACTCAATGTATGTAATATCAATTTATGCAGAATTATATCGATTCATAAGGTATGAATTTAATAAAATTTTGAAATATTTTTCAATATTTATATGATATGATGTGTGTGTGTGTGACATAGCTTATGCTTAAAAATATTACTAGTGCACACCCCGTGCTTTGCACGGGGAACAATACTAAAGCACGGGGAACAATACTTTTGATAATGTGTATAATGATTAATTTATTATTTTTCATGAAATGCATTTTTTAAGAAAAATTTTTGTTGTTGTGATGGTGTTTGGAGCTTGTATTGAAATTTTAATATGATATAGAGTTCATACTATATGTGTCGGTCACTTTGAATTGTATTGATGAAAGTTATTGGATACATATATGAATATATATAAGCATATCCTTATACATTTAATATACAAATATAAATCACGATAAGGATAGGAATACTAACATATATATAAAATGTGTTACAAAGTCCTTAAAACAAAGACAAATATAAAACGATGTGTTCGAGCCTCCCCGCTTGCTGTAGTGTGGTTGAGGCGACGAACCCCATCGACGAGACCCCTTGGAGCTAAGGATCATTCTAGGACCATCAGGTAGACCTCTCTTCATCCCTAGCTCCGATTATATCAGATCTTTCATTTGTTCCTCTGTCGGCTCCGACCCCGTGGTCGGAGCTCCATCAGTCGCATCCCTCTGTTCCGATAGACTCCCCGATCCACTGTCTTTCTTCCCCCACACCCTGATCACCCAAACTTGGGATAGATCGCCAAGATTAGGATCGAAGTTCCTCTCCCGCCTCACCGGAACTTCCAATCCCATCCCATTGTCGCTTCCCTGAGTTTTTAGTCAAATAACCATCGCCGGAGCATTCCTCCGAGCAGGAGCTATCACCCCGCAGGTCGCGTTGCGCGTGGATATTCGTATTCGTATCCTTATATATTAAAAATGTTATAGAAAAGCCTCTGCCAATCTTAAATAGCAAAGACTTGAATATTTTTCCTCAGCTTTTTTTATACACAAAACACTACTTCTATAATGCTGAGAGAAGGAAATTATAAAAAGATGAGGCTGAAAGATGCATTCAAATGTCACTACTATGTGTTCAAGAAAATCCTGAAGATAGGTCCCTGATCCCTCGATTCTTGTAACACTCGATAGTTTCTTAGTAGCAATGTACGTTGCATTTGCTGGCGATTGCAGCAAATTGGATTTGAGAAGGTAAGCAGTAAGCACATTTGCCTCGAGGGTAGCATCTAAATTATCCACTATATAACCATGTAGGCACAAAGCCTATGATCAGCATCGTGCGAACTCTAAGACCTGCACCACCACTTGTTATAATTCGAGCAGCATTGTCATACATGAAAAGTTATGATTTTTCACATATTCGTCAGATGACAATCCACAAGAAAATAACCGAGAAAAAATAATCAAATCACAACATTGAACTTGCATATTGCTTTGAGTGTGGCGTATATTTGTACATGAAATATTTTTTTTTGAATTGTTTCCTCTTTAGATGTTGGAAAATTGTAATCAGGATGTTTACCTGTCACTACACCAAATTTCGCCTTATGCGACAAAAAAGTTCTAATTTTTTCCATATCTTTTGTATGTAATTTGCAACAACTGATATTATTCGTTGTCTCCTTGTTTGACTTCACTACTGTTATAGTATTGGTTGCATTAGATCTGAACTTGACCGCAGATCTGGCATTCTCAGTATCTCACAAGATCAGCAGCATTGAAACTATAATCAATCCAACAATCCAAAATGTATCCCTGGTCAATTTGCTGATAAGTTATTAACATACAAACACTGCTGGTGTTATAGAGTCCTGATCAATTTGATGAGAATCATTGGCATCACAAATAGACTCGATAAGATCAATAGCTAAATCTCTTCTACTGTAGTCAGGTTATTAAGTAGTGCACGGACTCATTAACCGTCTGCACCGTGGCTTATATTCTAACATTAAACGCATAATGAGCTTATGATGTATCTTGGATCAAAGCTCAACATTTAGAAGAACATTCAGTGTTCATCTCTAGGCTGCAAACAAATCAAACGTTAGAATGTCTGGGCAAAAGAGCTCATTAAATCCTATTGTTTCACTTAATCAACCCACACAAACTCTAGATCAAGGACTCTTGTTTATCACATTCGACCTATCACTCGTAGAATGTGTGGTCGGTCAGTGACCTACTCGTGAAGAGGAGATCCTCTGAGTGGCTGTCGCTAGACGATACGTCGCTCGGGGAAGAACATGTCTATTATTGTGTTGGTTTCAAGAGACTGTGACATGATGTTGAAGAAAAATTTGGCAATTGTCTTATGATCATCACTTGATTCCGGAAGGGAGAGGGGGGGCTCGGCGATGGCGCATATGGCATTCTGAATGAGCCTGTCGACGACCTCGTTTGGGCGGTCGTAGCCGAGGCGGAGAAGAAGCGTGTACACTTGGGAGAGGGTTGGTGCAGATTTGCACCCAAGGAGGGGGGGGCTCGGCGATGGCGCGTATGGCATTCTGAATGAGCATGTCGACGGTCTCGTTTGAGCGGTCGTAGCCGACGCGGAGAAGAAACGTGTACACTTTGGAGAGGGTTGGTGCAGATATGCACCGATGGCAGGGAAACGTGATTGGTAAGGGCAAGAGAAGGGGAATGTGCACGGGCGGTAGATGGAATTCACAAGGGTATGATGGGAATTTTGGGGACAAAAATTAATAGGGGGGGGCCAAGATCCCCTGCTTAATATATAGTATAGATTGTTGTATAGCCATCATGATACTATCATATTGATGGACATATTTTTCTAGCTTGTGCATCCTCCAAACATGTTCTGGTTCCCTCTCATGTTGCATTTGTAATCATGATTTTCTCATTATCTTTTCCACATTTCTTTTTATTATCTTCTCATATTTTTTCTCACTCTACATCTCTTTCTCTTCTGTTGATTTTATTGTTAAAATCGTAACAAGTTAAACACACGCACTCATAGATTAATATTGCATTCTTAGAAAATGTAAGTAAATCAGAAGCACAAGTTAACATTCAAGAACATATAAAATGTGAAAAAAAGAAATTCCAAAAGGATATAAGAAAAAAGAATGTATGCTCGTTTATGTGCGTAGATTGTCCAAGAAATCTACAATAACATTCTTGATCTTAATCCCAATCACTTAGTGATTTTGTACAGTGATTTTTTTTCACAAATGGGTGCAAATTCTATTATGTAGATGTGAGCAAGAGCTTGAATACCTACAACTCTGGTGTTTTGATTACATGGTTATATTGGAACTTGAGTTATTATTAGATTCTCAAAGAAGTGCTTGAGCTTGAATATAACATACCCAACACCTAATAAGTTCTTTTGTATTTTCATGCGACTAGTATGATCCATATCGGTGTGTAACTACGGACTATGTACATGATATCATGGACGTTATTCCTTAAAAATATATTCACAATTTGAAACCCTTTACTCTCAGCTCACAAGTTGAACAAATATATTATTTTTGCCAGTCGTCGGTAAGAACCTAAAAAGAGACGATCACACAAGGTCCAGAAGAAGTTGTCATGTGTTTATGTCAAGAATAATTAACCATTCAATTTGGATGTTTAGAAGAGTAATTTGCCCATGCCAGATAACGTACCACCTGACGAGCCCCAAATTACCTTATGTTAAATGTGTCGTGTTGTTGTAGTCGGGCAATCATGATCGATCAAAAATTAACCACACAAATTGAAAAATGACTTAATTAATGCGTAGTTTTGCGTTTATTTTACCTGGGCAAGTCCCAGGATCGACTCAAGGAGGAAAATGAACAACATAGGAACAAATGATATTTTTTATGCAATATAGATGCAAATGCAAATATGCAGTTGAATTAGACTATTAAGAAATAAAGCAACTTAGACAAATTAATTTTAATGCAAAACTATCCCAATTTAGCCAGATTGTATTTTTCCTATAAACCTAATCTAATAATGAATGCAAATGTATTTTTTTTGGAATTTTCAGGTTTAAAATGCAATAATGAAAATGCATAATTTTTATGGGTTTTATGCATTTTTTAACACAAACAGAATGCAAAAATTATGACATTTTTACTGGAAATGAAACATGATGAAATGAAGCTGTAATGATTTTTTGGATTTTTCTGACACTATATGATTTTTTATGAATTTTTTAATGGAAGCAGAGTGATTGTGAGTATTTGATTTCTAATAAATCCACGAAATCAATTTATCAAGAGAGTGAATTATCTCAAAAAGATGCAATCCAAGAGAATTGGAATTTCGTAAAAATAATGTGCTTTGATTTAACTAAAAACCAATTACAAAAATCAGTTAAAATTTTATTTCAGGCACAAGACATATTCATTTTTAATGAAATTTGGACAATAATTAAAAAGCACTTAGAAGCATCGTATTTGATTTTTGGGAATTTTTTAAGCAAAAATTATTTACGTACAAATTTTAGAGCATGAATGGGTCAATTTTTAGTGAATTTAAAACCACGATTTTTAATTAATCAAATAATGTTCAGAAAATTACAAATAAATAACCACTAGAAAGAATTTTTTGAACAACGAATGATATTTTTGAATTAAAGAAATGATGCCAAATGGATGCTCAGATTAATACGTAAATGCAAGGGTGTTCTTGCAATACAGAACTTGAGATTGAATGAACTGAAATTGTGTCTAAGAACACTTTTAGAAATGTAAAAACTTGATAATAAAGTATTACAAATTTCACAAAATAAATAAAAAATAAAAGAAGGAAGAGACCTTCTTCTTCGTGGAAACATGGGCCACGTCTAAGGTGTGGACAGTGAGGGGAGCAACTGCACGAGGTAGTTGTGCATGGATGCACAGGAGAGTCGTGGTGGTTGGGAGGCCTCAGGTGGGCTGCAACACATAGCCACCGGTGGCGGTGCGCGTAGGTGGAGGGGCGGACTGCAACCGCAAATGCAGTGGCGCATGGTGGCACAGGCGGAGGGCACGAATGGGGTAGTACAGCCTGCGGTGGAGGTGCGTGAGGAGGGAGGCCGCAAGACTGCGTTTGTGGAGATGGTGTGGTGGTTGATGATGGAGGCCGCACGTGATCGGGTTGAGGAGGAGGACACACGTGGGCACGAGGAAGGGCACGGGCTGCAACCGCATGGGGCTTACGCATGTGCATGTTGAGGCGTGCGGGAGAAGGACAATGACTGGAGTGAGGATGAGTGGTTGTTGCTGGGAGCGAGCTGCAATGGACGACGTGAAGACGGCTCCACTGCGGGCAGAGGGGGCTGGCTGGGCAGAGCAAGTGCAGCGACTGTGATTTTTTTTTATTTTTTGTTTTTTAAATAGAAACTAAAAATGAAGATGAGAAGGTGGAAATGGCGGTGATTTGGTGATGGTGATGGATTAAGGGAATGATTGAAGGTGATTATAGAACAACAAAAATCTTAGACAAAAAAACAAGGAAAAGGAGAGGGGAAACTTAACTGTGTGGTTCGCTAGATCGAGCAGCTATGTTGAACTCTTGTCGTGACCTCAAGCACGACAGAGATCAACAACTTTCGTGAAGGAATGAAAAAAAATAAACTATCTATACAAAAAATATTTTGGGTGGTATCCTATATATGTAAAATACCGAAGTTTTGTCTTTTGCATATTTTGTGTCATTTTAAAAATAAGATAAAAAATACAAATAAAATCAAAGAAAATATAGGATAAATATTTACAACTTAATATATTTTTTGGATTTTTAATAATTAAGAAAAATAAAGAAGCAAAATAAATAAATAAAAGGGGGCATATGTACAATATACAAAGAGGGATCCAAAGCTCAAGTTTCGCATACAGACTCTGATTCTTTTGAATTTGATCTTGTTTTGATGGTAGTTGAAAGAAAATTAATTCAAAAATGAGTATGGATCCATAGGAGACTGTATGAGAGAGACATTCATATTTTAAGGTTCTTAGTCTCAAACTAGGGTTAGGGTTTTATCAATCAATTTTATGGGTCAGTATTTTTTTGATATTTTTCCTTTATTAGTTTTAGTAATATGTACACTATAGAGTTGATTTTATTCAATTCTGAGTTAGTGAAAAATAAATAAGAATAAGGAAAATATGGTGAATATACAAGTGATATTTACAAGTGAATTTGGTTTCTTATTTAATGCAAATATGCATGCTAAACTGTAGACACTAATACTAAATGCATGAATGTGAATAATGCAAAATAAATGGAGATATGCAGCTAACTACTCAGGATCAAAGTTTTAATTTTGACTTTTAGAGTGATAAATCACATATTCATCAACCCTCCTATACTTAAACCTTGCTCGTCCTCGAGCAATGAAAATGAAATGCAAAAGTGAGATGATTTTAGGTTACATACTAAGGACATGAATAAAATGTGAAAATGGAGCTTGAAGAACCAAAAAATCGCCCTCTTAATTTAATCATATTAACGATTAAAGTATGTTAGTTCGTGTAGTCGGGCAACTAAGGGATAATTAAAAACCGTAATTTTAATTAATTTGTCAACTAAAACGAGCAGTAAATTTTTATTCTTTTTATTTGGTATGTTCCAAGGTCTAACTCGAGGAGGCAACTATCTCCTTAGGTTGGTTTTTACTCTCAAAGTTAGATTTTCAAAGAGGTATTTTTTTGGTATTTTTCAATGCAATGATGAGCGGTATGCAATTGTGACAAAGTTCGGAGACTAAAATGTAAATTTTGATCATATGAAGTCTAAAAATTCTCAAGCTTAGCCATAATGTGAAATATGATGAAATGAAGCTACTGTAATTTTTTTGAAATTTTCTGACTGAGGATGGATTAACTACGAATTAAATATGATTGTGGGGTGATTTTAAGCAAATTGATTTTAATAAATACAAAACCAATTTATTCTGCAGAAATAAAATTATCCTAGATTAGTCTATGTGAGACGAATCCAGCAAAATTATTAGATCCTAAAATTAATTGATTTGTGACCTATTAAGAATTCATTACACGAATCACCAATTAATTTATCCAATGCAAATGATATGAAATTTGAACACAATGTAGAATTACGCAAACTCTATCTACTGTGAGTTTTTCATGATTTTTAGAGTAAGGATTAATATAATATCAATTTCAGAATACCCAATGGGTAAATATGCAATATTTCACCAAATCAATTATAATAAATAAACCAATGCTCACAGAAATTACAAATGAATATCTAGTAGATAAAGAATTGATTGTTCTATAAGATGCAATTTTTAGAATAATAAATGATCTTGAATGAGAGTTCAAAATAACACGCAAACACATGGTTCTGAATGCAATTACCGAAATAAAAATGATAAAAAATGTACTGACGGGACTTAAATGCAATTACCTAAACTCATGGGCGTCTAAATGCAATTGTTCCACGAGGTCACATGCGCCACACGTGAGGTATTGACAGCAAGATGTTGGCGTGATTCCACAGAAGGGTACGGGCACAAGCGCAAATATACCAAGGGGCTTGTGCTAGGCACGTGCCTCCTGGAAGTGGGGGCTCTTCTGATATAATATGGAGGTGCAGGGGACTTGACACAAACTTCCCACGGGGCACGTGTTTCTCATGTGCCATGTTGGTTGGGGCTCTATTATTCATGGATTCCAAGGGAGGCTCGATGGTGGTGGCTCTGTCGATCGGTGGAATGTGGACTTCCACACTGCTGGAGCCGAGAGCAGCGTCAGTGGCGGGCGATGGAGATTGCAAACAAAGAGGGTGGTGCGATGCGGGTAACGCATGCCCGGTGGTGCGATACACGAGGTGAGGTGCAGGGCGGTCGTGCAAAGCTGGTCAATGTGCGATTGAAAGTGATCCTCTTGTTGGCTGCAGTTGGAGATGGTGCGATCGTCGCGTACGACTGGGCGAGGGGGATTCGAGGGCAACACTGGCAGTGTACTATGAAGGAGGGTAAAGTTGACCGCCCGCGGGGTGCGAGCAAGGATGCGGTAGTGGCGAAGAGGTCGATGGACTTGCAGCTGCGAGCCGAAGGGTCGATCTAGTTGCTCAGGCGGCGGAGGCTGCGGTGGTGCGTAGATGGAGGGCAGATGAAGGTGCGACGGTGCCTCGAGGGACATAAGTCGGTAGAACGAGGGGACGACGGGATCGATAGTTGGAGGTGATTTGGAAAACAGGGGAAACACGATAAAATGGAGGGAAAAATGAAGAAGAAAGTGATAGGGATATTCACATGGGTTGGAGGAGGAGGGAGACTTGACTCTTGGTTCTCACCTCAAGGCTCGGCGGAGAGGCCTGAAGCTTGGAATGATCTTAGCTTGGAGGATAATCGTCGGAGAAGAGAGGCCTCTGTTATCGACCTTTCTCCCAAACTCTCTTTATCTCTCGTTTCAGATCTGACGGATGAGTCTGGGGGAAGGTGTCAATGGGTTTTAAATAGGATGAGGGAAGAGTCTAGTCAACATCAGAGGATGCGGGTGATTAGTGGCTGAGAGATACGGAAAGGAGGTTGCGGTGGTTTGGGGAAACGAGGACGAGGAGGCGGAAGTTGCGGGAGTTTGTCGAGGAGGTTGCACATGGGAAGAATGAGAAGTGCTCACATACAAGGCACGTGATGTTATTATTATTTTTATTATTTTTTATTTTTTATTTTTTATAAAACAAATAAAAAACTCAAAAAAAATGAGTGACACGTGGCGGCTCCAGGAGCGGCCACATGGCAACTCCAGAAATTTCAAAAATAAAAGGATAAAGATAGATCAGAAAGAAATTGCAAATGACTTCGGATCGAAAAGTGTTCAACATGAAAATTACTCGTCTCAATGAGATCTACAACTTTCATGAGTGATTAATATCAAAATAGGTCATTTGTGCAAAAGAGGTCTCGATGATATTTTTGGGGTACACTATGTACATTGAACATTGATTTTTAGGGGTTTTGTAAATTTATGGTTTTTATCTAAGAGAAAAATCAAGAAAATTCAGATAAAATCAAAGATAAATATTTACACATTAATCTATTTTTTTAGATTTTTAGTAAATGATAAAATAAGGAAATAAAATAAAGTTGAAAAAGTGAGATATTTGTACAGATTCTCAGGGGACACTCAAACTCGATCAGTTTCTTTGATTTCAGTCTTATTTTGAATTTGGATTTTTATGGATTTTAATAAAATTTTCATCAAAGAATATAAATGAAAAATAAATCAAACAAAAAGAGATAATTATGTACATAAAATATTAGGTCAAAAATGGGTAAAACACAAAATGCATAAAAGAGACCCAAAACCCAACTTTCATATACAAGCTTCGATTTCATGAAATTGATCTTGTTTTGAAGATCTTTTAATATGTATTACTTTAAAAGTAAGTAGACTTAAATTGAATATTGTGTGAGGAAGATATGAGTGTTTTAGTCTGTTTAGTATGAAATTGGAGTTTTATCTCACGGGCCAATTATTTAAGTTAGTATTTTTTGTATTTTTCCTTAACTCTTGTTAGTAATATGTACACAATGGAGGTGGTTTGAGGACAATTGGATTTAGCATAAATTAGTTAAAAATGCATGAAGTTAGATGAAAATGTGAAGATGAATTTGAATGAAATTATGAATACTAAAATGCAAATATTAATTTTAAATGCATGAATGATAAAAATATAGAATAAATGATGAAATGCAACTAATTACTCGGGAACGAAGCTCTATTTTCATATTTTAGTGTGATGAATAATGGATTCATTAGAGCTCAACTTGACCTTTGGATTAATAATGTGGTGGAACATTATTGGGAATTGAATTTAAGACCTAACAGCCTTTAAGTTCCACAAGTATCTATTCAGGTCCCCTCAACAGTCAGGTCAAAACAAATTCTCATACGCAAATTCTGGTGATTATAATCATACTTGTACAATGTAAGTGAAATATAGCTCTCCACATCAGAAATGACAAAGAAAAAGCATCTAACAAGGTAACTCTAACTCATCGGTCTAGCAACTCTTTCCACGAGGAGCGGGGTATTCTCTTCTAAGTTCAGGTGCAACCAGCTCAAGAAGAGGGGTTACAGAAGAGAAAGGATTATGACCAGTGTAGTCACATATCTGTGGAGTTTGACCAGTGTAACCAAGTCTCCCGCTGCAGGTTTCCTTGGTACGAGACTTTGAAGCATATGCCTTGCTTATTTGATTATACAAATATGCACACTCCGACATGCATTTTATTTTCAATCGGGCATGTCCCCTTTTGGGGGGTTCTTTCTTTTTCTTTCTCCTTTTTTTACATGTATACAAGTTGCAGCATGTACATAAGGGGTTTTTCTTCTTGAGCCAGTAGACTATCCCTCTTTTGAAGCTTTATTACAACCCACAACATCCCGTCGTTAGACATCAACGCTATTAGACGAGGTTGAGATGCACTACCTCACCTATAGGAGAACAGATGTTTCCACCTGTGCGTTACTCCAAGACAAAGGATTCTACCTCCTCACTACCTCATTAATGAAGAGCTACACACATGGTGCTTGTCCAAGTTAGATGATTGTCTAAAAGAATCATGTGTGTGTATGAAATATACTTCTTAGACCAATCAAGATGACATGTGAACATAGACTTGCGGACTCAAAGAATTAAGTCACTCGACCTGAAAAATCTTAACTCCAGTTCCTATAAGTTTCCTCTGAAATCATGTAGATTAAGAATAAATCAAATTCATCCTCTACTTCTATTCATAACTTGGTTTTGAACCCACTAACTTTTCACTTTGAATACGCTAGATATGCAAATGAAATGAAGATGGCATACAATGTAGATGAATGAAGTGCAAGATATTTTTTATGAACGCAAGGATGATATGCAAAAGTAAATAAGAAGCCTGATTTTTTAAATTTCGATTTTTTGGTATATCTCCTATTTTACAAAAAAAATTACAAAAGCATTCTTTACAAAAAAATACAAAATTATGCAGGTATTATATAATTTATATACGACATACATATTATATAATTATACATGTATTCAAAAAAAGTTGTTTTCAATTTTTACCCAATATGTAGTTATTATAATATATATATATGAAAGTACGAGCTATGTGTAAATAATATATACAATATATACACGCCCCCTATACTTAACATGTGTTATGTCCTCAGAGCACAAGAGGCGAGAAAAAGACATTGCTCGTGCTAAGTGTAGGAGAGATAAAATAACAAAAAAGTATAGAAGTTGATCCGCCCCCATACTTAGGCTATGGTCGGCCTAAGTGTAAAAGAGAAAAAATGGGGCGGGCGAGATCAATAGGAGAAAATGGATGAACATACACACACGGTGGGCATCGATCCCCCCTATACGTAGGCTCTAGTCTGCCAAAGTCTATGACAGACGTAAGTGTGAGAATCGATGAGATCTGGAGAATATACGTAGAATGGTGAGTGGGGAACAAAGAAGACTATACAATATGGAATGAGAATGCAAAAGGATCAGGAAGGTTTGTGACGAACATTCTTGCGAGAACGGGGAGGTGGGTAGTATACATATGTGTCGTTCTTAGGATCATCCTCAAGAGAATAGTAGTAATGGGCAGGGAAAATCTAACGAGGGTTGACACAAGGCTGCTTGCTCAAATATGTCTTAAGGACATCCAAACTGAGCTTGCTCACGTACCACCTCATCCATACATGAAGAGGACTCCTCGAAAAATTCCTTCTATGGTATGTCGAAGGCAACTTTCTTAGTCGGTTTTCTAGAATACAATTTGAGAGGGAGAGGAGTGTGGCGTGCCTTGAGGGGTTTGAGGGAACATCTCGAGGAATCAATTCTCGACTTCCCCTCACTGGACAACCGACTAGAGGAAGGAGCAACCATGTTTTGGGTGGGGTCAATTCAGTCCTGGTTGTCTGCTTTGAAGGCTCAGGAAGTGGTGCGTGCTGACCATGGGTTCCTCATTAGAAAAGTCACCATATAGATTGTAAAATTCATGAAGGGTCAGCACATGTCTATGGTATGGCATAGTGTACTCAGTTAGCTTGTCATTGGTCAGCTCATGTGTCAGGTCATCTAAATGGTCAAGGAAATCAGAAATGATCGTGTCCAACTCAGGGGCATCTTCTGATTGTGAGTCTTCTCTAGAAGCTGTCACGATGATGGAGATGCAAACACTGGTGATGTAGAGGTGCAGGGAGACTCTGAACCAATGGTCGTTTATACAATCGGTATCTCAGGTGTAGTAGAGAGACGGGACTCATCTGTCTCTCGGGGGTCATGTATGTCTGCAACTTTAAGGGTCACCTTAGAATATCGTGTGTCCTTAGAGATCGGGTGAGGTTGGAGAGCTCCCAATGTAGTGAAATCGATCTCCTGAGTCTCGTAACCTATAGTTGCCTTAGCCAAGGCTAAGAACGACATCCCTAGAATGATTGGAGATTGGGTGAACTCTCCTCAGTGTTCAATGTCAATGATCGTGAAGTCTACATGCAGTAGAGCACCTTGGAAAGTAATGATGACTGAAACAGTTCCTCTCAATCGTTTTATAGATCGATCAACCAACTGAACGATCTCTCTCATCTTCCTGCTTGACCTGAGTTTGAGCTTGGCAAACATGGAGGTCAGGAGGATATTTATCAGTGAGTCATCATAGATTCTTGTATGGGTGAAGGTGGTGTCTTTGATTTCACAGTCAACCCTAAGCAACCGCTTCACTCTACGGCTCTTGGTCTTTCTCCCCGTCACCAAGGAGGTTGCCATAGACTCTATGTGTCTCTTGGTCCTTGTCCTCTTATTGCCCGACCTTTTAGGCATCAATTTACTCCTTACAAATCTTTTGAGGTTGGGAAAGTGTAAAATATCCATTATTAAGGCAAGCTCTTCAACTCTCTATCAATCACTTCCCTAACCGTTGGGTCCAATTTTTTTAAAGTCATTTCCATTTTCAATTTTATGGTGTTTTCGGATTTTTCAATTTTTTGGTCTTTTGATAGGTGAAGGAGAATGCACAAACTCTAGTTTGGAGGGAAAGTGGTTAATAGAAGAGTGAGGTAGAAGTGACTCCATATGTACATGATGTATGGTCAATCCAATGTGTTCCAGGTTTTCAAAATTCAATCCATAAAATCCATGATCCATTTTCATACATGGACTCTTGACCGGTCTAGAAATATCATCCTCCAAAAAGTTCGCATGACACATCATGAGACAAGTCTGCTCAGTTGGAGGATACTTCTGAAACTCAGGATCTTATACTTCAACACGCCATGACCCATGCATGTTATGCTGGGTTGAGTACGTCTCATATGTACGGTAGATGAAACACCCTGCCTCGTCGGTAGCTAATGAATCTCCATTTCATCACCTTTATTCCATCATTTTGGCCTTAAAACCCTAGCCAATGCATGTAAATAGCATCAATATGTGCATAATAGCATTCATTATTTATTGTAGTATTTGTATATAAATGAGGTTTTTAATGCTAAAATTATAGAATAAAGAGAAGAAAAGAAAAAGGAATAAAATACATAAATTATTTTATGACCGTGAACCCGGGACCAAGTCCAGAATTGAGTTGGTCGATAAGGAATAAAGTAGGGGAAATAAGGGTCAGAAATACAATAAAAATACCATTTATTCATTCTTTATTTATGTATTTTTGACACCTATTTTGTTCTTTATTATTTATTCATTAAATAAAGGAACTTTATCCTTGAAAGTCATAGATAATAATGTAAATAAAAATACAAAATTAAGTTTGTACAAAAATAATACACAACGTTCGTTTTATACAGAAAATAAAAAGGCAAAAACTAAACTTCACATACCCATATCTTTCAAATAAAAACTCAAAACAGATAAAATCACCTCTAATTGTATATAACTTTTCACGAGCTATTTAATGGTGGTGGTTTTATATTTTTGGAGTTACTGTGTGGAAGTTAGGTTTTGGACCCCTATTGTATATTATAACGATTAAATATTTAATTTATTCATTGTTCCTTATTTTTACAAATTCATATTTTGATATTTTTGTAAATATTATTCATAACATATGTACATATTAAAACTAAAATAAAACCAAAAAGAAAGTGTAGAATAAAATAAATCTATGTGAAAATATAGATAAAATACATATGTTATACATGTATTTTAATAAAAGGGAACTTTATTCTTTTATTCTTTATTCATGTATATTTTTTATAATAATTTAAATATTATCTATATTCTATTAAAATTACAAAACCAAAATAAACTCATTAAAATACATTAAAGTAAAAAGATGTATACAATTCATAGGTAAAATGCCTATAAATATACATATACAATGTACATACCTATTTGTTTAAGTGTACAAATAATATCGTAAAAATAAAATAAAAATATATTTATACTCACAAAAATAAGTTATAAATATATAAAATAAAAGAAAACAATAAAAAATAAATATATAAAATAAAAATAAAAATGTACAAAATATAGATGAACATATCTATAAATACATTAATAAAAACTGACTACCAATAAAAAATCAAAAATAAATAAAAATCATAATAGAATACTATATAAAATAATAAACATATTTTATTTTATACTCAAAAATTAATAAAATTATTTGCTATTTTTAATTAATTATTCTATAATAAAATTCCATGTTTTGTCGTTTAGCGACCTGCGTGGCCCTATCAGAAGCCAGGGATTGTTGACCTCCGATCAACTCCCCCTGCGCTTCTGACTTCTGTCGGAACCATCTTCTCCTGTGATTTCTACCATTTTCGCTCATGATCCATCGATCATCTATCCCCGATCTCTTCATGAAAAATTATCATTGTTCATCCGTGATCCATGCCGGACATGTATACAGCTTGCATACGATAGATTCATCGATTTGCCCCGGTCAATAAGGGAGCTCACTTTGTTCATAAATAAGGACCTCCACCTCCATTCTCAAATTTGGTTAACTTCCAAGCCTTTCTACCCCCGCCTTTGGCCTAGCGAGCTTCTTTATCACAGGGAGGAGCCCCTGGAGGGTCCGAGCGGGTGGAAGGAGGAGGAGGTTGCTCCCACGGCCACCATCGTCGACGGTCCTGCTCCTTGGCCAAATGCCAAGTTTGAGCTATGCTATTTTGTATTCCCTAGGTAGCTGTAGCTTTAAGGATCGTTTTTTACGCTTTTTATTTTTTTTAATTAGTTAGTTAGCCTAGATTAGCTTAGTTAGCCGACCGAAGCTCTGGAACTTCAGCAACCTCTCTCACTGTGCACCGCCTGTTGAACGACTCCCTGTCCATTCCACTCTCTCACCCCTTCACTTCTTCTCATCCCACACACCTTCACTCCTGCAGATCCATCGTGGATCTGGACTCCAGCTCTCCCTCCACCGCCATCCGCCGGAGAGCCCCCACTTCACCACCAATAAGCACCCCCCGAGCCTCTATTTGTTTGCTGGAGCATTATTGCATGTGCTCGAGGCCAAATGACTCCACTGGGAGTCGAGCTTTGCAGGAAAAGAGATACCTGGGCAGCCATTCCTTCATCGACCTCGCAGAGGAGCTCCAACGGACGTCGGAGCATTTTGTCCCCCCAGCACGAAGAGGGTCCCTGCAGGAACATATTGAGCCATCTCGAAGCGTCAATGGACGCCAGAGAAGCGAGATTGAGGGTGGGGAAGCTCGGCTTCGTCGGCCTTCTTCCCTGTTCTTCGACCATCCTTCTCCGTCGTCGGATCAGATGTCGATGCCAGGTGCAGCAGATGACGTTGGATGAAGCACATCACGACCGTCAGATCGCGTTGAGCGATCTAATCGACCATTATGCGGGCGGCACGTGTATTAGTGAAAGGAACCCAGTCGTTCGCCAGCACGCAGTTTTGGGGTAATTGCATATCTTCCCCTAACATTTTTGTATTTATTATTTAATGTTGTAACTAAAAGTCTTCATTTAAAATAAGTGGAAATTTTGCAAACAGACACATGTAGTTTCTCTTGGGTCCAATCCACGTCACCTCACGTGCCATCCCACGTGAGGTGGCAAAATTGCAGGGATACCCTTGCGAGTATTTGTATTTATAAAAAGTCAAATAAAATGAAATGTGTATTGTACAGTTCTGTAGAAATTGCTGAGATGCCCCTGGATTTTATTGTATTTGCATTTTGGTCCCTCCCAACATGCGTCACATGTAGTCCCACGTGATGGGTAAATTACATGTGTACGCTTGCCACTTTTGTAATTGTTAAAAAGTTTGATAAAATTTTAATTCCACTGTATAATTTTGGAAAATTTTCACGGAATCCCCTGGACTTTATTTTTATTGCAAATATGCCCCTACCAGGACATGTATTTTTGTGTTATTTATCTAATTATTAAAAATACCTACTATGCACCTAAAAATCCACAAAAATAGGATTAGATGTTCGATGCCTTATACTTTCACGCTCCTTTTTTTTAATTGGCATTTTTTGCATTTTACATATTTATTAAAATGAAAAAGAGCATATATATTCCCTGTTTACCTATAAAAATTCCAAAAAAATATAAAAACTTTTTGAAAAAATACAAAAAATTATATATAGTATATTTTAGCATATATTGAGTCCAAAAAATAAAAACCCCTAGAAATAGGAAAAGGAATATTATAAAAATCAAAAAGCTCCAAAATCCAACAAAAAATAAAAGATCTACAAAAATGCCAAAAATATGTTTTTTCTATTTTATAATTATATTTATATTATTATTTATATATAAAAATTTATTTGTAATTTTGAGACTTATTTATTATTTTTAATACCCAAATCAATTTCGGGTTCTTTATTAATCTCACATTTGGGATATTTTTGACTTTAAAAATTAGCAAAATTCTAGAAAAATAACAAAAATTAGATAAATATAAAAGTAATAAAAAATACTATTTACAATGTATTTTGACTATTTTTACATTTTTATATGTATGTAGTTTCTAAATATATTATATTGTAGTTTTACATATACATATATACATATGCGTGTATATATAATATTTAGATGAAAAAAGAAATATAAAAAAATGTAAAATGTAAAAAGAATATATATATATATATATAATATAAAATTTAAAATCCACAAAACAATAGATTGGACAAGAGATAAAAGACAGAATTTTTGTGCATTTATTTTGCCTCATCCTCCTGTTTGCTCCTAGTGTTAAACCTCTGCACATGCTTACACCTATATACATTTGCATGTAGAGTTATAATAAATTTTAACTCCACATTTTTGCTGTTTGTTGCTTGATTCTTATTGTGGGTTAATTGTTGATTAACCGAGAGATTTCGTCCGAGGTCACATCAACAACTGTCCTTTCGCCTTGTGGAATGACACGACTTCGGCGTATTCTTCTCGTTTATCAGTAGCGCATCTCAACACCCATTTACGTGATTACCCAAAAACAGTTATAAACAGCCTATATGATATACCACTCATACAAAAGAAAGGCATAGGAAAAAAATAAACTTCCATTGATAAATAAATGTTCACATAAAGATAATCGTAAAATCTCAAAGTCTCTTTATTACATCATTAATAGTTGGAAAGGAGGAGAACAAAACAACAACAAAACTAAGCCTCAACCTCAACAAACTCCTGCAGATGCACCACCAAAAATGTGAGCCTCTGTCTCCTGCTCTACACTTCATGTTGGATTTCCAAAGAATGTGACTTGTGAGTCAACTGACCCAGTAAGGATAAAATAAAATATAAATTAAGAGATTATAGGTAGACAATGCAAATGCAATAACTGAACAAGTTTAGAAGAGGATATTTTAAAAGCATCTAGCAATATACAATCAGTTATATTCTAGACCTTTAACATTTACGTAATCAAAACCAATTCGCAGACATATCTTAAACCATGTTCCCATTTACTTATCCCGGACTCGCTCGTCAAAGGAGAAAGCATGCACTAGGAATGAAGCCTGCAACACTCCATTCATAGTGCAACCTAAAACCTGTGCACAAGCGCGAACCTTCAGCTAGTCTGGTTAGTAGTACTCTGGCACTCGAGATGGGGCATACATGCCTGATGAGTCGCAACTCTATCATTCGAGTCTGTCGGAGAAGTCTCGCTCACGCCCTAACAAGCACCACAAAAACATATTCTTATGGTGCAATGCACGAGTGCATCCACCTCATTCCAGCAGAATACCTACCACCACCCCACTCTGTGATGCCTCTCGAGTGGGGACGACTCACTATCGCTCAGCCGGACTACAAGGGTGTGCACTCACCTTGCAGTTGTTATTGTTTCATTCTCTCGAATTATTTTTTTCTTGGAGTATCATAATGCACTACATTAAACTAATAACCATCTAATACTATATAAAACCTTTAGATCATAAACCATCGATACATCATAATTTATCTTGTAATATGTTTGTATGCATCTCGTACAATGTTCGTTATTTTTTTCCTCCCAAGAACTCGTCTGCGGTTTGGGATACTTAAACAATCTGACTTATGCTCTCCATTTATCCTTTCACAAATTTACCTTGAACAGTCAGTACACTTTCATGCAAACTCTAACCCATTTGATATAGGTAGAGGTTGCTGAGTTCCCGGCCATTACAAAAATAATTAGACTACAATTTCCTATATCCTCTTAACACATTTTGATTTATCAGTGCACATCCTCCTTTATCTTTCGTTAAATACCAAAATCACATGACTGCCCATAAAACAATTATCAACCACAACATATATGTTGGAATAATCGTAATACTTGAAAAGTGTAGAAGCATTTACTGCTTTAACTCATCTAAGATTGTTTTCTTGACAAAAAAGGATGTCAACATAAAGAACCAATAGCACCGAATATATTATTCTTTGATAATATAGGTATTCCCGATGAGACTTATAGTAAAAAGAAGCATTGTATTAACTAAAATTTTAAGACCACACAAATATTATAAACCTAACCTATCCTTATTTAGAAATACAATAATTGAATTTTACACCTTTTGACCACTTCTACAATCAACATGCTAATTACTAATTTAAGAACAGTTACAACCGTGCATAACTTAACTTAATTAAGTTATACTACCTACTAAATTAAGGAAACCCATTTAAAATTGTGCTCTAATCATCTACATGTTATCCAGCCTAAATGATTGAGCACTCCAATATAAAATAAAATGTAAATGTTATTAACTAAAAATAGCATGATTTCTAACTTTAATAGTGTTAGAATTATTAGACTTACATTTATATATGTAACCCTTCGGGTTCCGTAACCTCCCGTGACCCTTCGGGTTGTGTAACCCTCTTGACCCTTCGAGTTCCGTAACCCCCGTGATCCTTCGGGTTCTGTAACCCTTGTACTCTCTAGGGTTTTCTCTATATATAAGAGACCCTAGCTCTATGGAATAAACATCTCATTTGTTCCTCTTCTAAACATGGTATCAGAGCGACGATCCTAGATCGAAGCCTAATACCCTAAATCCGCCACCACTACCAGCCCTCTCTTCGCCAACAAGAAGAGAGGGTTGGACCTCCTGTGTCGCTTGTGGATTCGATGGTCTCACGTAAGGCAATCCGAGTCCCCAACAACGGAAGCTACCACCTTCAGCGACATCTAAAGCGCCGCCCAAGGCTCTAGCAGCTCCAACCGCACCTCCTGCATCGTCGACACCACCTGTAGCCCCACCCTCTCCAACAGCCCTTGTTTCACCACGACTTGTTTCTCCCAACTTTTTATTTCTTCCTCTCTATAAAGTATGGGAGAAACGAGGAGCCAGAGATAATTCTTCAGGATGTCTGCTATCCTACCACGACTGACAGACCAACACTCCAGACTACTACTCAGGTCATCTGTCTTCACCGAGCATCGACTTCTTCATCAGGACGTATACTTATTCTTTTAGAATCCGACTACTCCTCCGCACTGGACTTCTTCTATAGCGATTCTTCTCCAGGCACGACAGAGATATGTTCCGGTGACCTGCAGGCACGATAGAGATATGTTTCGGTGACCTGATATCGCAGCGACTCTACGGAGATGGCAGAGATACGTTCCGGTGATCTGAAAGCTGTAGACCTGTCCTCGAGCGAGGTCTTCTACCATCAACGGGCATATGTTCTTATGATGCATCGTATGAAGATGTGGTGTATACTTTTTCTTTTTGTTACATGTTGTAACTTTCTCAGCTCCATCTTGAGGGGGAGTGTTAAAGTTATTAGATTTACATTTATATTTGTAACCCCTCGGGTTTTGTAACCTCCTGTGACCCTTCGGGTTCTGTAATCCTATGTGACCCTTCGAGTTCCATAACCCTTGTGATCCTTCGGGTTCCGTAACCCTTGTACTCTCTAGGGTTTTCTCTCTATATAAGAGACCCTAACTCTATGAAATAAATATCTCATTTGTTCCTCTTCTCAACAAATAGTATCCAAAAAAATACTATTTAAAAAATGGTCAGCCTTCGTAACTTTCACAACATCAATAATTTGTTCTCCAAATACTATATGAGGTCGGTATTCAAAATCCTTGTAAGTGTTATAACTTCCTTAATATTAACAACTATTACATATGGTATCAACACTATTCTCATACTCCTCATATAACACCCCACTTGGAAAGGCACGATACATCAAATGATTATTTCCCACTACAAGAATTTCCAACATTCACCACAAGAATCAACAAACGTTATCCCTTGATAAAAAAAACCCACGGAAAACTTTTGTAATGCCTCAACACTATACGAAAAATCGGTTTCTAAAATCAGAACTACCAGACTATCACTCTATTATCCAGTAACTAAAAAAATACAGACGGATCTAATGATCTTTATTAATTTAATATCTAGCCATGATTTTCACATATTCGACCCCCCGATATAGATCAAGTCCTCAATCATAAAGTTTTAGTAAATAATGATGGAAGCAATTAATGTGAAAATGATTTGATTCAATAAGTACTAACAACAAGAGGAGATCACGGGATTAGGATCGGAAACAAATAGTCAACCTCAAAAGACAATCTCCGAAAAAGGGGAGTGAGTCGAAGATCCGTTACCTATTCGCGAGAATCCCACATGAGTTCCGTGATCTGTGCACTCGATTTGTCAGATCACGACTACGATTGGAGGACCGCCTTCTCCTTATAATGGTGCCCCTCTTCATCTTGTGAACTACGGAGCTTTGAAGGCTACCAACGATGGTGTCGAGATCATTCTTCCTTCAGTTCTCCAAAGAAGGTGAGAGAAAAATGAGATAAAAGAATGACTTGGAGAGGGGGGAAATGATGGATTAGGGTTTGGAAAGGAGTGGGAATGATGGGAGATGAAGGGTGGGGGTCTTAATATAGTTTAGGATTAAAATCCTAGTTTTAAAGACCCTAGAATAACTCTAACCCGCAATTAATTATAACAACCCGTAACCAATAAACCCCTTTCAATATCCATGACCCCTCTTCACTAAAACGTGCATATCTCCCACATCCGAACTCGGAATTACGCATTTTTGGACTCGCTGGAAAACTTACGACGAGACACTTCTTTTGAGTATAATATTGAATTGGTTTTAAGACTCCAGAAAAAACCAACAATTTACGACATGTTATAGTAGATATTGGTCAGAGTCTCACAAGGTGGAGTCAGTAAACAAAGGGTCTGTAGATTGGTCTCATGAGTCCAATCCCCTATATATGTAGGCTATCTGAATGGGTGATATGAAGGTTGATTATTTTGAGCCTGATCTCTAAGGTCAATCAAGTCAGGTTGATCATGTGATGAATGCATCTCCATTCAGTTCGATCGATTGACCATATTATACCATGAGGTCAAGTCGAGATGTGTATGCATGAATTGTTGTCCGGTACTGACTTGAGAATGAGTTATGTTTGGGAAATTGATTGTGTGAATCACTCATCTCAACAGTGGCTTGTTCTTCAAATTGTTCCTTAATTCCAGCAAGCGGTTGAGAATACGGTGAGTCAATTTACGATGGAAGTGGGTCAAGGATGTAAGAATGTAGGGTAGGTGAGGAGTATAAAGAAGTAGGGAAGTCAATCGGATTTCTGACTTCGCAATCTGGGCGGGGTACGAGGAGGAATAAGAGGGTGGAGATGATCGGAATATGATCAAAGAGGAGTGACATGGATATGATGACCAATATCCCGACATCTTCGAATAGGAATAGGTGAATGTAAGCAGATAGAGGTAGAAAATGTGCAAGTGCACAGAATAACACACAAACAGACAAACAAGAGCAAACCCAGAGTTCACCTACTCAACATAGTGATGGTCGCAAAGGTCCGACTATTTATCTTTTCAAATTTAATTAGGTGATCAATCAAGATATACGTCCAATTACACAATGCTTAAAAGTGGGTTATGGGCACTATCCTAAGAATGTGTCATCACCTCTTAACAAACACAATAGCACAAGCGTACAATGAGGGTTTTTCTCTCCCAAAAATAAGTATTAATTTTAGTCAAAATTTTTTGCTCAACTCTGATTAGTAGTCCTGATTTTAAGTGTGATTTTCACTTGATTAATCCACCAAACACGACACGCCTAACGATCAGTCCAAATTTCCTTTTAACCTAAGTTTCAAAACTAAGGGAAAGGAAGTCGAGAAAGACCGATGTAAGCGATGAAATCAACGATGAAGGCTACCAACGATGGTGTCGAGATTATTCTTCCTTCAGTTCTCCGAAGAAGGTGAGAGAAAAAATGAGATAAGAGAATGACTTGGAGAGGGGGGAAATGATGGATTAGGGTTTGGAAAGGAGTGGGAATGATGGGAGATGAAGGGTGGGGGTCTTAATATAGTTTAGGATTAAAATCCTAGTTTTAAAGACCTAGAATAACTCTAACCCGCAATTAATTATAACAACTCGTAACCAATAAACCCCTTTCAATATCCATGACCCCTCTTCACTAAAACGTGCATATCTCCCACATCCGAACTCGGAATTACTCATTTTTGGACTCGTTGGAATACGACGAGACACTTCTTTTGAGTGTTGAATTGGTTTTAAGACTCCAGAAAAAACCAACAATTTACGACATGTTATAGTAGATATTGGTCAGAGTCTCACAAGGTGGAGTCAGTAAACAAAGGGTCTGTAGATTGGTCTCATGAGTCCAATCCCCTATATATGTAGGCTATCTGAATGGGTGATATGAAGGTTGATTATTTTGAGCATGATATCTAAGGTCAATCAAGTCAGGCTGATCATGTGGTGCATGCATCTCCATTCAGTTCGATCGATTGACCATATTATACCATGAGGTCAAGTCGAGATGTGTATGCATGAATTGTTGTCCGGTACTGACTTGAGAATGAGTTATGTTTGGGCAATTGATTGTGTGAATCACTCTTCTCAACAGTGGCTTGTTCTTCAAATTGTTCCTTAATTCCAGCAAGCGGTTGAGAATACGGTGAGTCAATTTACGGTGGAAGTGGGTCAAGGATGTAAGAATGTAGGGTAGGTGAGGAGTATAAAGAAGTAGGGAAGTCAATCAGATTTCTGACTTCGCAATCTGAGCGGGGTACGAGGAGGAATAAGAGGGTGGAGATGATCGGAATATGGTCGAAGAGGAGTGACATGGATATGATGACCAATATCCCGACATCTTTGAATAGGAATAGGTGAATGTAAGCAAATAGCGGTAGAAAATGTGCAAGTGCACAGAATAACACACAAACATACAAACAAGAGCAAACCCAGAGTTCACCTACTCAACATAGTGATGGTCGCAAAGGTCCGACTATTTATCTTTTCAAATTTAATTAGGTGATCAATCAAGATATACGTCCAATTACACAGTGCTTAAAAGTGGGTTATGGGCACTATCCTAAGAATGTGTCATCACCTCTTAACAAGCACAATAGCACAAGCGTACAATGAGGGTTTTTCTCTCCCAAAAACAAGTATTAATTTTAGTCAAATTTTTTTGCTCAACTCTGATTAGCAGTCCTGATTTTAAGTGTGATTTTCACTTGATTAATCCACCAAACACGACACGCCTAACGATCAGTCCAAATTTCCTTTTAACCTAAGTTTCAAAACTAAGGGAAAGGAAGTCGAGAAAGACCGATGTAAGCGATGAAATCAACGATGAGTGTCCATTTCAGAAGACTTACAATGATCCTCATGCTCTACATGCGGGACTCTACACAAAATTGATTTTTTACACTATATGAAATGCAAGCGAGAAAATTGTTCCCAGATGGGCAATTCTATTAGCAAGTGATGGATAATTTAATTTTGTCTAATATCTCTTCATGCGTCTCGTTTACGTGTGATGTGTGGTTCTATAGAGTATCGACACAAGCAATAAAATAATCTACTAAAAATGCTCTAAGAGATGCAAGTGCAGGTCCTAGTCCACGTCAAGCAAACTACACAACCACAAAGGGTCCAAAGTCCAGTCTTGATGCACACGCGAGAGTCTAGACGAAATCCATTAGAAATCAAACAATTATTACAAATTATATTTTTTTTTCAAAAATGAAAACTAAAATATCTCTTCTCAAATAAAATTTTTTCTTTACGCCTCAACAGTCAGCTTGCTCCACGAATTGTCGATCTTCCTTGCACTTTGAGATGTGTCGAGTTCAAGAAAGCCGCTCCAAGTCCACCATGTCCTCGCACAAAAGATAAAATTTATGTCATAGATAGAGATATAAAAATATATACACAAATAAACAAAGAAATAATTGAAGAAAAAGAGAAAAAATGAAACAATTACAATGTGATTCAGGGGTCAGACTACCTGAATGAATAGAAAATCTAAATCTAATTTTCTAAAATGATCTTAAGATGTTTCCCTCCTAGAAAACGACACCATTTGACAAGCCTCGGGTTACCATATATTAAATGTGTCGTGTTGTTGTAATCTGGAAATCAGGATCGATCAAAAATTAACAATACGAATTGAAAAATCAATGAATTAATAAATGTGTGATTTTATGTTTATTTTACCTCGACAAGCTCCGGAATCGACTCAAGGAGACAAAGGAACAACATAGGATCTCTTAAGGTCACTTACAATATGATTTTTCAAGTGGGATTTTTATGCAATATAAATGCGAATGCAAATATGCAGTTGAATTAGGCTATTAAGAAATCAAGCAAATCGGCCAAATTAATTTCAATGTAAAATTAATCCAATTTAGTCAAATTGTATTTTTCTTAGAAACCTGATGCCAATGATGAATGCAAAAAATACACACTTTTATGGGGCTTTATGCATTTTTTCACACAAACAGAATGCAGAAATTATGAATGTTTTACTGAAAATGAAACACGCTGAAATCAAGCTGCAATATTTTGAAATTTTCTGATAAGTATGAATTTTTATGAAATTTTTTAATGGAAACAAAGTGACTGTGAGTATTTAATTTATAATAAATCCAGGAAATCAATCTAGAGAGCGAATTATCTCAAAAAGATGTATTAACAAGCAATCCAGGAGAACTGGAATTTCATAAAAATAATGCATTTGGATTTAACTGAAAATCAATTATGAAAAATAGTCAATAATTTATTTCAGGCACAAGATATATGCATTTTTTAAATTTGTGCAGTAATTAAAAAGCACTTAGAAGCACCGTCTCTAATTTTTTGGGAATTTTTAGAGCAAGAAATATTTACATACAAATTTCATATCATGAATGGATAAATTTTCAATGAATTCAAAACTTTGATTTTAATTAATCAAATAATGATTAGAAAATTACAAATAAATAGCCACTAGAAAGAAAATTTTCTGGACTACTGATGCCATTTTTATATTGAATAAATGATGTCAAATGAATGCCGAAATTAATACGTAAATGCTAGGATGTTTTTGCAATACAAGAGTTAAGTTTGAATGAACTGAAATTCTGTCCGAGGGAACTTTTGAAATTATTGAAACATGACAATGAACTATTGCAATTTTCACAAAATAAATAAAAAATAAAAGAAGGAAGAGACCTTCTTCATGGAAATGTGGGCCACGTCTAGGGCGTGGGCGGTGAGGGGAGTAGTCATTCGAGGCGGTTGTGCATGGTCGCGGAGGAGAGTCACGGTGGCTGGGAGGCCTCTGGTGGGCGGCGATGCATGGTTGTTGGCGACGGTACGCGCGGGTGGAGGGGTGGTCTACAACCGCATATGCGGTGGCACATGGTAGCAGGGCAGAGGGTGTAACTAGGGTAGCACGACCTGCGATGGAAGTGCGTGAGGGAAGTCGCGGGGCAGTGTTTGAGGAGATGGTGTGACGATTGATGTTGGAGGCACGACCAAGCATGAGCGGGATGAGGAGGACGGTGCATGTGGGCATGGGGAAGGACGCAAATGCGACCGTGCTTGAGGAACGACCATGCGTAGCTTGCGCAGGTGCGGGATAAGGCACACGAGAGGATGATGACTATTGGAGTGAGGACGAGTGGCCGCTGTTGGGAGTGAGCTGTGATGGACAGCGCAAGGACGACTCCTTTTTTTCAAATATTGGATAAAAATGAAGATGAGAAGGTGAAAATGATGGCGATTTGGTGATGGCGATGATGATGGATTAAGGTAATGATTGAAGATGATTATAGAATAAAAAAGTTAGGTAAATAAAATAACAAGGAAAATAAGAGGGAAAACTTACTTGTGTGGTCCACTGGATTACGGAGCAGCTATGCCGAACTCCTGTCATGGCCTCGAGTGGTGTGGTGGAGGCACCACGAAGCTGAGCGGGCTTAACGGGATACTCACTACACAGAGATGGTGGTCACCTCGGATCTCGCCTGAAGGAGGTCGTCGCTTGAGGAAGATGCTAGACCACTATAACCAACAAAACACTCCAATCTCTCTCCTTTTTCTCCAAGAATGACGGATAAGGGAAAACGAAGAGGATGAAGGGAATAAAAGGAGGAGGAAGATGGAGAAGTTAAAAAAAATAGGGTGGAAGTTGGGAAAGAAGTGGGAGAGGTGTAGAAAATGGGAGTTGGTGGAAGAAAAAATAAATTTAAAATAAAATTAATAAACTTTTAAAAATAAGTAGTTAAATTTAATTTGAAAATAATAAATAATGATAAATAAATAATAGAAATAAATAATTAGTAATTAAATAATACTTAATAAATAAATAAAATTATGAAAATAATATATAATGGGGTGACACGAGACGGATCCAAGAGCTACCACATGTCACACCTAGAAAAATAAAAAAATAAATGTAAAAAAATATAAAAGAAATAACAAAAGAGATCAAATAGAGAAGTGGTCAACACGGAAATTGCTCGTCTCTATGAGATCTACAACTTTCGTAAAAGATCGAAAATCAAAATAAACTATCTATACAAAAATATTTTTGGGTGGTATTCTATAGATATAAAATACCGATTTTTTGTCTTTTGCAGATTTTTGTCATTTTAAAAACAAGATAAATAACAAATAAAATCCAATAAAATATAGGATAAATATTTACAATTTAATCTATTTTTTGGATTTTTTAATAATTAAGAAAAAAAGAAATAAAATAAAAGGGGACATATGTACAATATACAAGGAGGGGTCCAAAACTCAAGTTTCACATAGGTACATTAATTCAAAAGTGAGTAGGGGTCCATAGGAATTGTATGAGAGAGATATTCACATTTTAAGGTTCTTAGTCTTAAACTAGGTTAGGGTTTTATTGTCAATTTTATGAGTTTGTATTTTTTATTTTTTTATATTATTGGTGTTAGTAATATATACACTACTGAGTTGATTTTATTCAATTCGAAGTTAGTGGAAAAATAGATAAAAATAAGGAAAATATGGTGAATATACATAGGATATTTACAAGTGAAGTCAACTTCTTATTTAATGCAAATATGCATGCTAAAATGTTGATATTTATTATAAATATGTGAATGAGAATAATGCAAAATAAATAGAGATATGCATCTAATTACTAGGGAACAAAGCTCTAATTTTGACTTTTAGAGCGATGAATCACAGTTTCAACACCGCCACAAAATATATCCATATACCATTGTTGAACATCTACTTTTTTGGGGGGGAGGGTCATTTAAATGAATTATTCATAGTAGAATTGTGGTCGTCGCAACCCAAAGAAGCGTGAAACAAAAATATTTGTATTTTATACACAACTCAAGCCAACAGACAACAAAAAGAGTTAAGCACAAACCCATGCATGATATTTATTTACATGTAAGATCAAACTCGGGGAGGCAACAAAAGTCCCTAGGTTTATTAAATCAATGAAATAAAGAAGGAGATTGTGTACACACTACTCTTAGTTTTGTATTTTTTGTATTTTGTATTTTTTACAGAATTCTAATTTCATATTTTTTGATTTGGTTTTATGGTTAAAATATTTTTTAAATTTTAGTTTTGCAAAATAATTTTATAATGATTAAAATAAAAATGAATAAAATAAATCAATAAAGAGAAATAAGAAAGAGGCAACTTTTGATTTTTTTACAAAATGGTAAAAAAGCACAGAAAATTAAAATAAAATTCATATTGAGTTTCTGATAAATTTTAATGCTATTATTATTCTTCCAAAATTTTCCACATTTTTAAAGCTTTTCAATAAATCAAAATAAAATAATCATATTTTCAAAACAGCAAATAAAATAGATTTTCAAAATAGCAACTAAAATAAAAAATAGACGAAATATACACATAATGGAAGATGAATTTTAAATTTTCCAAACAAGTATTTTATAATTATTTTGGAAGTCTATATGAATTTTTATAATTTTTTTTATTTTTATTGTTTTATACTTTTTATGAAGAATAAAAATGTGAAAATGATATAGAAATTTAAATTAATGAAAATAAAAAATCTGGTTTTTTAGAATTTTGCAGAAGATTTATCTTTTTTATTGATTTTTAAATGCAAATAGGGAGTTAAAATGATAAAAATAATTAAATGCAAAATAAAAATAATAAATAAATGGTATGCTTAACGGGAAGTTAACATAATTTTTATAAAATTTTAAAGGTGTTTTTCAAAATTTTGTCATGCAAATAAATATGCAGAATTGCAGGGGTATTGATGTAATTATTTAAAGTTCTTAGACTAAATATTACACATAAAAGATCCAAGGTAGAATATGTAAATTATCTAAGAAAACGTGTGTCGCTGCATGTACACCTTGCTTGATAAGATCCAATGGTAAATATTTTATTTTAATGGACCATTCAATAACGTAAAACTTTCATGCGTTATGTAAATTTCACAAAAGTCACGAATGATACACGCTTCACGGTTTAAACATGACCTTTATGCAAATAAAATAAAAATGAGGGAAGTAACTACAGTTGTTCAATTAACGATCTGCAGACACGTGTCCAAATGGACTTATTTACAAAATAAATAAACTATGGGGGTAGATTTGCAATATTACCCTTTAAATCTGTGGTGAATTGTATGGATGTGATGCTCCGTGGTTCTGATCCAACGACTGAAATTGGCTCATGCATGGATGGTATTGATTAGATCTGGAAGTTGATCTCATTGTTAATAACGAGGGCTTTTTGAATGGTTGATATCGAAACTAGAGGTAGTGTTCTTGATTGGAGGGCTACGAGATGCTCTGGAAGAATTGGGAATCGCCTAAGCTTCGCCGAAATTGATCTGCTTGGATCTCCCTCGTATTGGTGTTGATCCACGTCAAATCGGTCCCAAATGAAAGTTTCTTGGATTCCGCACTTGATGCTCACCTTGGATCGTTGTGAAATCACCATATCATCAATCTGGAGGGTGTTGAACTTTGCTGCTCCAGGAACCTACTCTCATGTTTGATCTTGCGCTCTACGTTATTTCAGGAGCTCCTTCGACCTGCAAATGAATGCATGCTCAGAGACTAAGTTCCGACGATCTTTATTGCTATAAATCAAATCAAAACAAAGGTGAATGGGGTGATTCAGACCTTGTGTGTGCGAATGAGGTGGGTCTAATTATTTAGATCGAATCCTTGGATCAAATCAATGGAACATGCATGGAAGAAGATGGAGAAATAAGTTACGAATCAGATGAGACGATCGACGGTTGGAGATAACTCAAGGATCGATTGGGACAGGGATCAGATCTTAGTGATCAAATCTCTGGAATTATAAGAAATAACCCAAATCTAAATAGGAAACAACTAAACAAAACATGGAACTAAAATAAGGAATAAAATACGAAAATAATTACCTAGGGGTTAAGCCTCAGCAGGATCGGGGAGGACATGGAAGCTTGACGTGGCGGAGCTCCGCCGGAGACTCAACTCTCTGGCGTACAGTCGTGATTCTACTCCAAATCACCGCACTCTAGGTTGAGGTGATGCTCACCTGTCACTTGAGCATATCCTAGGATCAGTCTCGAGTAGAAAAATGGTGAAAAACCGAACCAAAATCTTGTAACGGAGGTGGACAGAAAATATTTATAACGCAAGCTCCGGTCGATTTTGAATTTAAAAGAGTGAGTGAATCAAGGCGAAGATGGTGGATCTGAGACACTAGCGATGGAGATGAATGAATGAGCTAGAATTATGGAGAAGGAAGCACGGGGAGTTAGTGAAAAGCACACGATGGAAAATTGGGCGAAGGACAAGGTACGCAAGGGTTGCGGGTGGAATTGACAGTTGACCCGAGTCAACGGACCCAAGCCAACCAATCAAGAAGCATGCGGAACAAAACAGAATAAACAAACGATAAAAAATCAATAAAAATATTAAAATAAATGAATTAAAAATTGGAAATGAATTTAAATAATTAAATAACGCGAATGAAAAATGTTAAGGATAAAATAAAGTTAATTCAGGTGATTTTTAATTAATTAAATAAGGTATATACAATGGTTAAAATAAAGATAAGGTATTATTTATAAGAATAAGTATGTATACCTATACCTACAAGATTTTGATTTTAGTTAATTACTTATGCAAATATATACAAAATTTAGTATTTTTATTAATTTACAATATTTTACACGGGTTTTAATGGTATTTTTGTTAGATTTATAGGAATTAATTTATTAGGTTAAATAAATATGTATATGTATAATATATACATAGTGATACATGTACAATATATACATCATTTTATTTGTGTTGATTCTTGATTTTATATTTTTATTTGTATTTTAGATAGGTCAAATACAATATTTACAATTATTTGAAAATACAATATTTACAAATATATATATATATATATAAGAAAATGAATAATTAAATAATGTATGAAGTATACATAGGTATAATATACAACATTACCCCAATTAATCATATTTCACACCTTAACTTTGATTTTTATGAAATCACCTCCATTTTAAAGATTATTTAATTTGGATTACAATAAAAGTGAGTTTGACGAGTTTGGAATTCTGGTGGAGAAGATATTGTTCTTGCAAGTTGAGCTTTGTGATTTTTTTAGAGTATTGTAATTTACACAATTTAACATACTTTTATTGCAATTAATTTTTATTAATTTACAAAATATTTTTATTCAAAAATGTCAGGAAGAATTCATCTTTATTTAAAAAGAACATGGAGATGAATAAAGAAAATAATGTATATTATAAACAATATTGTACACAATGTATATTATAAACAATATTGTACACATGATGAATATACAAGTATATGTGGTTTTTAAGATTTTTTGGTATTTTTGGGTCTTACCTCCCCTTAATTTATTCTTTGTTGATCAGGTCAAGTTTTGATATTCTCTAGGGGTTACAGTCAGCATGTATCTATTACATATATACAGTCTTTATTTTCTTTATTTATTATTTATTTATTTTAGGTTAATACAGTGAATAAGTACATAATATTTACACAAGAATTATGGTTAGTAAAAGAATGATTTAGTAATATTTACGTGTACTTTATAAGGGATTTTATGCTAAAATAAATGAATAAAGATAATGACATGCAGATTCAATGACATTGTGAGTTTTTGTTAACAAAGAATTTTAATATATGGTATGCATTTTCTACTATTTTGGTGATGATGTAATCATGTCTATATTTGTGTCCCTTTAAAAATATTTTGTGCAATGACACATTCATTTCCATTTACACAATTATGGATGTTACTCTAGGTGGAGGCTCTAGGGATGAGAGTGTAACTCATCATGATGATTGGCATACCTGAAACCACAATTTTTTGTTTGTTAAATGTGTGTTTTTAAGCGTTGTTGTGTGCACACTTGAAAACCCAGAGATTTCAGATAAAATTATATACAACTGCAAGCCTAGATATATCAAATAATGTATACAACAAGTAGATGATCGATCCACAATGACTCAAACATTTTTATGCAAATTTTTATTTTATTTACAAATATATTTTTGACTATATTGACTTAAATCGATTCCTATTTTTATTTTTATTTTTGAAATCTTAAATAATGTTTAAATCCCAGTCACTATATTATGGACATCATAAGAGACCATAGGAATTTATGGATTTTTAAGATTTTTAGCTATTTTTTGTTATTTTTTGAATAGACATGGCATGAATATAACTTTCAAAAAACATCATGGGCTTGAACTTAAATATCATTTTAAATAAGATCTTAATTGTAGTTACTGAAAACTATCTAGATAGAAATGAAAATTTTCCAAATATAATTATTTAATGGGCAAATTACGGAGAAAAATAAGGAACTTTAAGAAATTACATAATTGTCCCTAAAGGATTGAAATGTAATTAAGAAGAAACTTAATAAAAAACTCAAATGTCATAGAATATAAAGCTACAAATTGAAAAACTTGTAGAGAATATCAAATATTTGGTAAAATTGCATAATGATCCAAAATGCTAAAAATTAAAAAGAATGAAAATTACAAAAGGGTCTCGACCCCTTCATCCTTGAGCAATGGACGACGATGAAGGTTGTCACGGTAGAAGAGGCATACGACGAAGAGTTGGAGGCACGGTTGGGCGACGACTCATAATGGAGGCGGCGATGGGATGAGACCAAGGGCGGATGTGGCAGCGATGACAACGTGTGAAGGAGGATGGGGAGGTCGAAGCTCCCCTTGTTAGGTTCCTGTCATTGGCCATCCACTTCCATTATTTGTAGTCGGCGAGTGAGAGGAGGCACGATGGTTGTGCAAGAGAGGAGGAGGAGGAGGAGGTGCAGCAGTTGGTGCGCTAGAAGAGGAGGCACCACAACTGATGCGACTGAAAAATGTGTAAGTACCCTAATTAATTCGTGAGAATTAATAATGTGTCATTTCGTTGCAGGCAGGCAAATTACAATTTCTCAAGAAGACCACTTAATTAATGTTAATCAAATTAATACAAAAAAGCAGTTGTATTTTTTTACTTGGACAAGTCTAAGGTCGAACTCAAAGAGGCCATTGTCTCATTAGATTAGTTTTCAGATAATTCAGGTGTTAGATTTTTAGGGGAGTTTTTTTATATTTTCTATGCAGTGCGAACGATGATGTGATGCAAGTGTAGACTGACAATTTTTAGGTCAAATTATAATGAAGTGGAAAATCCAAATTAATGTGCAAATGGGCTCAAAATTCCATGACTGTTTTTTTCTAAATTATTTATGCAACGACAAATTCAGAACACATTTTTGTATATTTTTATGATATAAGATGCGTGCATGAAAAATACACATCTTTTTATGTACTTTTACACAAATTTTCATTCCAATGAAATGCAAAAATTATGAAAATTAGGCAGAAGGTTAAAATGATGAAATTGACCTACTTTATTTTTTTAGGAATTTTTGGATGCAAAATATATTTTTTATGAATTAAATAATACAAACAATGTGAGCTGGTAAATGATTTTCAATAAATAGTAAACCTAATTATTTACAAGAAATAAAAATTTTCTAGATATATTCGATAAATATTTATACAGGAAAATTTTCAAGTCTTAAAAAACACTATGTATAGATAATTAAAATTCATTTACTGGGATCACAAGATAATTTATTTACGGAAAATATGCTTGCAAATTAAATTATTTTTAGGCACATATCAGAACATAAATTAATTCTATAAAATGTGATTTTTGATAATTTTTTGAGTAAGTTGTGACTTTCTATGAATGTTAGAGGTCACAATGGGTAAAATATGCAATTTCTGATCAAATTAATATTAATAAATCAATTCATCCCGCGTAGTTGAGAATTAACTGGCCTACACAATGCAATTTTGGGAATTGAAAAGGGATAATAAATGACTATTTAAACGGATACCCAAACACCTGGATGTGAGTACAAATAGAATAACCCAGATATAAAAAAAATAACACATAACACTCTTCTTTAATTACCTATACCCACGAGGAGTCTTCTGTAATTTATCCAGGCAGGGGTGTGTTGTGCATGTGCGGTGGCAGGGCCTCCTTATGATTCCAAGCGCGAGGGTGCGAGAGCAAAATGCCCAACACTAACGTGCGATACACATGCGGCCTGGAGGCTCGGCAATGTGAGGGTTCCTACCACGTGGTGAGTGGCTGGTGCTTCAGGCTCCCCGAAACTAGTGATAGGAAGAAGGCTCGTGCAGATGGACGTGGAAAGTTGCAGGTCATTGGATCTGGAGGGAATCTCCAGATCAACAGTATCAGAGCTCGACGAGTTCCTTCTTCTTGGGTCGATGCAAGATGGAGGAGATGCAGTGGAAGGGTTGCGCACGATGGTATCCTGTAGAGAAAAGACTGATTCGAGGCTTGAGATGTAGCTTGATGTGGGATTAAAGAATTGGAGTGGGTGAGCTAGGAATGAGATGGAGCACATGTACATTAGCAAATAAGATGAAGGATATCTATGGTCGGCTGATAGAATAGGAGCTGAGTTATGGCAGATCGTGGAAGATATAATAGAAGATGGGTAGGGAGAAGAGATGTGAAAGATGGTGTTTGTCGATTGGGTTTCGGATCAAGAAGAATGGATTGAGTTAGGTTGAAGGGGAAGGAATCTCATATTGAAGAATAAGAAGAAGACGAAGGAAAGAAGAAGGCAAAAAGAGATAGAGGAAGGGGATTACCTAGAAGATCGATAAATGGATGGAGGAGGCGTCTGGGGTCGAGACAACTCTATGGGTTATTCTCTGGTTGTTACCTCGAGTGCACGACGCAGGGCGCAAAGCTTGGTGAGCTCGAAGAAGTCGTGGCGGTGGAGGTCCAGGTCTATGCCAAATCATGCCAAAGAAGAATGAACACCATCATCATTCGATCGAGTCTTGCTCTCACTATCACCGAGAGCGGGAAGGGATGGTAATGGTTGTCTCTTTGGGTCTAAGTCCTGAAGATGACCTCCATAAGGATGTTGTTAGCTATGGGTCTATGGCAATAGAGGTACAATAATCAGATCACCAAAATGGTCAATACATTAGAAAAAGATGGTGTTCGGCTCGGGGAGAGCTTTCTATTTGTGAGTCATCTATAGAAGTTGTCACAGTGGTGGTGATGAAAACGGCGTGAAATGTGGGTGTATAGGGAATATCTCAAACAATGGTGAACTCGACAATCGGTATCTCAAGTGCAGCAGAGAGATAGGACTCATCTGCCTCTCGATGGTCACGACTATCAACGACTATGTGGGTCATCTTGGGATGGAGTGTTTCCTCGAAGGTCGCATGCGATCAGTGTGTACCGAATGCAGGGAAATCGATCTCCCGAGTCTCGTAGTCTATGATCGCCTTAGACAAGGCTAAGAACGACTTCCTAAAAATAATGAGAGATTGGGTGAACTCTCCTCGATTCTCGATATCAATGACCTTAAAGTCCACCCTGAGCAGAGCACCTTGTAAAGTAATGATGACTAAAATAATCCCTCTCGATCGTTTTATAGATCGATCAGCCAGTTAAACGATCAATCTCGATTTCCTAAGTGGTCTGAGTTTGAGATTGTCAAACACAGAGGTTGGGAGGATGTTCACATATGAGTCATCATTGATTTTAGCATGGGTAAAGATAGAATCTTTGATTTCACATTCAACCCTAGGCAACCGCTTTACTCTGCGGCTCTTGGTCTTTCTCCCCATCACCACAGAGGTGGTCATAGACATTAAGTGTCTCTTAGTCCTGGTTCTCTTATTGCATGACCCCTTAGGCAACAATTTACTCCTTATGAATCTTTTGAGGTCGGAAAAGTATTCTATGACCTTTATCAAGGGAAGATCAAGAATCAGTTCCTTAACAATGGCTCCCCAAGGATAGGATTTTTTTAATCTTCTTCATTTTCATTTTTTATGATTTTCAATTTTTTGTGTCTTTTTGGGATTTTCGATTTTTTTGATCTTTTTGATAGGTGGAGGAGTGGAAGAATGTACAAACTCGATATTGGAGGGCAAGTGGTTAGTAGAAGAGGGGGAAGTGGGAGGTAGAATAGACTCCAGCAGTACATAGTGTGTGGGTTTCCTAGCGTCCTCTAGATTTTTAGCATCAAATTCGACCATTTCATTTTCCACTTTCGTACCCGAGCTGATAATAAATGAAATAAATATGTTATTAACATTCCTCAATTTGTCCTCAATTGCTTCATATCTCTTGACAAGTATAGAAATATCATCCTTCAAAAAGTTCCCCTTAAAAATCATGGGAGATATCTGCTTAGTTGGAGGATAATGCTAAAAACTTGGAGTCTCATACTCAACATACCTTGACTCTGGCATGTAATGTTGGTCGAGTATGGACCACATGTATGGCAGATAGTGATCGGAGCCTCATATGGTGGAGTTAGTAGACAGTGGCTTGTAGATCGAGCTCATAGTCCAATCCCTTATACGTGTAGTGTGATGGCCTCAGGGTCCATGTACTCAGTAAAACACATCCACAACATTTGATTCTGCATTTGAAATATCAAGCCGTGACAAACATGCACGAGAACAACAAAGAAAGAAGAACTACATTTTTTCCATTAATTTTTCATTCCATTCATATATCATGTCCACCAAAAATTATATACAATGCTATAGAAGTATGTCAACAAGTATAGACACATCTCTCAAAAAGAAGTATAGTACAAGTACAACATACAGAAGAACATGAACCAATTGTACCACAAAAAAGAACTGCAATAAAGTCAACCATGATTGCCTACTTTTGTGGTTGTTGCTCTGAACTAGCCGAATTCACATAATTAGGTTTATGAGCAAAGCGTCCAGTACATATATAAAAAAATTTAAAAAGTAAACAGAAAAGTGTACAAGAGAACAGCTGTGAAAATCCACAAAGTATAACTAACTCACATGTTCTCAATATCCACTAAGAAACGTAACCCACAAAGAAAATTTATTTCCATGCTAAATCCAATATGGATATGGACATGTATTGAACAATAATTTTAACTACAGGAGAATATAACCACAATAAAATTATAACCCAAGCTTCATGGATAGCATGTGGTCTTGGTCCGGGTGATGTCTCACACTATGACTACAAGACAAGAAGAAGGCTTTAGGGATGGGGTACCTCCATTGACATACGACGAGTACGATGCATCCTAACTAAGTTCTCAACATGTCCACTTCTTTCACTTAACAAATTATAGTTCCAAATATCAATCCAGTTTCAATCCGTGAATCATTACAAACCACCCAAGTCGACATTCCACTAATATACTTCACAGTAGAAGAACACGATCTGATTCAATACATTTGATCATGGGTAAAAGTTACTAAATACATAATTTTACAGGATTTTATTAAATAATCTCGATGTCTTTTCTCACATGGGTGAATATGGTACGTATACATGGGACCAACACCTATAAGTACTTAGAAGTCACGTCGGTAAGAAAAGATGATTTTGGACAGTAGTTTAATGTTGCTTACGATCACCATTCGCACCCCCTGTTAGTAACACGCATTCTCAAGAGGAGTCACATATAGCCCGTAGGCCTCAATGCCAGGCAGAGAATACACGTAACACAGTGTGCAACACAAAGCATAAGGACACATAGCCGCTCGACGTCATGCCGGAAAAATCTTTAAGATGCCAAGAGGAGCACAAAATAGTGCAAACACCACATGGTGAGCTAAGACAACATTAATCTCTCGACCGAGTTATTGCGATTATCCAAGTCTCTATCCGAGTTTCCAAGGAACAAGCTTCTCCTCGATGATTACTTCTCTTTATTGTGAAACTGCTAAGTGTTGAATAAAGTAAAATTAGATAACCATATTTTTTCTATGCCAAAATTTGGTAAACAAACGAGCAGGTTGTTGGTGAGGAAAAGAATCATGGTATCTAGCCTGTCAGCCAAACAGAAAAAAATATACACAGGTCAACCCAAAACTAATCCCCAGATCTAAGGAACATAAGTTTAGGTCAAATTAAACCACGAATTTCTTACCTCTGGAATAATTATCATTAAGAGGTTGTCCCTTCCATCAAAATAATATCGCATAGTCATCTCTCCATTGCACCTAACATTTAAATTTGTAGATGACCCAGTGCCTCAACATCCTTTGTGCAACAAGCAACTGCCCTGTAAAACAAGACTAACCACTAATCTTGTATAGGGGTTCCGGAAAATTCTCAAGTTCGATATTCGCTCAGATTCGGCTCGCTAAAAGTTCAATTCAGATTCGATTCGGAAATAAACGAACCGAACCTGAACACAAGTTTAGGTTCGATTAAATAAACGAACCGAACCTGAAAATCACAGGTTGGCTCAGGTTCGATTCGTTAAAAGTTCGATAAACGTACACATATACATATTTACAAATCATTATCAGAAGAAGTGGACCTTATTTTAAGACAAGTGGATTTTGTCTAAGGATAAGTGACATTTGTCTAGAGATAACTGAATATTTACGTGATAAATAGGTTTTATTTCAGTAAAAACTATAATAAATAGTCACATCGTGGTTACAACATCCATTATCTATGTGTCTAGTACGTTTCCCTTCTTTATCCTCAAATCAACAGAACAAGTATAAACATTACTTGTCAGATATCTCCACATTATTCTTATTCCGTATCCCCATCTGTACATATATAAAAATATATTATAATTATATTTTTTCAAAGAGATGAATCCTTATTAGTCTATTTTTTTAAAAGATGAAGATGAGTTAGATAAGGAAAAATTAAATGAATATTTATTCTAATTCCAGACACATATATTTTCATTTATCTTCTCTCCAGTCCCTCTTACTAGAGAATTCTTAAGTTCGATATTTGCTTAGGTTTGGTTCATTTAAAAAGATGTTCGATATGTATTCGGTTCGAAAATAAACGAACCAAATCTGAGCACAAGTTTAGGCTCAATTAAATAAACGAACCAAACCTAAAAAATATATGTTCGCTCAAGTTCGGTCCGTTTACACTCCTAATCTTATAGCTTAGTAACAAAGAAATCGGGCAACAAAAGTGGCCAAATAAGCTACTGTTACATGCAAACGACAAGTTTGTCCTAAATTTCTTTTGTGGAGAGTACTTAGATAGTCCCAAATGCATAAGTCTTAACAATTCGGATAAGCAGACATATATGTCTTCAATTCAGGCATTTGGTCCTACATCAATGCAGGAATACAACACAGCAATACAAACAGGAAAAATACGAACACCATAATTTGAACGTCAGTTTAAATCTATATAAGATACTCACAAAACCGCACACATCATTACCTCAAGTTCGTGAGAGCAACAATGGGATTTTACTTTTAAACACTAGTTGGTCCTATTACCGACCCACGATCGTGAAACAATCATATCTCCCTCATTCGATGTCGGCTACCTTTGGAAAGTTCTCGACAAGTACTGTACAATAGACTACTTAATTGCTAGTTTGGACAATACATCAGGTCTGAAATTTAAAAAGAAGAGAAGGAAAGTTTATGTGAATTTGACCTAAATCTGTACCTCCATCCGTATCGAGACTGGGTTCGAATGAGAATTTTGTACCACAATCATATTATGGTATCTAATTAAGTATCAGAGTCTTGAGGTCTTACAATTATGAAAATCTCCAATGAAGTCTTGTCCTCGAGACTTGATGGATGTTCCTACTAGTGTTGTATTCATATGATTCATAAAAATCTCAAAGTAAATGACAAAATCCATAAAAATCCCAAAGAGAACTGAACAAGGATTTTAGACGTTTATACCAAGAAATGAATGAGGAAACTTATCCCTACTGTCGGTCTTTGGTTGTCTGTATAGCCTCCTCAATACTTGATTGTCTCATCTAGGCAAAATAGATAATAGAACTTCATGGGCCATATTAGATTGTCATTCATTTTTCATATGACATTGAAGATTGAAGCCTGACAAGGCTCTAGATTAATTTTTTGAGCATCTAAACGTAATGAACACTGAAATAACTACTACGGGAGGATATATGATTGAACACACACACATGTGTGTATGTGTGTGTACAATCATGTATAAAATCAAACCCCATTAACCAATCAATGGAGATTCTATTCATGCAAGTTATAGTTTAAACTACAACCTATCATCTATTAGAAGTTAGTCATATGTAACCATACTATCAATCGGATTTTGCAGCTCAACATTTTATTCTAACAGTAACCCCATACCCCCATGTTTGGATTCATTAGAACTGTCGTGATTTCGTGGCTTAGTTTTATAGCAGACTGTAGCCATCATCGAACACATATATGATGATCCATGTACGAGCATCCAACTGTATAGACTACTGTGGAAATTTCAGATTGCCCGCTTGAGAAGAAGGGTGGAGAACTCCGATGCTTTCCCTATGGGAAGAATGGTTAGGCCATTTAAGGGGCTGTACCTCTGAAATCTACGTTCACCATCGACACATAATCGAAGACAGGATACAAGAAAGAGATCATACCTTCCAAGTAGTAGCTTCAAGCTCCACTAAATCTCCCACATGTCCTTTGCTCCAATGAAATCCCAGCGTGGAGAAGCGTGTGCAAGGAAATGATCACAATTGCACACAATTTATAGACAAAGATATCTTCACGTGCCCTCCACAATCTCCTTCTACCCCTCAATGGCATATGGGAGTGGGAAGGAGTCGCCGACTCACACGACAATGCCAGCCCTTCCATCCTCGTGATTTTCTGAAGTTGGTGGAGATGGTAAATGGGCGTAATGAGGAGTAAGGCATGGTCACACCCTTAGCAACCTTTCCATCGACTCGTCAAGATCAAAGGTTGGGATGGGATGCAAAGGAAGGTCATAGCCCGAAGCTCTACAACGTGCACAGCTCCCTGTCAATGAAGATGGGTGACATGAGCACTGAGCAGATCTCGCTCACGGATGAAGCCGAGCGACAACGCAATAGATCGATGATCGAGAGTCTTAGCCGACAAAGGAAAAGCTGAATTGATGGTTTCCTTATTTAATGCCATTGATGGTGCCAACTTGCAACAGAAGCCCAATCCGACTCATTCCCATAGCAACTCAAACACCTTACCACCCAGGGATGAGAATGACTAGATACATATACAAACACACGTATAATCATATCCTTATCAATTTTAAATTACGAATACAAATGCGGATACAGATATTGACGGATGCGAACGTGTTACCATATCCTTAAAAATAAATACGAATGTAAAACGAATACGAATTGGATATGAATAATATCAGAAATATTTAATAGATTAACTAAAATATACATGGTTAGGATGGTTTACACGCAAAATAGATACAACATATATAGTAATTTCATAACAACTATACCAATAACAGTGAATGCAATCATAAAATATTGTTACGCATAGTTGTAAATAATTTTATCACTAAACTTATCTACGAAAATAAATATACACATATAAATGCAAATATTAGCGAATGTCAAAGTGATATATATTTCTGCATCCACTTTAAAATAAATACGGATATTAATGTAAAAATATGTATAAATTGAATACGATATTAATGCAAACACCCATCTATGTCCAGGTCACCCGGGTTAACTTGGGTTGACCTGCGAACTAAACGGACCCAAAGGGTTTTTTAATAAAGACAACTCCATACAAAATGTTATCATATAAATACTCCAATGTTTACCGGGGACATTTTTTTTATATGTCCTCTTCGTTGTTTTTTTCTTGGCTCTCAGTATATTTAAATTTAGTTCCCTGTGACAATCCAAGAGGTACCCATGCCGATAAATCTACGTTTTAAAGGGGCACGAATGCAACTATGCTGCTGAAATGTAGAAAGGTATTTTGCATAATAAAATATGTTTACGGGGTCATCTACAAAAAAGCGCCCCTGCTTTAGCTCATTCTCACGTGCTCTCCGCGTGCATACTCCCGCTTCTCTCCTCGAAAATATATCCCCCGCTCGAATCAGACCCTCCCCATTCCCACTCTCTCTCTACACAAACAACAGATCGAGCGCCACCGAAACAAAATAAAGATCCACATCGAGTCGCGTTGCAAACCAGAGCTAAAAACCCTAACCCCTTCTACCAAACCCTAATCCCCAAATTCCTACCCCAAGAATCCCCCCAAACCCTAGCGTGATCCTGCCGTTCCCGGCGGTGGAATCTGCTGGATCTCATGTGTTTATGGCTTCTGGGCCTCTCGGCGCTGGAGGCGGTGCCGGCGAAAAGCACCGGTGGGCGGAGAGCAAGGTCTACACCCGCAAAGCCCACAGGAAGGCTCCGAAATCCAACCCTAATCCGCCGCCACAGCCTCCGCAAGAGCAGCCGCATCAGCAAAAGCCGCCCCCGGAAACCCTAGATGCCTCCAATTCCCCTTCGGGTGTCCCTCAGCATGAGAACCGGGCGGACGCCGCGCCCGGTGCGGAAAACCGCGAAAACGGTGCGGTACCGATGGTGTCACACCGTGTCGAGAACGGCGAGCTGCACCGGGTGATCAATTTCGCTGCACGCTCCGCTGCCGAGGCGCGGGAGCTCCGGAGGAAGCTCGCGGAGGAGCTCGAGCAGGTCCGGGGTTTCATCAGGAAACTAGAGGCGCGGGAGCAGCAGCAGCAGGCTGCAGCGGCAGCGGTAACTACCACTTATGATTCGCACTCTCAGTTTTTGGGGAATGATATTCCCTTGGTCACACCGGCAGCGGTAACTACCACCTATGATTCACACTCTCAGTTTTTGGGGAATGATATTCCCTTGGTCACACCGCCGAAGCTGCCTGCCGTTAATTCAGATCAGCTTCCGCTGCATCAGCTTCCGCTGCCACCACCATCGCTTCACAGGCAATTGAGTGTCTCGGTTGCTTCGGGACAGATGGAGAATCATAGCACAAGTGATGTATTGGAGAAGGAGAAGCGGACACCGAAGGCCAACCAGTTCTACCGGAGTTCGGACTTCATTACCGGGAAGGACAGGTTCCCCCTGTCAGATCCACACAAGAAGTCGAAGGCGAATGGGAGCAGGAAGAGCATGGATGGCATCCCCACAGGGATGGATAGGTTCTATGTGCAGGCGTTCAAGAGCTGCTCTGCGTTGCTTACGAGATTGATGAAGCATAAGCATGGCTGGGTTTTCAATACTCCGGTGGATGTCAAGGGGCTTGGGCTGTACGATTATCATCTCATCATCAAGCACCCGATGGACCTCGGGACGGTGAAGACACGACTAAACAACAATTGGTATAAATCTCCTCGGGAATTTGCGGAAGATGTCAGACTCACGTTTCACAATGCCATGACATATAATCCAAAGGGGCAGGACGTCCACGTAATGGCCGAGCAGCTGTTAAAGATATTCGAGGAGAAATGGCCATCCATAGAAGCTGAGATCACCATGCCTTCCTACCCGATTATGCCTAAGAAAATGCCACCTCCACCTCTTGACATGAGAAGAATTTTGGAGAGATCGGACTCAACGGCGCATCAGGTTTTCCCGGATACCACACATAAAGCAGTTAGTTATACCCCCCAATCCCATTCTGCCAGGGCCCCTGCATTGAAGAAGCCAAAGGCGAAAGATATCAATAAGAGGGATATGACATTCGATGAGAAGCAGAAGCTGAGCAATAACTTGCAGAGCTTGCCATCAGAGAAGTTAGATATCGTTGTGCAGATTATTAAAAAGAGAAATTCATCCTTGCATCAACACGACGATGAGATTGAGGTTGATATTGATAGTGTAGATACTGAAACTCTTTGGGAGCTAGACAGATTTGTTACAAACTATAAAAAGAGTCTGAGCAAGCACAAAAGGAAGGCTGAACTCGCTTTTCAGGCTAAGCTAGAGGCAGAGAAAAATGCCCAGAAGGTAAAAAATAAACTAAGAGATTTCACTACCTGGAAGTATCCATTCTTAATCCTTTATGAAAAATTTATTTATTGTCAGCTGATATAATTTTTTCTTTTTTGAAACTTTGTAGTTACAGAGTCAGGGGGTAGTTGTTGGTGAAGTGCCTGTAGAAGGCAAGACTGGTAATGTCTTTGTGATCTATACTTCCTTTTAAAGTAAAAAGTTGGGAGTTGTGTGCTGCGTCTTACCTGTAAATCAATGACAGATGAAAAGAATGTTGGCTATTCCTCACAAGGCGCTGACAAGGCAAAGGGTGATAATGAAAGTGTGTCAACTAGTTCATCTAGCTCCAGCAGTGACTCTGGATCCTCTTCTAGTGGTATATACATACTTTTTCTGAAATTCTTACAATGCAAGTTAGGATTGAAATTGAAGTTGTTTTATTTTTATGTTGCAGATTCAGACAGCGAAAGCTCTTCATCCTGAGTCAAAGTTTGAGAAGCTTTTTTTGGTATACACTTGTCTAATGGTGCATATTCTGTCCTTTGATCTCAAATTCTCAATTTATCACTTCAGTGTTGTTTTTATGATCATGTTTTTGTATCAATTTCCTTTGAAACACTTATATTATAGAGATAAATTCCTTTGTTAGCAGTTGCAAGATAGGTATTTATTTGCTGTAACAATTTCCGTTGGTTTCCACAAATGGAATTGGGAGGGGATGCTACAGGAGAGCTAGAAATTTAGTGAATCCATGACGGAAGTCAGGAGAGAAGAGAGGGCATTATCAGTGACACAAACTGAAATTTGGGGTGACAGGACAATAGAAAAAAAGTGCAATGAACCTTCTGAGTTCAGAGAGGAATGGGGATGGGGGACCGGATTCTATTGGAACATAATTGAGAGGGGAATATGGGGGGGTCAATCTATATTTTTCTTAACTTATAACTTATAAATTATTTTTGCCAAGAGCAACTCACCCCTTTATGTAGAGGAGAACACAAGGAAATAAAACCAAAAATCAATTTTCTGTCAACTCAAATTAATTTGATGAGGACCCTATTCTCAGTTTATATAAACTAAAAATGAATTGATGTACTTTATATAATGGTAAAAATCACTAAGTTCTTAATTTCATCAAATGTCTAATTTAAGATGGCATCATTTCTCCTTTGCTACGCATAACACATCTCTTAATGAGCTGTCTGATAATTGAAAGTGACACGTGTAGACTAGATTAGAATGTCGTCAGTAATGCGGGTGACAAATGTGTGACATATGCAGCGGTACCGTGTTAGCCTTTTAGCCATCAACAAGTTGTCATTGAGTTGCATTAAATCATATTTAGAACTGAGCGTGATGCATGCAACAATTGATTCGTCGATTTTGGACCGGTAATTTATTCCTTGGAGAGGAGCAACATGGCAATCAGATTCATAAAGAACATTGCTGCAAATAGCGACGGACTTGATGCAAGAGACTGCAAATTATGGTATAGAGTTCTTCAAATAATGATGAATAAACTTGGCAGTTGCGGTCTACTTCAAATTAAACCAAGTATCGATAAACAAATGCATCAGAGTAAACTCAATCAAATGTCAGGCATGATTCTGGAATTTTAAAAAATGTATAGAGGGGAAAATAATACAAAGTAGAAAGTTGAAAGACTAACATTCGTCCCACTGGAATCACGACTGCAGTAACAAATTATCCACAAACTCTGTGCACCCAAAACACATAATAGATTAACAGGGAATATTTGCAACGTTTTGCATGTCTGGGGTCTCAACGGTTCACCAAACCGACGGTTGTATAGTTGCTCACAACCAGAAGATAAAGAAAAAAGCAGGAAGAGATGGCTCTCGTTAGTTGTTACCCACAGCCTGATGGAGGCGCCGTGCTACGCTTAACCTGATTGGCAGCGGTGACAAGGGACAGTGGCAGCAGCTAGACGAGTAAGGGAAAATGGGAGGGTTGCATGCATTGTTGCTGCGACGGCATTTGGAGGTGAATGAGTTGGCGGCAGCGCATAATAGGCAAGGGAGAAGCTGTTGGCTTGGGAGATGGCGGTGAGGTGGGGGAAGACTGTGGACGTGTGGAGAGGGAGAGGGGAAGAGAGGAGAAGAAAGATGGCGGGGAAGAAAGGGGCGGGGCTTGGCTTTTCTTATGGGAGGGAATAGAAACTGGGGAGGGGGAAAGAGATAAGTGATGAAAATATAATTCTCATTCCATTCTCTTTTCTTTCAAATGGTGGATCTTTTATATACCCTTGTTCCCACCAAAATAAACCAATAATTTAAGACTCCAATAAAATAAAAAATCGAACAAGGCCTCCTATAACAGGTCTTTTACATATCCAAATAACTTATAGTATATATCCCAACAACTTGACTCATAGTAAGAAAAACTGACTCAAAGTAAATGAAACAAACTCATGAATTTCCTACGCAGCTTCGAAAATCCACTGCTTTTGGTCTTTTAAACAGGTAGTTTTGTGATTTCACTCCCTTTGAAAGTATATTGCTGTATTCTTCTTCGAAATATTGTATTTTCTTTGTATATATGTGGGTGTAGGGAGAGATAACCGTAATTTTCACAACTCTTGTTAAAATCCCAACTTTTAGCCTGCGGAAAATTACATCTGTCTTATAATTTTCATCAACTCACCTCTCAGTGACATGGAGTCATTGTCTTTATGCGGAGGAAAGCTCTTCTTAGAGGAAAAGAATATATATTCTCATTTGGTTTGTATAAAGACACCCTTTCCTCTGCTCTGCACCACTTTCAGTTATTGGATGAGGATTTAAACACGGAATAGATTGTGGAGAAGACAAAGTGCTCTTATAGGTCCTAAGAATAAAAAGAAAGGGGATAGCTCAAGCCAAGCCTCCAACTAGAGCCAAGTAGATAGACAGCCTTGCATTGACCAATAATGATTAAACATAGGGATTAGGAAGTTCTCCCTCTACTGTGCAACGATTTGAATTTGTGCTTCACCATAAGTTGTTTACCTATTTGTGTTCAATATTTATTTACCACGACCTTTTATTTCATTTTAGAAGTCAAGTTAAAAAAACTGGAATGGAATGATGTTACTACCCCATCGGTGATAGCCATGAGTTACAGAATTCGAGTGGTTATGATGATCGAAGATTTAGTGATTGCGAAGGGAGGGGTGCCTCATGCATGTTTGTGTGAGGAAGGGCTGTAAGGGACAATAGTGGATGGCGACGGATACCATTTTGGGAATGTCATAAGATGGTTGCGTGATGGCACTGTAGGTTAGGATCAGGGATCCATAACATCAAACTTGGTCTGGAGATAGCGAGCGATGACATAGGGATGATGCTTGATTGCTAGAGTTGGGGGACCTGGGACCACGAGCTATGACGTGGCTTACAATGGTTTTGGGGAAGAGAAGAATTTATCATATGGTAGTGGTGGTGGTTTCCACAACCATGGGATGCGAGGAAGATTGACGATTGTGCCACTGGCCCACTGCCATAAAGAAGTTTCAACTGCAGGCCTCAAGGTCAGGACATCGATGATTGAAAGGGGTAGTGCCCATTGGCACATTGGCGAACATCGGAACAAGTGAACCATGTTAGGACACTGTCTGTGGGAGTGTTTGTTTTTTCAAAGCTTAAGATGCAATTAGTGGGGGTTGTGGCGATTGCAAAATTGGTTTCAATGTGTTCGGAGATGGACACTATTCAATTTCCCCCTTTTTCTTCCTTCATGCCCCTAGATTTCTGTTGTTTGATGTCCCCCTATGCCATCATGCCTTACTAGTACATGGGTCTTCTTGCTGCCCGGTTAGCGAGCCTGGGTGGTGGTGGTTGGGGGGCAGATGCCCTCCCCCCTCGCGGGGGTTGCAGGGCCACAGGACAGAGCCCTTGTCCCAAATTTTTTTCTTATATATGTACTTGAATTCGCATGCACTTAAGATTTGCATGTTCATATGTTTAAGGGTGTTCTATTAATAGTTCACTAAAATAATTGGACATGTTAGTGGTAAATATACATATAAAAGAGGTCAAAGTTAGGCATTCGTCTTGAGTAAATATATCATCAACAACCAGGCCTTTATAAACATTTGAAACTACCAATAGGATCAATTATTTTCTTAAAATGCTCTGTAAATCCCTAATACCTCAGGCATTGCCCTGCCTCACCGCCTCGCCTTGACTACCTTAGGGATTCGAGGTGCTCGTCTAAGTCAGGGGGTTCGAGGTGGTTGCCTTGAGGATCCTTGGCTTTGCCCCGTTTCACTTCAAGTGCCTTTGCGCCTCTAGATGCGTTTTTTCAAACCATGGTCATGGATGAGTGTCTTCCTCAGCTAATGGTTCCGACTATTTGCGGCTTCAAGCTTGACTCAAGATGATAATTCACATTTCTTCAATGCAAAATTGAGATGTGTTATTGACAACTTAATTCAAGCTTCTTTTGTCAATGCCCACTAGGATCATTGAATTGTGAAAATGATCCAGCTCTCTTATACCAATTGATGCACTTGTAATTTGGGGCAATGGGGGAATTTGAGTCGAGTACTATGAGCCTCACTGTTAAGTGAGAAAATGTAATGAGGGGCCATATTCCGTAGGAAAAATATAAGAGGAAAAATGTGGATCAATTTGTCTTAACACGTAAAACATATTATGTTTTACACCAGCAACCATCTCCCTTTTGTAAAAGGTCGATTTACAAAAGAAAGTATCACACAAGAAGTCAAATCCGAATCAAATCTACTCGATCTATGTAAATGGTTGATTTCCAAAAGTAAATATCACATAAGAAGTCAAATACGAATCAAATCTACTTGATCTATGTAAATGGTCAATTTACAAAAGGAAATGTCACATAAGAAGTCAAATCCGAATTAAATATACTAGATCCATAACCAACATCAGAGATTAATAATTAGTCAAACTTTGTCTAAAATACAAAAAAACTTAAAATCTCGATAAAAACCATCAAGTTCTTAATTTGGGTTATGTCCATTAGGCAATGGCATTTAGTTTTCGTCATGGTAGGCAATATCGTGATATATTATCATCGAGATGCTCATATCGATATCAATCTCTTATATCCTTTTACGGAATATCGGTGATATATGGTCGATATTTGGCGATATATCACCATATCGGTAAAAAATAAGTGGTTTCAGTACAAAAATTATTGGATATCGATCGATATCGTCGAAATTTCACCAATATCTATCTATCTATCTATATATATATTTATGAATAATACCTTGTAAGCTTTGATTTCGCTACTTATTTTTGTCGAAATTGCCCCTGCACTTCCTCTCAGGGGGAGTACACCTGCTCCCCCTTGACTCCCCATGCTCGTTGATCAGACAACGAGACCCCCATCTGGTAGGGTATGATGCAACGAGACCCCCATCAAGTTCTTAATTTGGGGTTATGTCCATTAGGCAATGGCATTTAGTTTTCGTCATCGTAGGCAATATCGTGATATATTATCACCGAGATGCTCATATCGATATCAACTCTTATATCCTTTTACGGAATATCGGTGATATGTGGTCGATATTTGGCGATATATCACCATATCGAGCCATATCGGTAAAAAATAAGTGGTTTTAATACAAAAATTACTGGATATCGATCGATATCGTCGAAATTTCACCGATATCTATATATATATATTTACGAATAATACCTTGTAAGCCCTCAGGGGGAGCGCACCTGCTCCCCCTTGACTCCCCAGGCTCGTTGATCAGACAACGAGACCCCCGTCTGGTAGGGTATGATGCAACAAGGTGGGGGGGGGGTGCATATGATGGTTCTTTAATTGGCAGACTTCGCCCTCTTTGGTAATAGAGATAAAACAACTTTATGCTGATAAAGCTAGAATCACAGTTTCAGAATATATCTTAGCTGTTAGCCATCAATATTCAACATTAACAACCAACGATACGTGTGATATAATGTCGATGTGTATTAGTGTGCAAATACAATGTGTATTTTTAAATCAAATGACTCATCTCAATAGTCAATGCCATTCATTGTCTTCCATGAGGCATGAACAAAACATGTGTTCTAAGTGTGGTTAACTTAACTATTTTGCTTCCAAATTTCCAATTCTCATTTTATCAATTACCAACGATCAACATTAGCAATGATATGTTCAACATGATCGATATGTGCGCTATACGGGTCATAGATGATCGATATGTGTGATCTAAGTGCGTATTTGTAATTTATTTAATGGTATAAGAACTTGAATGAAATTTGTTTCCAATATCTATAAGCCAAGAATCAACATTAACATCGACATGTTTGATATGATCGATATATGTGCGATATACGGGGTAGAAATGATCGATATGTGTGATATAAGTGTGTATTTGTAGGCTATTTGTTATTTTAATATCTTGTTTTTCCTAGTTTTTGAAAAACGACAAAATGGCTTTTTTGAGTTATTTCCGATATTTCCACCGATATCGTCAATATATCGGCGATATATCCCTATATATCCTTTTTCAGACGAATCAATATATCGCCGATATATTGATGATATATAGGGAACGTCTGAAAAAGGATATATAGAGATATATAGGGAATCCATATAACAACTAAACCTTCGAAAACAACTAAACATTCCCAATTTCAGTTGCAAACATTTGGTACACAATCCTCTAAAAAAATGAACTCTTTCCCAAAGAAACACAGGTTAAAAACATTCAACGGAAAACCAGTATCTGCTGGATGAAGAGTAATTTCTCCTTTTTGTGCAAGTGAAGTCAGTCGTAATTTTTTTTCACACATCAAAACTTGCACACTTCCAAGTCAGTCATAAAAATTCTGCAAATCACAACTCGCACACTTCTAAGTCAGTTGCGAACAACATGTCAGAAAAATCAATGTCTGCTACAAAACATTGGATGTAACCAATAAAAAATGTTCTTTTACATTTGCATCCTGAAATTGCAGAAAACAACTAACCCGCTGGACTACCTTGCGCTATTGACAAGCATCCAAACGCCTCTGGTCGCCCTCCTTGCCTACTTTTTTTTTTGAAATTCTCCTTGCCTACTTTTTAGCCAGGGTCGAGGCAGATCTATTCTATCTTGCCACCTTCTGTGACTTTCAATCAGAGACCATGCCCCATCCGGACCTTCCTAATTTTGATATGGACCTCAACTCAGGTGATAGACAATCAACTCCTGTACCTTCTGACTGGTTTTTCGCGAGTCTGCTTTTCTCTAGTTGGCCGGAGGGAAAAATTATTTATCTTGTGCCGGCTAGCTTGCGGGAATCCGTCATCTAGTTTCCAGTCTTTGCTCTCTACGTTCTTAATCCATTGAGAGGGATGAAAGAAAAGGATTCAAGACGTAATCCAGAGCTTCTCAGCATGTAAACATCAATTTTTGTGCTTATGTTATGTGGTATGACTTTTGACACTGTTTAATTTCCACATCTTTTGTTCCGGACAACGTCATGCATCCTAATTATGCTTCACTTAATATCAACGCCCAGCACCAACGTAAATATTCCATTGCAATCACATGGCTCCCATATGTCATTGTCACACCCACAATTTTTGGGCCACCATGGACCTGCTTATTACCACCATAGTCTGATGGCTTTCAAATTGTTATTTTATGGAAGGCCTAAATTTAAATTGTTGTCTCACAATAATGCAACTTGACACTTCAAGAAAAGTTAGAAGAAACCGGGAATTTCTTATCCAACATCCTCAAAAAATCCCTTACAATTGGAATTGCTGAATCTGCAATGGCAGCCTGTTCACAACTTTTGCCTTGCAGAATTGCAGCCTTGCCGGTGATATCTTGCAACTGGGAATGATGCGTTTGTGCGACTAGAGAATTGTTAAATCCTATTATGCATAACCTTCATGATATCTTTCTAGTTCTTTGATCGTGTTGACCAACGGTTCCTTTGGATCATGATGCATAAAAGAAGCCTTCTTGATACTTTTGGATGAAGAGGTGCATGAGGACATCTTGTGCTGTCCTTATCAATGTGCAGTCTAGAGGTGGTTTTTTCATCTCCAGAGAGAGGTCTGTTGGGGGTGTTGTCCTCTGACCCCTCTTGTTTATTCTGGTAGTTGATGCCTTGTCAATCATGGTGGATCATGCGGTGACTTGTGGGTTTTGTCGTGGCTATTCGAGAGATGACTTCTCTTTGCCTATTCTTCAATATGCTGGTGATGCTATTCTCATCGCAAAGGGTGGTCCGGAGAGCTGTAGAGAGATGTCAATGGTCCTTGATTTATTCAGTGGTATTTTTAGATTGAGGTTTAGAGTCGGGTCTATTTTTTTTTGTTTATTTGTGAATGAAGTGGATATTACGCTTTTTGCATGCTGGTTGAGGTCCCCACGAGCAGGCTTACCTTTGCGGTTTTTGGTCTTCCTTCTGTTGGAGGGAATTTGCTGCATGTTGACTGTTTGCCCCTCTGATTGAGAAGATGCTAGTTGGTTGGAAGTCCGCATACTTGTCTAAAGGCGACATGTTGGTGTTGTTGAAATCGGTTTTGTCGACTATCCTTATTTTCTTGCTTTCCTCTAAGATTTCTTCCTTCTCATATCGTAAAGATATGAAACCATTATAAGATGCTTCGTTTGGTCTTCATATGGCGATCCCAACACATTAGTTTTAGAATTTTAATCGATTGGAATGTTGTTACATTATCTAAGGATAAATGAGGTCTCGGTGTTTGCAGCTTGGAGGTCTTTGTGGTCGGTGTTGGGGGATGGGATCTGTTTCCTTTCTGATATGATGATTGGATGAAAGGTATTCCTCGGGAGATTTCCATGTTTGATGGCTATGACGGTTTATGTCGATGCTTGAAATTTCTCAAAGGAACCTGCCAAGGCATTTTTGATGCTATGGGAAAGGAATGATGCATTAGTATATTTGGATTGGAACTATAGTACTCTACTTACCTGTATTGGTTTATGATGTTGATAATTTATGTATACGACCCTTGATTGTCCTTTTTCTCTTAGAGGGATGATCTTTTGCTTCTAGATTATGCGATGGACAAATATGATTTCTATGGTGACGTGAAATTTCATAGCAGTTACCAACCTATGAAAATAAGTATTGTACTCGGAGCTAATACTTTTGGTTGAGTATGTATCATACGTATAGATGAGTAATTGGATCATGCAAGGGACCAATTACCACATCCACATATTTAGTCCCACATCCACCGTGAGTGTGACTCAATCATTCTAGTTATATATAAGAAGTCCCACACCTGTAAGAGAGAGACGAGTGATATGGTGATGGCAATTAAGTTTAGGCCCACTCTTGGAAACGGAGCTGGTTTCCTTTTTTGACGGGACGACTGGACGAGGGATGGAGTGTTGGGGGAGAGATACACGAGGCTGATGCAATTGGAGACGGACAAAGAGTTAATGCAACAGGCGTGGGTCACATGCTCTTGGCCTCCAACATTTTCCTCGGATCTTTTGGAGCAAAGGACCGATGAGTTCATGGCTTTGCATTCACAGTTGGCCCGACAGGATAGACTGCTTGAGGGAAGAGACCACTTTATATGGGGAGATGACAAATTCTCGATCTAGAAGGCATATCGATTTTTTGTGGAGGGGGAGGAAGAAGTCGAGGAGGAAGGCGTGTACGTGCATATGATTTGGAGAAGCAAGCTCTCGATCCGAATCAAGATCTTTTTATGGTTATTTAGGCTGGCAGAATCCCCACCAAAGGGCGTAGGGGACGGTTGATGGGGGCAGAGGTTGTAACTTGTGATAGATGTGTGGATGTGACAGAAGATTTCGATCATCTGTTTTTCTCCTGCTCGTACTCGGTTCATGTTTGGTATAGGGCAAGCATACCTTGGCTTGTCGGATGGAGCTACCCAGGATTATGGAGAGATATGAGATATGTGCGTGATTTTGGGAACGAAGAGACACTTCCTTTTGCGTTGGTTTGGGCAATTTGGTTATGTAATTTTTGGGAGTAGACTTTTTATTCCGAGAATGTGGTCGAGCATTGTGGAGCATTGTATAAAGCTTGGATCATCTAACTTTTTGTAATTTTTATAGTTATATATATACATACATATATAGATACAATAGTTCTTCAGTGGGTTCCAGAATGTGACTCCACCCTTTTACTTTTTAAAAAAAGGTGAGAGAAAGCAATAAAGAACACTCGACCTTTGAGTAATCTTCTTCCGTGGTTTCATTCAACTCCTTAGGGAGTATGGTTTCGCGTAAAATCCCAGTGTTCTTCCATGTTTTATATTTTTATCTCTGATACACTTCTACAATATCATGTTGTACATGGTATCATAGTGGGTCCGATTTTGTTGATTCTTCTTGAAGATCATTCTTATATTCTTGAAGATTTATTCTTGAAGATTATTATCTATTTTTTGTTTGTAATCCGTCAATACTGCAAAGATTCTGCGACATCAAGCATCTTATTCGAGTTTTGTATGGATCGTCATCAAAGTTTGGAAAGCTCGAAGTCTTGTTGTATGCATATGCGTTAATTATGAAGAAATAGAGTTCGAGAAATTCTAGGATTCCTGATAAAACCCTAATTCTAACGGCAACAAGCACCGAGCCACACAACATGCATTGCCTTCGAGTGTCTTGCAATCAGGTAACCTTCTTCAACCTCCAGGATGCAACACCTATTCACAACATCTTCTCGTGCTGGCGAGAGCCAACAATCGCCTCCAAATCTCTCATGACTCTTAGGCAACACAATTAAAGCATGCACCACCTTCGAGCACGGGTTTTGACCAGCACCAAACATCTTTGTCGGGGACTCGTCAGCACCGTGCACGAACATCCAATGCCCCATCGTGCCTCCAGGTGGTGCCCCTCCATTGTGCGAAAAAAAATAAGAAGAGGGATACAATGCTTTAGGCACTGCCATCCTCGTTCTTGCACACACGTACATGCGTATCTCCAACCAGAAGCCTCGAGCAACCACCCACGGGAGAGATCTGCCTCTAGCAGTGTTATCGCTAGGGGAAGTCGATCCTTCATGCAATCTTCTGGGTGATCGCTCCTTTCCCATCGGCCAAGGCCCTAAATGTCGGTTTTGGTCACCATTTCGCTATCGACCAAAACAGAATTTCAATTGAATTTCGATGGAATTTCGACCGGAATTTCGGTCATTTCGGTCATTTTTTGTACTAGGACACCCATATTTCGGTCATTTCGGTCATTTTGGTCAAATTTCGATTTCGACTAGATATCGATATTCGTCAGAAATTCGACCGAATTTCGCCAAAATTTGAGGCCATGCCATCGACAAATGTGGTGCTGATCGAGTCCCATCATCGATGCAACAACAGAGGGTTCCGTGGGAACCCTATTCTTGGTTCCCATTCACACGAAGAGTTTGGGGGGGGGGTCGATACCTCTCATTTAAATGAAAAGAGCCTTCCTCTTCGCAGTCTCAAAAAAATGCTTCTTTTGGGTCATATTTGGACTGTAAGCTTAACAAAAGAAAGGAGGGCCAATTTCGAGAAAAGGCTAGCATACAAAAAATCGTATGCGAGAAAAATATGATTGAAAAAAAAGAAAATAGGAAAGGAGAGATTGGATTATTGATTTTGTTGTTTCTATTTTCATGTCTTCACCCAACTTGGTCGATGTCATCTATTGCCACGAGTATGACAGAAAGGGGGATTATTTTGTAGAGTTTCGCATTTCTCTACCGAAGTTTCTAATTCAGATTCCATTCCAGATTTCAAACCCTACCACTTCGATTGCTAATAAGTGCGATCATTATGTGAGAGGTTCCATCGTGATTTCGCCTCAGGGTTTTCATGTGGATTTGTAGGGATTTCAAATTAGAGGTCCCATCTTTGAGCCATTATAGAAGAGGCCCAATTCTTTGACAAGGAAATTCTTTTTCAGACTTCAGTCTCCAACGTTCGTGGACTCTGACAAGTATGTTTTCATGGCTTTCTCCAGTTTGACCCTTTAGAGAGATGGATCAGTTGCTTGCCAGCGTTCTCCATGGAGACTCATTCCCGTTTCAATGATTTTGCACACTACATATCACATGTTCTCCAACAGGGAGTCCCCATTCAGTTTCAATGACTCTGACAGACGTAGTACATAGCACACGTACATAGCACACGTGCTTCGACGAGGAGACTTCGTTCATATCTCACTCCAACCCTTCAGTTCCTCCTCATCAAAGTTCGAAATATAGATATCGATATTGTATTGGCCCGCTCAGAAAAGGATATATTAGAGACATATCGGGATATATGAACGATATTGACTTGAATCATTTTGGTGCAGGATGGGCCCTAGGGCTCCGTACGGGCGATTCGGGGGCGATTCGCCCATCTGCCTCCAAGCGGGAGATGTGCGTCGTGGTCGCGTAGCTGTGGCGGAGAGCCCGCATTGCTCGGGCGCTGGGTTCTGGGGGCGCGGCTTCGAGGCTGCTATCTCGGTTGGTGGCGATGTTCGCTCTAGGTCTCCGTGCGGGCGGTTCGGGGGAGATTCACCCATCTGCCTCCGTGCGGGCGACTCGCGTCGTGGTCACGTTGCTGTGGCGGTGAGCCCGCGTCGCTCGGGCGATGGGTTCTGGGAGCGTAGCTGCGAGGCTGCTGTTTCGACTGATGGAGTTGTTCGCTCTTTGCGTCGGGGTGTGGAGCGTCTCCTACCGCGTGCGCGCGTGGGGGGTCGCCTGCGCGTGGTGGACCGCCTGGGTGGGCGCTGTATGCCGGATGGTCCCCTTCCGACGAAGGTTGGCGTTCGGCACGGAGGAGTTCGGGATGGCCGGGGGGCGGCGCCTTTCTTTGTCCGGGGTTGCCTGGTTGTGGGGCCTGTGGGAAGCGCTGTGCTTGGCGGTAGGGTTGGGCATTGGGCTGGGCCGGCCCGACCCGACCCAAAACCCGACCCGTATAACCCGACCCAAACCCGAACCCGAAATTTAATGGGTGGGCCGTGGGCCCTAAAATGAGCCCATATTGATTAACGGGCCGGGTTTGGGCCTTAGAAGGCCCAAACCCGTTAGCCCGATAGCCCGATCCATTCTAAAGCAAGTATATTTATATCCAGTACGGTATAATTATATCAATTATATTCATGTTCATTCCAAATACCATGTTCTAACTTTACTATCCTTATTCAAGTGTAGAATAAATGCTTAGATACATTAATAATCATATCCAATAGTGGATTGAGGATATTATTACATTAATATACAAGATTATTACATTAATATGCAATAATGGAATCTGTGTCCTCAAGTGTTACAACATGTACAACTGTAAGTAACCAATTTGTATTGGGTCATAGTGCCCGCATCTACAATAGAATATGTAATGGTGAATTGAATGGTGGTTTAAGTTGCCATATTTTTACCACATTTGTATTTCCAACATACAACTAATGTTAAAATCACAAAATAGTTAGCATACTTTATAGTTTTAAACATGCACACATGCATAAGAAACAACCACACAAATGCAAGAAGAATGGAAGACATGATATTCGTATACATAGGTGTTAAATTGGGCCGGCCCGACCCGAACCCGACCCATTTTATTTGGGCCGGGTTTGGGCTTGGGCCTAATTTTTGAAAATAAAATGGGCCTAGGCCCGATCCGTTAGCCCATATTCTAAAATGGGCTTGGGCCGGGCCAAGGCGAACCCGGCCCGAGCCCGGCCCATGCCCAACCCTACTTGGCGGTGTGCAGGGGCTGCGGCCGGGGGTGGCTGGACCGACGAGGGGGGGTTTGGGCGCCTGTGCTTTGATGGGCCAGCCGGTTGTGGCGCTTGGAGAGGCTGCCTGTGGGGCTTCGGCTGAGGACGATGGGTGGTTTTTGGTGGAGGGGCGCCAGAGGCGGCAGAGTTCGGCCTCTTCCAGCGTGGGCGTGGGCCGCCGTCGGTTTCCCCGTTTGGCCGGGACTGCTTTCGCTGTGGTGTTCTCGATCACTGGGCTCGGGCGTGCCGGGAGCCCCTGCGATGCTTTTCTTGCCGATCCTTTGGGCATTCCAGGAGGTGCTGCCCGGTGGAGAGGGGGAGCTCTTCCTCAGGCGGCCTCCCCTCTGGCGTGTTGGTGGGGGAGGGTGGTGGAGAGGGGCGCTCTTCCTAGCGTCTTCTGACGTGGGACGCGTCAAAGGCTTCCTTTGCGGGATGTGGCCCGGTTTTCTCCATGGCGGGCGCTGGCGAGGGGTCTCCGCGATTCCGAGATGCAGAGTTTGCTGCGTGGCTCGAATGCCGGGTCGTTGCAGCTGATGTGGCGGAGACCGAGGGTGCAGGATGTCACCGTGGTCCCAGGGAGGGTGGACATGGTTGTTGTCAGGGGGCTCTCGCTGGGGGCGAGGACGCACGAGGGTATTGCTGAGTTGCTGAGGGGCGTTCTTGAGGTGGTATCTCTTGATTGTTCGGGATGCCAACCCGGACAGGCGTTGGTGGTCGTGCTTCGGGTAAGGCTGGAGGGCGCAGAGAAAATGGGTTGGTGGGAGGTGTGGTTTGCCAGTAGGCGGCTGCTCCTGGAGTTGGTGGCCGCGGATGTTTGGGCAGGCGGGAGATTCAGATGGCTAAGGAGTTGTCCGGGGTTGGGGGGCGGGGGTGTTGCCTTCGGTTCTGCCCGCGGAGGTGGGGGCTCGGCTTCCGGAGGCGGAGCAACTGGGTGCGGGTAATCCTGGTCCGGACGTGTTGCGTCCCCAGTTGGAGGAGATTCTGTTCGACGCCTTCTCTGCTGTTGGGCTCCCGAGTTTGGCGGCAGCTGCTCTTCCTTGGCGCCTTGCGGTTGACTTTCATGGAGCGGTGATTGATGATGGGGCACGGCCTGTTCGTGCTCTCGAGGTCCTGCGTTCCGTTGAGGTGGATCCCGCTGGGCTCTCCTTCGGTGGAGATTCCGGCTATGTCGCTTCTTCTCCTGGATGCAGGGTGGATCTGGCGGCTCCGGAGTTGGAGGGGGAGGTTGGCGGTTCGGCACAAGAAGTAGCGGGTATTTCTCCGCAGCGGAGGGGTGATGTGAGCGGGGCAGGGGTGGTGCGGGTTGGGCCGGTGGGTTGGGTGGGCCAGCTGGGCGAGGAGGAGGGCGACCCGATCTTCAGGGTTCGGCAGTGGGGTTCGGCTGATCATGCGGCCGATCCAGTTGGGTCTGGGGTGGCAGGGGGGCCTTCGACTCCGGTATTGGGAGCCTCTGTTGTGGTGGAGGGGTGTGTTTTGGGCTGCCGCTTCAGGAGGGTGTGGGGTAGCAGCAACGACGTTTTGGGCTGGCTTATGAGAGGGGGGGAGATGGGCGGAGGTGGGCCGAGAAGGTGGCGAGGGCTTCGTTGACGGCCTCCCTGGCGTCGGGTGGGGCCGCTGAAGGGGAGTCTGTGGGGGCGTCCAGCCCTTTGGTGGTGCGGAACCGGTTTGCCGCTCTCGATCGAGATATTGCGAGGCGTTTGGGGATTATTCCCCCAGGGAAGATGGGCGCTGCGTTGCTTAAATGAAGTTGTTATCTTTGAATGTGAGGGGCTTGGGTCGGCCCGAAAAAAAGACTCGGCGTGCAGAATCTGTTGAGGGAAGCTGGGACATATATCTTCCTTGCTTCAGAAGACAGTTTCAGAATTTGGGTGATCAGATGCGGCGGGAGATGAGCAGGAGAGTGTTCTTTGTGCTAGCTGAGAAAGAGGCGGCATGTGCTTCAGGAGGGCTGATTTGTGGGTGGCGGTCTGATTCGTTCGATCTGGTGGGGACTTCCGTTTCCTTGTTCTCATTGTCGGTGAAGCTACGACGGACAACGGATGGGCTCTCTTTGTGCGTTACTAATGTCTATGGACCGTGTAGGTCCGAAGAAGGTGTCCTGGCAGCGGACTTGGCGAGTGTTGCGCCTGAGGTTGGTGGCGGCATTTGGATCATCGGTGGTGACTTGAATGTTACTCTGCTACCGGATGACAGACCGGGGGGCGTTGGAGGTTCGGATCCTGGATCTGCATAGTTTAGGGAGATGGTTCGCTTCTTGGGGTTGTCTGTTGTGTATGCGGCCGGCTGTAGGTACGCTTGGCGGAATGCGAGATCGAGGTCCAGGCTTGACAGGTTCTTGATGTCGGTTGAGGCAGAGGAGGCGTTCCCACTGGCGAGGGCTTGGGCGCTTCCAAGGATGCTTTCTGACCACACTCCTATTCTTTGGTCTTCTGGGGCGGAGCGGTTGGCGCGGTTCTCCTTTCGTTTTGAGAGGAAGTGGCTGTTGGAGGAGGGCTTCTAGGACATGGTGGCCGATCACTGGCGGAGTTCTGTTGTCTCGGGATCGGCTGTTTCGCGCTTTGCAACAAAGCTTGATTCCTTAAGGAGGATGCTGTTGGCCTTTGGGATGGATGTCGCCAGGAGGCGATGGGCAGTCAGGGCTGAGGCTGAGGCTGGGATTAATCGGTTGGATGGGTTGGATGATGACCGAGGGGTGTCTCCGGAGGAGGTGGAGGAGAGGGCTGCGTGGCTAGAGGGAGTGTTTCGGGAGGACAGGAAGGATGCAGAGATCTCGGCAGAAGTGGCTAAGGGAGGGTGATGCTAACACGCGTTTCTTCCATTCTGTGGCGTCCGGGAGGAGGAGGCGGAGTTTCTTGCATGAGGTTGAGGTGGAGGGGCAAAGGGTGTCGGGTGAGAGGAACATTGGGATGGCCCTTCGGGAACACTTTGTGAGGGCATCGAGGAGAGGGAGGAGCATGGGTGGGGTTGGACTGGCCAGGGGGTGGAGTCGTTGAGTGGAACCCAGGTGGGTTCGTTACTGGCCGAGTTCACGGAGGAAGAGGTGCGCAGGGCGGTTTGGGACCTGAATGCGGATCGGGCTCCTGGCCCGGATGGCTTCTCCATGTCTTTTTACCGTGAGTTTTGGGAACTGCTCAAGGGGGACATTCTGGAGGTGCTTGCATAGTTTAGGGGTGGCAACAACGGGTTTGAGAAGATTAACAGTTCCTTGGTTTTTTTGCTGCCAAAGAAGGAGACCCCAGTTGGGGTTGGGGACTACATGCCGATTTCTATTTCCAATGGCATCTATCTCATTGTTGCCAAGGTGCTGGTGAGCAGGCTTAGGGCTGTCTTGGAATCCGTGGTCTTATCGGCTCTCTCTGCATTCATCCTGGACTGGTGTATGGCGGATGGCATTGTGACCGCCTCGGAGATCTGTCGTGAGTGGAAGAGGTCGGCAAAGAAGGAGGCGGTTTGGAAGATTGACTATGCCAAGGCCTACAACTGTGTCAGTTGGAGGTTCTTGTGGGCAGCGTTGCAGAAAAGGGGATTTCCGGAGGAATGGGTTGCTTGGATTAAGAGATGTGTTACAACTTGCTCTTGCTCTGTTTTGGTCAATGGGAGACCGGAGGGTGGTGGGTTTCAGCCACAAAGAGGGGTGCGGCAAGGTTGTCCCCTGGCACCTCTGCTTTTTGTGTTGGTTGCGGATTGTCTAGCGGTCTTGTTTCAGCGGGCGGTTGAGGAGAGCTGGTGTGAGGGATTCAAGATGGGGGATATCTCCGTCCCAGTTTTACAATATGCGGATGACACACTGGTCTTCCTGGGGGGGACAGAGGAGCAGAATCACAATGCAGCTACTTTGGTGGATGTGTTTGGCTGTCTCTCAGGCCTGCAGATTAACCGGCAGAAGTCGGTCCTGGTTCCTATGGGGATGAATGGCGAAGAAAGCAACAGGTTGGCGGATTGGGTCGGATGCCCTCTGGGGAGATTACCGACAACCTATCTGGGGTTACAGCTGGTGGAGGGAAGGTTGAGGAGGTTCGATTGGGACTGTGTTCTGCGGAGAATGGAGGAGCGGCTGGAAGGGTGGAAGGCTGAAGCATGTTCTCTCCGCCATTCCGATCTTTTTCTTCTCGACGAGGAGAATGCCGGTGGGTGTTAGGCAGAAGGTGGAATCTTTAATGAGATCTTTTTTTTGGTCAGATGGGAGGCAGACAACGAGGGGATTGCACCTGATGGCATGGAAGGATATCGTGATGCCAGTTTCGGAGGGGGGCCTTGGTATAAGGGATGTGGATTCAATGAACAAGGCCTTGTTAGCCAAGTGGGTGGTACGCATTTGGGGTCCATTTGACTCGTCGGTGTTGCGGTTGCTCAGGGAGATTTATGGTGTCACGGGGGAGTTGGTGGCTGGGAGGAAGCGTCATGAGTCCTCGTTGTGGAGTGGGATCCGTGCCGTAATTCCAAGCCTCAGGTCTTTTCTCCGGCCCCAATTGGGGAATGGTCTTCGCTTCCGTTTCTGGCTAGATGACTGGACGGGGGAGGGGGCGTTGGCCAACCGATTTCCTAGGTTGATGGCTTTGGCCGTGGACAGGGGGGCACGGGTGGTGGAGGTGGCTGACTCGGGGTCGTGGGCGTCGGCGTTTCGTACTGTTCTCTCGGATCAGAGGATGGAGGATTTTTTGAGGTTGCTGTCGGAGATTCCCCCAACCGAGGAGATGTCGGGTGACCCCGACCATTTTGTGTGGGAGGACGGCAGGTTCTCGGTGAAGAAAGCTTACAGGAGGCTGGCTACTGGGCTGGTGGAGCGGGACGAAGATCTTTGTGCAGACTTGAAGGTGATTTGGGCGGCTAAGATCCCTACTCGGGTTACGGTCTTTCTTTGGTGTCTAAGAAGAGATCGGATCTGTGACAAAGTGAGAAGAGCCAGACTGTTGGGCACGACGGATACGAGGTGTGACAGATGCAAGGACGGTTTGGAGAATGCGGACCACATCTTCTTTGCTTGTAGGTCTTCGGTTAGTGTGTGGGAGTCGTTGGGGCTCCCATGGGTTTGGGCATCTGATGTGGAGTACTTTTGGGGTTCCATTCGGGCGGTGGGGCTTGGGTCTTACGGCGATGTCTTCAAGCCATTTGCAGCGCTATGGGCTATTTGGCTAGGCAGGAATGATACTGTTTTCAAGGGGCACCGGTTTTACTGTGAAAATGTTCTTGCTAAATGTAATGCCTTGTACAACTTCTGGATCTCCAACTGATGTATCTTTTTGCTTATTAATGAATGCTTTGGTGTGGTGACTCCCGTCTTAGGAGGGCACCCCCGTCTTTCTTAGTAAAAAAATGAACGATATTGGTGGAAATCTCAAAAATGGCACAAAAAGTAAATTTTTAACGAATTAAGATCATCCTAGTTATCAAAACAAAAATAACATACAAATAAATATTTATATACAAGAATGAGGTGCATTTAGCACACTAATACACATTATATCACACATATCGCTGGTTGTCAATGCTATCGTTGAGATATATTATGGACCTATGATCCCAACTTAATCAACATACCCTACCGTATATTATGGGCTTCTTTCCATCTCTATTGCAAAGAGGACGAAGTCCACCAATTGAAGAACGATCGTTTGCACCACCTTATCGCATAATACCCTACCAAACGAGGGTCTCGTTGCTCGGTCAACGAGCCTAAGGGGAGGTGGGGGGGGGGGAACAAGTGCGCTCCTGCGGAAGTGCGAAAAGGGGGGAACAAGTAATTCATGATGTGTTTTAATACCAAAAGTAGCAAAATAAGTAATGAAATCAGGCTTACAAGGACAATATCATTGATATATAGATATTGACCAAATCGATCGATATCCGGAAAATTTTGTACAGAAACCAATCATTTTTGTACGGTATGGCTTGATATGATGATATATTGCCGATATCTCCGAGATATCGGTCGATATCCTGGAAATGATATCTATATGAATATTAGTACCCACATTTCATCGATACCGATATATAGACGATACATCGCCCATATATTGCGAACCTTGCTCCATTTTGGTGGGGCTTTATATGAAACTCCACACTCATTGTAACAATTGAGAGGGAGAGAGAGAGAGAGCAATAAAGAATATCCAATCTTTGAGAGGCCTACTCCCATGGTTTCATCCCGATCTTCAGGGAGTAGGGTTCCACATAAAATCCCGGTGTTCTTCCATATTTTATATTTTCTTATCTCCGATATGCTTCCGCACTATCGCATTCTACAGCTTTAATTTTCTTCTTTGATTTGAGGGCGAGTCTCGGCTCGGTATCCCACCCTCTTTATTCTAAAAAACCTTTTCTTCTGTGAAAAAATTCCTCTCATCCTGCACGACAACTCAGCTATTTATATAAATCCAAAATGATTTGACTTGTCTATGGAATCTTTGAGTTCAGTGGTCTTGTGCATGCTCTGCCATATTCAATAGCAGTGCTCTGTTTACTTTGTGGAAAAAAATGGTTGCAATCATTTCATTGTATTTTGGGACACACTATTTTGGATGGTTTTGCAAAATTTTCAGTCTCTGCAAACAAGTCTGATATAGTTATTTCTCATGCTAGGTGGGGTTGTCTAAAATTGTCGCTGACAGCATGTCCAATTTTCATCCAGAACTGTAGTTTGATTTGTAAAATATAGAAGTGAGTAGTAGGACCGTCACATTGTTATAGGGCATTGAACCTGTATCTTGGTGAAGAATGAATGGCACTGCTTGCATAAAAAATTGTTAGGAAAATCAATTGCTTGATTAGTCATGAGGACCTGAGGCTCTTTTATGTTGGAGAAAAGTCCTGGGTAAATAGCATGAGAGGAACATAAAGAAAATAAAATAAGAGATAACACCAAAGATGTACAAAAATCACAACACTCCCCTTAAGTTGGAGCATATATGTCTATCATGCTCATCTTGGAACATCTTTGGAAAGGGTCTCTAGTAAGAGCTGTGGTGAGAATATCTGCAGTCTGATCTCCGATAGAAACATGATAGGTGGATATGAGACCCTTCTGGATCATGTCCCTGGTATAGTTGCAATCCACCTCTATATGCTTTGTACGTTCATGGAATGCAGGATTATTTGCAATAAAAAGTGCTGCTGATTGTCACATAGAAGTTCCATAGGAAGAGGTACATCAACCGCAAGATCTGTCAAAACCGACCTCGCCCACATCATCTCTGTGCTTCTCTGAGCCATGGCCTTGTATTCGAACTCTGCACTAAATCTACTGGTTCTTACTTTTCCATGACACAATTGAGCTGCCAACAAAAATTGCATAATCAGAAGTAGACTTTCTGTCCCTAGCGCATCCTGCATAATCTGCGCACACGCTGTTACATTAAGAGTAGTGCTTCTGCTGAATATAAGACCACTACCTGGTGAAGACGTTAGATATCTGAAAATCATATAGATCACATCCATATGAACCTTCATAGGCTGCTCCATGAATTGGCTCACCTTGCTTACAACAAATGATATATCTGGCATGGTGATGGTAGCATATAGAAGCTTCCCAACTAGCTCTCTGTATCTCCTCTGATCTACCTCCTCAGTATCATCATATTATATTCTCATACTTGGATCTATAGGAGTAGTAGCAGGCTTGCACCCTGTCATGCTCGTCTCTAGAAGAAGATCAGTAACATACTTCTTCTGGGTCATCACAAGACCACATTGGTTCCTGGCGAACTCTAATGCAAGGAAGTATCGAAGATTGCCAATGTCCTTGATCACAAACTACTGACCTAGGAACTCCTTGGCCACCTGAATGCCTCGCTCATCATCACCCATGACAATAGTATCATCAACATAGACGAGAATAGCAACAATACCTCTCTGTGTCCTCTGAACAAAACGTGAGTGATCCGTAGTGGATCGGGCAAACCCTTAACGCTCTATCAACTTTGAAAGCTTTTGGTTCCAAGTTCTAGGACTATGCTTCAGGCCATAGATCGTTTTGTGGAACCTACACACCTTCTGAGACTCCCCCTCACCAACAAACCCAGGTGGCTGCTTTATATAAACCTCCTCCTATAGATCTCCATAAAAGAAACGTGTTCTTCACATCAAGTTGGTAAATAGTTCAGTCCCGTAAAACAACAACTGATAGGAGAATGCGTAATGTCAAGTGTCTGGCCACTGGAGAGAAGGTATCTTGATAATCCACATCATAAATCTGGGTGAATCCACATGCTACAAGCCTTGACTTGTAGCGATCCACACTGCCATTTGCTCCCGCTGACGTCCTCCTCCTCGACCACACAACCCTCAACCACAAAACTGTGAAGTACCTCCTCTGCCACGAGCGGCTGCCATAGCAAAGAGAGTTTGAGCCACAATAATAGATGAAGTAGTAATTCTGTTCAACCTCTTTTAAACCTCCTCCATTGGAGGTATCGTCTCTTCAGTAAGTAGTTGAATACGTGCTGCATCGTACTCAGAGTCAAGAGATGATAGAAATACGCATGTCATAGTAGCATTTCGATATGCCTTCTGTTGCTCAGTGTTTGTAGTAATATGCATGAAGCTATGCAGACACTAAAACATGTCTCTACGATGCGGGAAGTGTGCATGAAGAGCTCGACCATTCTGCTTGGTCGAAAAAATATCAAATTTTAACTGTAGAATTCTGGTCTCATTTTTTGCCCGCCCATACGTGTCTGCTAAGACCTAAGATGTCCCACATAGCTTTTGTTGTGGGTTTATTAACAATATCATTGGTAATCTCATGATGAGCATCCTGGAGAGCCAACTGCGAGCATAGGCATCATCTTGCTTCCAAGAAGCTTTAGCTCCAGTCTTGTCCTCTGGCTCAAGATCTATCAGAATATGCTCATTGTTATGGCACTATAATAGGATGCAAAATTGCATGGACCACAACTCGTAGTTGGTCCCATCCATCTTTATGATGGGAGCCGAGTCCTTATAGGCATCAGATGAATAAACATCACCCTTGTTCTCTGGCATGGTTGCAAGAACATTGATATTCGAAACAAAACTGAGGAGTAGATTGCTCTGAATGAGTCTACATAATCACATATAAAGGATTGGTTGTATCTGTAGGTTCATACAACCATCCTCTTTCCATGCCAAATCCCATGGTGTACGTTGGTCTGGGCGTATCTTCTTCACTCCAGTCTGCTTCTTGATCTCCTGATTCGCTTTGATCCATGTAAGGGCATCCGCATTTGATGTGAAAGAAAAGTATTGGGAGGGGTATCTCAACACTCCCCAAAAAATGATAGGGGTTAAGATGCATTTTTTTTGCAAGCACAGTGCAACCTCTTCATTGTAAATGTTCATTGGAGGGGTGCGGGGTTGGCTATCGTGTTATTCTATTAGGCATGTCTTTTATCGATTCTAACCAAGTTTTATCCCCTCATTAAGTTAGGTTGTTTGGCTGATTGGGTGCTAAATCTGTGGTAAGGGACCTGATCATGTTTTTATTGGTTGTCCATTTTTGTGAATTGTAGAAATATATCTTGATAATCATTTAGAAAATGATAATGTTGAAACGTAATCATAGATAAAGAATAAAGAGCATGGAAGAACCTAATTTTAATGTGGAACCCTACACCGTGAGGAGCGGGATGAGTCCACGAGAGAAGGCCTCTCGATGTTGAGTATTATGTATTGCCTTTTCTCATTTGTTACAGGTGTGTGGGGCTTCTTAGCCCTACCAGTAAGACCGAGTCCCACTTACAGTAGATGTGAGACTAAACCAATGGATGTGGTAATTGGACTCTAGAGGGATCCAATTACCCCTCTATACAATCGATACATACTCTAACACTCCCCTTAAGTTGGAGCATGCAATGCTCATCTTGGACAAGTATAAAAGAGTTATTCTCCCACATAATACATGACACTGTAGACAATATCGAATCAACACAAAATCTGCTGGTTGTCTGCTGAGGACATTGCTTCTCAGTTCTCATGCTGTGTTGGTGAGGAGGAACTAAAGATCTGGAGTGGATTGTGTCTCCGTGTTGGAGAATATGTGCTTTGTATTACGTATGTCAGAGTCACTAATATTGAAAGGAGTCTATATGGAGAACTCTGTCCCGCAAATGCTCCATCTCCCTGAAGGGTCAAACTGGAGAAAGCTGTATAAACATGCTCGTTGGAGTCCACGATCACTGGAGAATGTAGTATAAAAGTCTCATAGTCAGAGAATTGGGTCTCTTCCATATGGACTCAAAGAATGTGATCTCTACTATGAAGTCCTTATGAAACCACATGAAAATCCTAAGCCCACAATTCATTCAAAGAATGATATCTCTACTATGGAGTCCTATAGATCACATGAAAACACTGAGTCCAAATAAAAGATAGGGATCTCCTAAATAATGGTCGCATACATGTGCACATCAAACTTTAGTTTTGAAAACAATCTGAATGTATAGTCTGAATCTGAACTGCAGAGTCTGAAATGTGACTTGTTATCCGAATTGAAGAATGTGAATCTTCCATATAGAACTCTACATAATACACCCCTTTCTAACATACTGATTGGAATAGATGACATCAACTAAATTGATAGAAGACGCAAATTTGAGGAAAAAAAATCACATAAACCGATATCTTTTTTCTTCTTCTTCCATTTTCCGCCTCAAATCCATTTTCGACTATTTCCTTTTTTTAAAGCCGTCTCCTTTTTATACGCACTCTTTTTTTGTACGCACCTTTCCAGAATTAATCCCCCCTTTTTAATATTTACAAGAATAGGCCGTCGGGCTTAAACTAAACTCTTATTTAGGATTCCTGATTGGGAATCCATCCTCCATAGTAGGAGAATGGTTCCCTTTGGGGGACCCATCACAACCGGCAAATCTGGAAAGTGAAGGAGATATGAGGGCTCTTTGCCTTCTGTCGGCATGGCTGGAGGTGCCACGTGAAGGTCTCACACATCTGCCACTGCGAGGGCTTGGACTTTAAGGCTTGTGCAAGAAGGTAGGGTTTGGTAATGGAGTTTGTCGGGATGTGCATCGGTGGAAGTGTCGTCATGACTTCACCGTGCTATCGCCTGGTCGCTGTCAATGGCTGGCCTCCTAGAGGCATTGGGGGCATCATCGAGGTTTAGCGGGATGAAGCCAGGAGGTTGTGTGTTGTCGTATCCGAAAGGAGGGTATCAACGGCAAAGGTTCATGAAGTCTTCGATGAAGCAACCGTAGGGTTCGTTCTTTTCTTTTTGTTTGTGACTCGAATGACGCTGGAGGGGAACCCATCGTTGATTGGAGAGGCCTACAGGTACTCGCACACCTTCTTCACGAGAAAGGTGCGGATCGTTGTCGTTAGGGTTGCACCTAGGAACCCATTTTCTCTTTGTTTGTTTTTGCAGCCTAGGAATTCTGCACTAAACTCGAACTGGAGATTGCCGTCGTCAGGGTTGCAGAACGAACCTTCTCTAGAACTCATGCCACTGTAGAATTAGGGTTCAGAAATCTTGTAATTTATGGAACATGAACAGATCATTCGAACAATAAATGAACATGAACAAATCTCGAACTTCAGATTGAAAGCGGCATGATCTTCGAATAATAGATGATCATGTCGGTTTTGTGCAACACAAGATGATAAATCCAAATATATTTGTAATCCAAATATGCAATCCAAATATGTTTTATGCAACACAAGATGATAAATCCAAATATGATTCATATATTGAGAGATTATAAACCCAAGTGCCACAAGAAATATCCAAATCATATATAAAAGTTCAAAAAAGAATGAAAAGAAAAGAAAAGAAAAAAACCCTAACTTGGGTGTTGGGTGGCGAGGTTGGGGTAGTGGAGAAGCTCCGAGGAATGTGGTGGATGCAGTTGGGACCTCCCTTGAGGTCAGCGATGTCGAGGCGAAGACTCCTTCGGCTGGAATCGGACTCGAGCTCGAAGGAGGCGATGCCAAGGCTGCTAGTTCTTCGACGCCGAGAGTTGGGGGTCGGGCTAGAGCAGAAAGGAAGAGATTGTGGGGGCAAAATCGTACCCTTAAACCCTAATCTGTATGTGGGTCGGGCTTCACAGCAGGAATATTGCCTAAGAAGAAATTGCGCGATTAGTCGGCAAACTAGCCCGACTACTCGCCCGACTAATCGGGCATACCCGACTATTGCTCGATTTGGGGTAGTCGACTCGGTTACCCCACTGAGTCGACTAATCAGATCAACTAATCAGTTTAGTTGATCGATTTTTACAATAGTGCGAACTTTCAATTGAAACCCACAACATTGTCTTGCAAATTTTAGGGTTTCAAAAAAATCCTAAAACTCTTCTCAATCTTTGAGCAGATCAATTAACAAATCTTCAAGAATAAATATTCATCAGTTTAGTCGGCCGATTTTTACAATAGTGCGAACTTCCAATTGAAACCCACAGCGTTGTCTTGCAAATTTTAGGGTTTCAGAAAATCCTAAAACTCTTCTCAATCTTTTAGCAGATCAATTAACAAATCTTCAAGAATAAATATTCAAGAACTAACGACCAAAATTGAACGATCAAAATTGAATCTGCTATGATAATCAAATCTTGAATAAATCATAAACATAAAATAAATTCGCGAGAATCGAACCCACTCTGATATCGTATAGAAACACACTCTGACAATCATGTAGAAAACTATATTGCGGACGCGTAATCAAGGATAAAGAAATAAAGAACATGGAATAACATCAGGATTTTAACATGGAACCCTACTCATGACGAGCTAGATGAAACCACGAGAGAAGGCCTCTCGAATGTCGGGTATTATGTATTGCATTCTCTTATCTGTTACATGTGGTGTGGCGCTTCTTATATAGCCCCACCGCCACCGATAAGACTGAGTCCCACTTACAGTAGATGTGGGACTAAACTTGTGGATGTGGTAATTGGACCCTGAAGGGATCCAATTACCCATCTATACAATGGACACTTACTCTAACATGAATATCCTTTTTTATCTGTCTTGCAAACAACTACCAAGGGTTTAAATATCGGTTTCTGATATCGTATCAATACCATGTCGATACGATATTTCGTTGAAATTTCGACGACATTTCACCAATATCGATTATCATTTGCGAAGAAATAAGCGAAAACTGCTCTCATATCGCCATTTCGCTCGAAATTTTGGTTCCTTGTCAAAATCAAAATTTCGGGGAAATTTCGCGAAATCTGATTTGATGACAATCACAAAGCCATACAGAGTGAAGGAAATTGATTTTTTTTGAAAATCATGTAGATTTTCTTGATCCGGGCGAAAACTACTTCCTTCTCAGGTTTTGTGCGAATATGCTTGACTCGACTATGCGAATTCTACAGTGACCCAGATATTCAAAATTTCAAAGTCCGAACCATATTAGCAAATTCTTTAAGACGGGGTGACCCATGCCAAAAAATGCAGAGGGAATATCAAGACACCTAGCTTTAAATAGGTGCATATTTGGGTCTGTTATGTTAACCAAATGTGTTCCTTCTAATTAGTAATCAATCACCCTGTAAATTCGGAAGCATTTTTGAATCGATTTGTTCAAGGACTTCAGCATTCAACGAGGTTAAGCTGTCAATGCGAAATTTGTATTTTTGGGCGTTAAAGAGACGGAATTCTATCTGCTTTTTTGGATTTTTGACGAACATTTAGATTCTGTCCAAAGGGATCTTATTTATTTGGATTAAAGTCCGAGAATGACCCAAAATAGATCTGAATGGAGGCAAAAAAATTGATATAGCCGTCCCTATTTAGTTGTGGGAAAAGGCTTTGTTGTTGTATTAAGATTCTGTCCATCCTTGTGACTTGTTAATCTGCATGACATTTCTGGCGACTTAGATCCTTATGAACTTTATTCGATTCCGAACAAGTTTTGTCCCCCACATGAAGTGTGTCTATCTGATTGCATGCTAAATCTGTGGTATGGGGCCTGATCGTGTTGTTGGTTGTCGTCCACTTGTGGGACACTATCATCCTTTATCTGGGTTGCGAACAGCTACAAAAGGAAAAACCTGTGTGGACGAATATAAGCAAAGTGAAGGAAACAGTTGCTTGGAAATCATGTGGATTTTCTTGATCTGGTTCATTCCTTTTTATGCATTCAGCAAACATGCTTAGACTCGACTTTGTTGAGTCTACATTGACCCTGATATTCATAGTAAGCAAATTATTTAAGCCCAGGTTATCCCTGACAAAAATGCAGAGGGAACATCCAAACATCTAGCTTTAAATAGGTGGATTTTTTGGGGGCTGTTACAACAACCAAATGTTTTCTTTCTGATGCAAATTGAATTTTGCACAGCGATAAAATAAATTTTTAGACGGTGGAAATATTGGTGTAAGAAGAAAGGGAAGGGTTGGGAAGAGAATGGAGGGGTTGAGAGAAGAAGCTCGTCGGGAACACGAGGGGTTTGGAGAAGAGAATCGCGGAGATCGCGTAGGGGAGGAGAGAGACGAGAGAGGAATAAATTGGAGGGGTTGAGAGGAGAAGCTCGTCAGGAGCACGAGGGGAAGGAGAAAAGAAACGTGAAGACCACGTGAGGGGGGAGAGAGAGAGGGGGGAGAGAGAGATAGAGAATAAAATCTCAATTTTTCATATCACTGAACTTACTAAACAACTAGTCTATCATCCCTTTATATAGGAGGGATGAGATTACAAAAATAGAAACTCAAATTCAAATTCAAACTAATTATCCTAATTTGACTCTAACCGACTAATTTGAAATTCAAATTGAAACTAACTACTTTAGAGATCACACACGATCTCTTATTTTAAAATCAAATTACGACGACTCAAAATAAACGTAAATAAAATTAACGGATAAAAAGTAGATAAAAATGCGGCCCTATTTCTCCAGTTCACGCTGCATCAATTCTCCTCCGCTTAAAAAAATTCGTCTCCCGACGAATTGCTTGATCTTCGGGTTGTTGATGGAGAATTTCCTCATGGCTTGTTGGTCGACTCTCCCAATTTCGCTCCGACGAACGATGGTGTTTCGTCCCGTGTCGGCACGAATGTTTGGATGGATCGTCAGATCGTGAGGACGATCTGTAGGCCATGCTCTGATACCAATTGATGCAAATTGAATTTTGCACAGCGATAAAATAAATTTTTAGACGGTGGAAATATTGGTGTAAGAAGAAAGGGAAGGGTTGGGAAGAGAATGGAGGGGTTGAGAGAAGAAGCTCGTCGGGAACACGAGGGGTTTGGAGAAGAGAATCGCGGAGATCGCGTAGGGGAGGAGAGAGACGAGAGAGGAATAAATTGGAGGGGTTGAGAGGAGAAGCTCGTCAGGAGCACGAGGGGAAGGAGAAAAGAAACGTGAAGACCACGTGAGGGGGGAGAGAGAGAGGGGGTAGAGAGAGATAGAGAATAAAATCTCAATTTTTCATATCACTGAACTTACTAAACAACTAGTCTATCATCCCTTTATATAGGAGGGATGAGATTACAAAAATAGAAACTCAAATTCAAATTCAAACTAATTATCCTAATTTGACTCTAACCGACTAATTTGAAATTCAAATTGAAACTAACTACTTTAGAGATCACACACGATCTCTTATTTTAAAATAAAATTACGACGACTCAAAATAAACGTAAATAAAATTAACGGATAAAAAGTAGATAAAAATGCGGCCCTATTTCTCCAGTTCACGCTGCATCACTTTCTTAATAAGCAGTCAATTCGCCTCTGTATATTTGAAACCATGTTTGAATCTACTTGTCCAAGACTTCCGCGTTCAACAAAGTTTAGCTGTCAAATAAATGCCAAATCTATAACGTATGAGTGCTGAGCTGAATTTTTTTTATGCAAAAGGGCGAAACACACAAAGGTGTCCAAAGCTGTGTGTTAAATTTGTTAATTATGGCAGAAAATAGCTTTTAATGTCCACTTCAGTATTCAATCCACAAATCAAACTGCGATGTTTACATTGGCTCCCCCGGCCAAGAAAGTTAGGCTTCCTTTTTTGATAAGCACATTAATATTTATGCGTGCATGCTGTGCATTGAAGGAAAGATTGCATATGTTTTGATGATTTAAAAGATACATGGAGGCACATGTCCATGCCAGCGTAGAAAACTTGGTGTGTGGGATGTCGCTGTTTAAATTTTGAAACAATATGCAATGTTGGATCGAACCTTAGTATCATGTAGGAATACCTCTTTGCCTTTCTTGCATAGATTTGGATTAAACTCTGTCGTCAACTGTATTTGTAGCAAGGACTGACGAGAACGTAAATAATTTATGACTTGGGAGGATGCATTTAAACATGACAGTGCCCTGACTTTGAGGCATTATTAAAAGCAATTGCCAGTTAAGGAGACAATGAGCAAACTGTCAAAAATCATCTCTCCGCAGAGAATGTAACGTGATGGGCGTGGAGAATGTAACGGATAAAGGGGCCATCATCTGACAGAGACCATTTTGTCTGTGGAGATGGGAGGTTTTCGGTGAAGAAAGCGTACCGCTCATTATGGAGGATGGAGAGGGGATGCAAGAAGAGGTGGGGGTTGACACAAGGATGATATTGAGAAGTAAAGTACCAAACATGGTCAAGGTTTTACTGTGGCTTTCAGGCTTGGCGGGATTCTTACAAAGGCTCGCCAGCGACAGCTGCTTGGGTTGGAGGATGGCACTTGCTATAGATGCGGATCGGCAGTGGAGGATGTGGAACATCTGTTCTTCTTGTGTCCTTTGTCGGCCCAGGTGTGGAGCATGGACAACATCACGTGGCTGGATGGGCGGGATTGTATCAGCTTCTGGAGGAATATCAGATTAGTTTGCGGATTGGGCACGGAGATTGCTCATACTCCTTTGCATTGGTCTGGGCGTTCTGGTGTGCCAGGAACAAAGTCATTTTGGGGGACAGACATTTTACATAGAAAATGTAATTGAACATTGTAGGATGCTTTGTATCTCATGGAGAATGTAACCTGATGTCATCTTTATATATATATATATACACACACACACATATAATAAACTGAGGTGGTACCCATATCTGGGATGTTTCCTTCACTTTTCTAAAAAAATCCTCTCTCCGTAATGTGGTTTGGCATAGAAATACAGAAACACGTTTGCACAAAAGAGTGGGCTGAGAGTTCCTTTTGAAAATGTGGTACTGGACCTTCCTTTCTTTTTTTCTTGGAATGTCTTTAACTACCTATGTTCTCAATGGTTTGGAAATTTGTACTTCTCTACAGAACCATCCCTTTTTTACAAATGACTTAAAATTTTGCTTTTGCTGTGTTCCCCATTGATGATTTTATCTTAGTTTCTGTACAGGCAATGCTCTTTTTAAAAGTTTTGACGATTAATGATCATGAGTAGCCTGCCATTCCAAAAAAAGGAAAAAGAATCATCATCACTTTTAATTTCTATCTTATCGTAAAGGCTATAATGATCTTAAATGATCCTACCATGGGATTATATTTGCTATCTTGGGCAACCTGCATTTTATATTTAATAGAGGAAGAGAAACATACTGTAGTTTTGTGGTCTATCTTTGATATCTCTTCATTCAATCATATCTGCCGATCAGTATCTTAGTCCTCTGTGGTGGTTGTACGCAAGTTTTATAGACATTTTATAGTAAGTTTTCTGATTTTCTTTTAATCTGTTTATTCTACGGTCATCATAGAGAGTCTGCTAATGATATTTTTTGTTTACACGCAGATAGCAAATCCTGAAAAATCTGTTAGCAAGCACCTGACTTGATTATATTTATGCCGAATTGCATGGGGAGTGGTCTTTCTCAGGATTTAACCAAATCATGACTTATTTTCTTATGGTTTTCCTTCTTTGACTCAAGGAAGATCACTGCATCCAAATACATGGTGTTGCAGTTGCACCAAATGTCGATGAACCTATATGACTGATGGCAGAATCTTCGGCTGGGCGTTATTTCAGTATTTCTTGATCTCTATTCTGTATGTATGTAGGCTGCTACTTTTGGGTCCTGAACAGTAGGATCTTGATTTCTCTAGTGGACATCCCATGCCAGTGTACATTGCTAACCATTTCCTGCCTGATTATGCAATTTGCTGTAATTACAACAGTATAGTTTTGGCGTTGGATTGGAGGACCCAGAGTCAGTGCAGAGGTTCTTAAAGGTTAGTATTACAAATCTTCAGTAAAATTTGATTTATGTTAGATGTGTAAATTGTCGGATATAACATGGAAGTAGCATTTTTGGGCTGTTATTTCCTATTTAATTGCTGCTGGGACGTAAAACGTTTGTCCTTTGGGAGTATGGGTTGCAATGCCGTCAAGAGCGACAGTTTTGCTATGCCCATTTCATCAGTCAGTGTTTCTTTGCTCCAAAATAGTGCCATCTGTCTGTCTGGATTTCTTGGCTCTTTTGCGTATGATGCCTTCCAATCATTTAAGGCATTGTATGCCATTTAAAGTTAAATATGTGAAAATTCCATCCTTCGATCCTTTTCTCGAGGTACAGAGGATCCTGTTTTATTGGTTAAGCAATGGAGAATAACGTTAGGTGTTGCCTTGTAAAATTTATAGGTACCAGGATTGTCAACTATTTATTGCTTGGTTCGGGTTCTTGCGGAATTTATGAATTATTTGTTTCCGAGGTGGTAGAAATTTCCTTGGGAACCTTTCCGACTAACCAATCATAAGAATTTACAGGACGTCTTTCTATAGATGCACTCCAAGTCCCCAAAAACATATTTTTAGTGTGTATGTGTGGCAATTCACCATCCGTCATTATAACCGGATTCTCATTGCTTATGGTTATGAACTTGTTTTCTCTCTTCCATTTCCGATCATTTGATGCCTTTTTAATCAACATTGCTCATTACTATAGTTCTTCTCATCTTGTCTATTGTTGCTTGATATTCTCTCAAGAGTTGTTGTGCTCGCAAGATGGTAAGAAATTAAGCATTTTTGTAACTTTCTTTTAGCATGCTTCAGGCTCTCCTATATCGTGCACCAGCTGCTTTATGTCTTCTTTTTTCCTGGCTATATTTCTACTTGTGGTTGAATACTATTCATGTCCTGTGCTATTGACCCATTTGGTTTTGCTATACATTGATTTTCCAGTTTACTATGACTTTTCGTTGAATTGTCGGTGAGCACTGTGTGATAACAAGTTACAAATCTTGTGAATTCTCTGAATGATGTCGTGATCAGTTTTGCGGGTGATCCTGATCGTGGCTAACGATTAGAATGGTAAATCATGTAATTGTGTGCATGGAGATTTACAGTCGATTATATACCTGTGCGATGTGATTGTTATATACACACCCATAAAATTCCTCACATTTCTTAGTTGGGAGGTTTATGTGGTTCTTTTTAGACACCGGAAGTTGGGTTCGTAAACTCACCGTCCAGAGATTTCCTTGATAAACAGCCTTATTGTTAGGACAGAGAGAACTGTTTATCTTCAGAAGGTGCCTTCCCTGGCATGCGATCCGTCTGATGGGCTTAATGCTCATGTCGGCCGCAGACTCAACTGAAGCATTATGTTGTACACTAGTTTGTTAAGTTATTTGTTTCAGGTTTTTTGTCTCCATACTTTTTTTCCCTGTTGGCAAGTTGATTGGGGAAGTGAATACCCTAGTTTCTTTGTTGTTTTAGTTGCTGAAAGATTTATACATGCTGTTAATGCTCTACACATGGATTGATGCTCTGAGTATAATCTGCAGGGTTTCAGTCATATCTGTGTTCAGGCTTTTTGGGGAACAACATAACCCGTATATTCTTTCAGCGCACAGGCTAGTTCGTGCCTGGTCCTTGTGTGTGTGACCGAGTTACCAAGGATGACAATGAGCGATGGTGTGAGGCTTTTCGTTGAGGCATTTCGAATCTGTGTTGTCCTTGCAATCTACCCGATCTTTGTGGAGTCTTTCGGACCGGAGTAATATCCCATGGGCCAGCATTTTTAGTATGAAATTGGTTTAGACCTGCCAAAATGGGCTTTGAGTGCTGGGGTGTGGACAGATTGGACTTGCTGAGTTTGGTTTCTGCAGTCTTTACAGAGCAAGTGATTGAAGGTTAAAAAGAACTTGTCTATGTGTCATACAGGCTCCCAGGTCGCATAAACTGCAGCAGCACTTTCTATGATAGGCCGACAAAGCGTTGATTCAACTGTCATTGTAGAATTTGACCATCATATAATATTGGCACTTCTTACATGTGTCTCGTGACAGGACGACGCTCGAACAGAGAGGTGACAAAGCATGAGGTGACTTGGGAAACGTAGGGAATGATAGATGAAGCATGTTTTTATCAAGGAGGTGGCTTGGGAATTGTGGACGAGGAAGCTTGTTTTTGGAAGGAATGAGTCGGAACGAGAATCATGCTTGCTATGATTTGTCCACCCTTTGGCATGAGGCCCATCATTTTGGTATCGATCAAAACAGAATTTTGGTGGAATTTCGATCGGAAATTCGGTCATTTCGGTTATTTTTTGTACTAGGACTCCGTATTTTGATCATTTCGGTCGAATTTCGATTTCGACTGGATATTGATATTCGACAGGAATTCGATCGAATTTTGCTGAAATTTGTAGTCATGTTTAATGCGTCGCGGTTTTCATCCCAAGCATGATGATCTATTGTCCTATGATCCTTAACTGGAAGCCCCATATTTTCTGTGGGATGAAGAACGGTGAGTAGGGTGGATGGGATAATGGTGGGTTCTATGTTCTGGTATAGTGTTCAGTTATTCCGTTAGGCGGTGTTTTCTTTGGAATGTGGGATAAAGTAGGATATGGAGTTTCCCGTAATTATACATGGGATGAACTTGTCTCAAGGTATTACTCCAAGGTCTAATTAGCATTGAGATTTGGTTGATAATAGATCAAGCAAATACAGAACCCAATGAGTGTTTGGTTGATAATAGAGCAGGCTAATACAGAATCCAATGAGTGGTTTGGTGGTAGTACAGTATGTCTACACATTAAGGGCCTGTTCGGGTCATGAGGTAAACTCCCCCCTTAACTCACTCCCCCCCTCTCTTGCGTGGGTTCGAAAAGTGAGTAAAAGTAGAGTAGTTTATAATTTTTATATGACATGATGATATAACATATTATTTAATTATATGATTGATGATGTAAAATTGATTTATTTGATTTTTTAAAAAAGAAATAAAGTAAACTCCCCCCTTAACTCACTCCCCCCTCTCTTGCGTGGGTTCCATTTTATTTCTTTTTTAAAAAATCAAATAAATTAATTTTACACCATCAATCCTATAATTAAATAATATGTTATATCATCATGTCATATAAAAATTATAAACTACTCTACTTTTACTCACTTTTCGAAACTTAAATACAATCACAACACAATAACTACTTACTTTTTCAAACTTCAATACTATCATAGTACAACAAACCTACTTCTAAACCACCTTCAATTTAGCCCTCTATCCAAACACCATAATCTCAAAATAGGTTATCCTCTATCAGTTTAACCTGCCTTAACCTGCTAACCAAACGTACCCTAAAGGATATGGGTTAACCCATGAAATTACTGGGCCTCTATTAAAAAAAGAGCCAGCAAATATCCCACTCCAAGAATTGCAATCTGCATGCACGTTTCATATATTTTTACCAAATCGAATCCCCTGTGGTTTGATGCGAAGAGATGGAGCACGCGTGGGTGTGCGCTTATATTTTATTTACCGGGTAAATTACACCGATGGTCCTGAAATTTGACAACCACTTCTTGATTTACTAAATAACGTTTGTTTGTTGTAGACATTATCCCAAATTTGAATAAGCAGGGAAACGAGGAATATGAGGATTTTTTAGTGTAAATTATGCAAAAGTTCCTACTTGATTTCAATATCATACCTGAATTTTAAAAGATAAAAATTTAGTACTCAATCTAAATATTTGGTTCATTGTAGCTTTTTAGTTGTGATTTAAGGTTAGAAAGATAAGATGATCAACTAAATATCGTTAGTCATGGATCAAAGTGATACTGAAAATTGGACGTGTGTCATTATTGAGGTCATAGCAGTTTCGAAAATTCGCCTGTGGTTTTCGTCCATCGCATTTGGGGCAATTAACAAGAACTTAAGAACATGGCTTCGATTATGACTCACAAGATCCACAATCTGATTGCGATTTTCTCCTTTATTTAATCCCCGTATGTCGTGACCCGCAGCTGAATGCAAAGTTCTATCACATCATCTGCTGCTGCAATGATCAGAGAAATAGTTCTTTAATGCAGCTGATTTAGGGTTCCCTTCGATTTTAAAAATGATGGCATACCTTGCCATCCACTTTTCAATAATATTCGATATAGATAGACATTGGAGTCTCTCTTCAGTTATGCGATTGGTTCATGGGTCTATCCTTAGCTTAATTTCTCTTTCTAGACAAAAAAACCAAAACCATGTCAAACATGATCTACTTTATCTTGAGCTAAACCCTTTCCATGCATCCTTTCTTTTTGAGGCACTCTTACCATGGACCATATCTTACTCACATATGAATCAAAACCTGATTCTGCCCCCAGCTCAGAAGAACACTTTTCAACTCTAATTCTCGAAATTACAACTTTAAAAATATATAAACAACATATTATATATAATATAATAAAAAATAAGCACAATTTTTTAAAAAATAGAAAAAACCTTGAAATCGGGTGATTGTCTACAGGCCGCAACATCAAGGAGAATAGGGAGGGAAGCTTATCGTCGAGCATATGCATAAGAGTTGCTAGGGATTATATGGATCTTTAGGAGACGTTCGGTTCGGGAATAACAAAGGAATAAAGATGTGAAATAAGGAGAATAATAGTCTATTCTCTGTTCGGCTGGAACAGACATGGTCAAAATGCGGGCCCGGCTGGTCCATGGGGGGCTGAGGTTAAAAAACCTCTGTCCAAAGCCCTCCCATGGGCTGACCCATGGCCCATTTTGTTCATTTTCCATTGATTTTTTTAATGGTATTTAATATATAAAAATTATTTTATTAATACCAACTATACTTTATATAACTAATATCTGTAGTTTACATGTTACTTGACATGCAAACTATTGAATTTTATTTAAAATTAGTGTCACAAATGAAAAAATTAAAGCATGTCATATTAATACATGTATAATTTGATATATATTAATATATATTTTTATTTTTTGCGGGCTGGGTTGGGATGACCCATGCTTAAATCTCCAAGCCCAAGCCCAGCCCATGAGCAGGTTGGGCGGGTGGGCCCCCAGTCCGTTGGCCAGGTCTAGGCTGGAAAGATAAGAATAAGGAGAATGAGGTTGAACATAAATAGGAATAAAGTGATTTAATGGGATATAGATGGAAATAACCGTACTCTTGGAACCGCGTTGGGCGCGAAATTGACCATTTATTCCAGTGCTTATTCTTCAAACGAACATGGCTTAAAGATTTAAGCAAGTCGTTAGAGAATCGTTAGTAAGGACCCTAACCGCTAACATGTTGGGTACATGATCTGTTAGATCCTATTCGTTTGGAAAATAAGCACCGGAATAAAGGGTCAATTCTCTGCTCGGCATGGTTATCAAGAGTACGTCTATTCCCATCCACATCTCATTATTTCACCATATTCTACCTTTATTCCTATCTTTATTCCACCTTACCTACCTTTATTCCACCTTATTCTCCTTATTCATATCCTTCTAAATAGATTCTTATTCTCTTTGTTCCTTCTTATTCCCGAACCGAACGCTCCCTCAGATAAAGTTGTGCCCTCACACAAGGCATTAAATTACTTTCCAGCAAAGACATGTCTACTTATTCTTTCTTTTCTAATTGGTGATCTTAATTTGACCATGCTTCTTAATTATTCTAATTTACTACATATGCATATAATCTATCCATTGTTTGTTGTCGTGGCGAGCACTTGGAATTGAGAACTAAACATGTCATCATCACATCCGGATTTCCATGTTAAGACGGGACTTGTTTAATAAATATATAATATTTTCAAATTTATAATAAGATAATAATGTAAGGAATAACGTCCAATATCTTAACAGTAAAGAGCAATGCATGCAGGACATAGTATATCAAGATTGTAAGCATCACAAGTGGATTCGGCCTAAGGTGGAACACATGATGCTTAGGTATCCGGACTGTTATCAATAAAAAAATGGTTCTGACAATTTATTGTTTTCGAGCTCAATTGAACTATTTGACAACTACATAAAATGCTGAAATTCAAGTTGTAGAGTAATTAATCCTCCACTTTTATAACATACTCTCACAGTCACAGTTTATGAGTTTTAGATGTGATATTATGTCTGGGTTTTTACAACCTCACCCACAATTCCTTTTATATTTGTTATAATTGCGATGGTCCATCATTTATTTCTAGTAATAGTGGTGTTTGTAAAATATGGGTAGTAGTTTACTCTTATCTCTTTCTAGGGACAACTCCATCTATCCAGTAGTCTTTTCAGTATTAGAGAGAACCCATTCTGATACGAACGTCTTGAGTTTAGGTCCCCGCATTGTTATCGAGTAGAAATTGACCTTAACAACTTGTTGGGCTCGGATGCAGTAGAACTCGTCGAAGTATACCTAATATGCGTTAGCCCAAATTATCAAGTAGTAGTTCTCCACTGTTATAACCACTCTCACGCTTTGTGACACTTTGTGAGTTTTAGATGTAGGGATAAATTACAAATCAGTTTGGATTGGATTATTAATACCATATTTTCTTGAAATTATTTATTGCAAATGGATTACATGGGGAAGAACCTAATGAAATCTCTTTACCTGACAACAATAAAAACATGGTCTAAATGCTGAACAGAAAAAATAGTTTAGCAATAAATTTGAATTTAACAGAATTACAGTTACAAACAACTTCAATATATAGAAAGCTTTGGATTGAAAAGAACTTCAGAGCCCATAATTGGAAACAGAGCTTGAATATCACATAAAATAACACTCTTTCTTTTCTTCTAAGAGCATGTGATATTTTTATTTCGCCACTAGGGTTCTTTATATAGAATTAGACCTCAAAGAGCCATTGGTGAGCAATAATAAAAAATTCGACTTTATTGTTTTCAAAAAGCAAGAAATGGTCGATCATGAAAAAAGTTTGATTGATCACGATGACTAATCAGATCAACAAGGTGATCGATCATTTTGAGACCGCTGAATAGTAAATTGAAAAGTAATCTATCATGGGTGATCGATCATCATCAGGAATTGATCGATCACGAAAAGTATGTCTCGTCCATTAGCAGTAAGATATAACAACCTCTGTATTGAGTCGCATCATTATCCTTACTCTTTTCATCTGCAACAAGTCGTGCTTGAACTCACATTAGCATTGTCGTCCCTTACCTACTTTCTATCCCGAATCTTTTGAGAAGATCATGAAAGTATCCCGTTTAGCCTATGAAGATCCCTTGTGGCGGATGTTGAATTTGCAAGCCTATAAAGAAGCTTAGTTCTCCCATGATATTCATTTCAAATTTTTTCTGCAGCAACTTAGCAAAAATCTCTGCACAAGTCTTCACTGGTAGCTTTTAAGATAATGCCATCAACACATATTTGAACTATTAAAATACCATTTGGTTTTCTAGTGATAAAGTTGAGTCAACTTTTCCTATTTACAAGTTAACAAAAAAGGGAAAAGATTTCAATTCTATCATACTATATCTTGGTGCTTCAGGTTTATCTTTATCAACAAATCTAGGTGGTTGTTAACAAAAATTTTCTTGTTTAGACAACCATTTCGAAAAGTACTTTACATCCGTTTGATAAAGTTTTATATTTAAATAAGCATCATAAACAATTAGCATCCTAATTGATTCTATTCTGATTACATGTGCATAGGTTTCATCAAAGTCTATACCTTCTTGTTTGATTGTATCCTCATGCAACTAGTTTAGCTACGTTTCTAATCATTTGACCTTCCTCATTCTATTTATTTGCATAAACTCATTTAGTTCTAACTGTTAAAGTGTTTTATGGTTTCGACACAAGTTCCCAAACTTCATTTCATGTAAACTGGTTAAGTTCTTGCATTACAATTATCCATGATTCATCTTTTAGTGCACCTTCTACTTTATTACGTTCTATTTGAGATATATAAGCATCTAATACAAAATTAATGTCGAGTTGAGATATTGTCTTGGCTATATCTGAGATTTCTTTAATTACTTGTGTCGAATTGTTATTTGTTGAAGATCCATTCTTTAGTAGATTATATAATCAGCTATATATTAATGTTTGTTCATCATCTTCTTCTTCTTCAACAATATTTCTTAATTATTTAATTATTATGGATTTTTATGAAATTTTATATGCATTATTTATTTTACAATTAGGATTAAAAACGATATAAGCTTTACTACGTTTTGAGTATCCAATGAATATGGATTCGTCACTTTTAGCATTAAATTTGTCTAATTTATCTTTTACGTTTAGTATATCTATTTGCTTCCAAACACTTTAAAATGGCTTATCGTGAGAATTTTACCTTATATAATTCATAATTTCTTTTTTTAGATTGATCTTATTCATACTATACTTAATACATAACAAGCAATGTTAGTAGCTTCATGCCAAATTATTTACTTCGACCAGATTCAATTAATAAAGTTTTAACTCCATATTTTTCAGAAAACCTACTGGATTGTTCATTCTCAAAGTCTCATCTATGCGAGTTCTCCAGCAGACCGATTTTGTGTAAAATATGATATATTTTTATAGTTGCTTAATTAATCACCTCTTGATTATCCTTAAGGCTTCTAACAACCATTTTGACTCTCCAAGCACTGCAAATAAGACCTCAATGATCCTTTTTTGTATACAATGTAGAATACCATTCTATACATGTAAGTGAAGAAGAGTGCTCAAATTTGTTTGCGATATTCAAGTTCTTAAGCTTTCAAAGCTCTTTAGACTCTCAAAGCTTTCCATCCAATATTCATCATTCTCGAGCAGATTCATCGCTTGATAGTTTGCAAACTTGTGATATTACATATCAATGCTAATCATTTTCCTTCAGCATATGAAATATGCGGGTTCCTCTTCATGGAGAAGTAATCTTGTTTGAAATTTGTCAAAAAAATGGCGGATTGCTAAATGTTGTGCTATTCTAAGTTTCAAGTAGCGATGTTGTAGAAGCATTTTTGATCGAGATAGCGAAGAGAAAGTACTAGAATGGGATTTCTGGATCATGGTCATTACCTACTTGAGTTTACATGTTAAAGTCGATGTGTACATTATGGTTTGCATTTTCTATTGTACCTCTATGGCTTGTAAAAGCTTAAATATAAATCGTTAATTGATTTATATCACAAGTCACCCTCTCTCGTGTTGGATTCACAACCCATCAACCTGTCTTTAGTACGTATTCAAAGATCGAGGCGCATTCATTTTTATGAGATTTATAGACTTTTACAATTTCATGTAGGGATGAAAACGGTCGGATACAGATATGAATATGGGTGTAATCATATCCTCATCCTTTATAAAATCCGGATACGAATACGAATATCACACGAATGTGTAAAATGTAAAATCATATCCTCAAAATACGAATACGAATGCAAAACGAATATTGGTAATTCAGAAACGGATATTTGACAAACAAATACGAATTAATATATGAATGTTATACATGTCAAAATTTACTTAAAAGATATAAACATTTTAGGTTCGTAATTGTATAAAAAGCATATTAAATATTTTAATAATGAATATGTACATAAAAATAACTAAATAATAAAAGAAAATGTAAAGATATAACTAAATAATAAAAGAAAGCTCACTAAACTTACTTATTTGTATACCATGTAAGTAATGGTATCATCCGGAATTTGAACATTCGTATTCATATTCGTATCCTTCAAAAAACGAATATTCATATTCGTATCCTCAAATTTTTTAACATTCGTATTCATCAAAGTTGGGGATATTATATTGGTATTCGTATTCGTATTTGGCGAATGTTGGACATCTGCCTTCGTATTCGTATTCGCATTAGCTAGATACAAGAAAATAACATTCATATCCTCTATTTGATGAATGCGGATACGAACGGATACAGATATATTTGTATTCGTTTTCATCCCTACTTTAAGGCATCAATCCAATGGTGATCTCAAATTACAAATTTGCATTAAAATATCTTTATTTTTTTATAATTTACGCTATTGTAAAGAGGGCCAGCTTTGTGTAAGTCCCTTACGGATTACAAAATTTTATTACACTAATTGATTTTAGGCTGCGACAACATCGTGATTTTTTACCTTCGTATTAAGAATTTTCCACGTTAAAATTCTTATGTGCTTATGTGGTTGATTTTCTAAATTTGAACTTTGTTATGCTGTGCATAGTTTGCTTATTAACTTTGTATTTTTTTTCGAAATTCCATCTGTAAGAAGAATCCATTCCCATCATAAATTATATTTAAAAAATTAGTTTGGACTCTATTGATGTTCCTTGGTTTATTTAAAGGGCTGCTTAATTGAAACTATTATGGATTATAAAAATGGGATAAATGGGGCTGCCCCTAGGGGTAGTTAACTTAGCTCCACCGTTTCATTTTCTCTATTTTTTATTTTTTTTGAAAATTTCTTGCGTGAATATTCATCAATATATCCATATATTATGTCATTCAAATTTCGTGTGAACCATAGACTCCTACGGCTTCCATCCAGACAACCATTTTGTAACGGTCACAAGATTTTTTAAATTGGCCCCGTCTGGATGGAGGTCGTAGGAGTCTCTGTTTCACATAAATTTGTATGACATAATATAAGGATATAATAATAATTTTACACAATTTTTATTTTAAAAAAATTTAAAAAATATGTGAAAAATGAGGTGAGAACAGCTAAGTTAACTCATATGGATGTCAATCTGGGTCTACCCATTGGGTACCCGACCCGAACCTGTCTCATTTAAGGACCTGAAACTCATCCCATTTACTTTTGGATGGGTTTGGATTTTGAATTAACTACCCATGCATGTATGGGTATGGGTTTGGGATTCCCTTGTGGGTACCCAAATCTGAACCTACCCCAAACCCGAATTATATATATATATATATATAGGTAAATGGGGCTGCACCTAGGGAGTAGCCAACTTGGCTACTCCCACCCCTATTTTTCCCTCATTTTTTTATTTTTTTGGAAAATAAAAATTTGTATATTCATCATTATATCCCTCTCACATTCTATTAAAATTTCGTCAGAAACAGAGACTCACACGACCTCCATCCAAACATGATCGATTTAAAAAATCCTGCGACCGTTAAAAAAATGACGTCTGGATGGAGGGCTTAGGAGTCTGTTTCTGACGAAATTTTAATAGAATGTGAGAGGGATATAATGCTGAATATACAAATTTTTATTTTCCAAAAAAATAAAAAATGAGGGAAAAATAGGGGTGGGAGTAGTCAAGTTGGCTACTCCCTGGGGGCAGCCCCATTTTACCCATATATATATATATATATATATATATATATATATATATATATATATATATATGGTAAATGGGGCTGCTCCCATGGGGGGAGCTAAGTTAGCTCCCCCGTCCTATTTTTCCTGTTTTTTTATTTTTTTTGAAAATTTCTTCCGTGGATTTTCATCAATATATCCCTATATTATGTCATTAAAATTTCGTGCGAAACAGAGACTCCTACGACCTCCATCTAGACGGGTCGTTTTTTGCAATTCTGTTACCGTTAAAAAATGACTGTCTGGATGGAGGCTTTAGGAGTCTCTGTTTCACATGAAATTTTAATGACATAATATAGGGATATAGTGATGAAACTCCACGGAAGAAATTTTCAAAAAAATAAAAAAAACCGGACGAAATGGGGCGGGGGAGCCAAGTTAGCTCCCCCCAGGGGGCAGCCCCATTTAACCCACATATATATATATATATATATAAAGATAGACGTATGTGTTGCATTTTTATCAAATTAGACCCAAACCCATTTCATATCTAATATGTATCGATCTACATGTATAAATATCCAACTCAATTTTCTCCTCTCCATGCATTTTTTCTTATTTAACTAAGTTTTTGTATCTTTAATAAATAAAAACTATAAATACAAAAGAGTTAAACACTTAACATATATAAACATTTAATATTCTCTATATATTGCACATTTTTATGAATCCATATTACCCGATCTCACTTTATTTCGTCTATCTGTGAAAATCTTGTATATATTTATAAACAATTTAAGATTTAACATGTCGAAGATATGTGTACCCATTGAGTACACGGGTATCCGACGGATATATGGGTACCCATTAAAAATTACCCGTTTAATAAATGAACGAGTATAGGTAGTGGTATTATAAACGGATATGGATTTGAAAAAAATAATACCCACCCAAACCCGGCCCACTGACATCGATACACATTTTACCCTTATAAAATATACAGTTATTCGTCCTACTTGGAGGACAAGTTACAAAATAAAGAAAATTATTCTTATTCAACCTTTCGTCAACTCGTCAAGCACATGCTTTGTCCTTTTAAGAGAAGTCTAATCAACGTAAATTTCCTCCTGCCTCCAAAACATCTCCTTTTTTTTAATTTTTTTTAATTTTTTTTAAATTAGTGTTGTCTTTGTACCGAAATTTCACCGGAAGATCGTAAATCCACCCAAAGCTCTTTTAATCTCTTGTGTTTGTACCGAAATAGTAGAGATATAAAACGTATCTCGATAAGAATCGGATATGCTTATTTTCATATCTATATCTCTGTCGAATACAGATATGATTCGGACATGCATTAAAAAAATCATGTTCATAAAAATACGGATGCGAATTCAAATAGGATATTTATCGAAATCGAATACATATCAAATAAAGAGCGGATCCAAATGCGGATCGAATAAAGAGCCAATCTAAATATGAATAGAATAAAGAGTGAATGTAAATATGGATTCAATAAACATAGAATCTGAATACAGATCGAATAAAGACCACATACGGATACGAATGGATTTTTTTTTAAAATCAAAGTTCATAATGCTTTAAAATGTGGCAATGAAATATAAATAAGTTGCATCATGACAAGAGGGAGCATCAATGTGACATTCGTTCTTGACTGGAAGCAGAAAGAGGGATAAGGTTTCGTAACTTTTGTTCGTATCCATCCCCGAACAAACAAAAGTTTATTAGTATCATTAATATATTGTAGATACAGGTAGATGGAGGTCATAGGAGTCTCTGTTTCTGATGAAATTCGAATGACATATTGGAGGGATATATAGATGAATATACATGATGGTATTTTTCAAAAAACTAAAAAAATGTGGAATATATAAGCCTCGGTGCATGGAAAATTACACGCACCTTGGTGCAAGTTCCCCATCCTCAATATCATACATAATACTAATATAATAACACGGGGTTGTGGCTTATACTACATTAACTGATTTATAAAACGACATTAAATATTGTATTCGGATATCCAGATCTGGATATTCAAGCCATTACCATATCTGTATCCGTATCCAAAATTTTTTTACAACCCATATCCATATTCGATATGTATTCGATTAATATTCATATATAAATGTTCGTATCTAGTATACGATAAGCGGATATTCGAATATATCTGAATCCGTTTTCATCCCTAAGATATGTACTTTTCTATAGTTGCATTTAGGGATGCAAACGGTCGGATACGGATATAGGTATTACCGTATCCTTATCCGTTTTTGAATACGAATACGGATGCGAATACGGATATTGGCGGATATTAAAACTATCTTACCATATCCTTAAAAAACGGATACGGATGTAAAACGGATATTGATCGCATACGAGTAACGTTAGAAATACTCTATAGAATCGACATAAATATACACGAATTGGATGAAAAACACATGATATAACTTTACTAAATGTGTTTGTATCATAAAAATTATACAAATATGATAAAAGAAGGGATAGAATTATGTCATATAGCGTTAAAAATAAATATATGACTGTATTTATATACGAAAACGGATATACGGATACGGATACAGATGTTTACGAATATAAAAATGATATCCATATCCGTATCCATTTTAAAACGAATACGGATACGAATGTCAAAATCTGTATAAAACGGATACGGTGACGGATCGGATACGGATATATCCGTAACCGTTTGCATCCCTAGTTGCATTCCTTTTAAATCTTGCAATATCAGTTGTACTTATCTCTTTTTTACAATTTGAGCAATTAACAACACTATCCCTCGAGTTAGTTTCCATCTATTCCCTGCCCAAACGGACGCAATTAATTTCAAGGGTAATAATGTAACTGGACAGAAAAAAAGATGCGAGTGTAATTTTTGAAAAAATTGTAGGTGCACAATGGTAAGAAAATTTTACTAAATCTGACTATAGTTTATATAAATCAAGATTTGATTTATCTCACTAACGACAAAACTAACAGAAGAGAGTAAAATCTAGTTATAGTTCTTATTTATATACATATTTGTATCTATATTTACTTCTCGCAACACAAAAGGAATATATATGTATTCTCTCTTCTGAGATATGCATTTGGATAGAGTATATATAGATGTATTCCTTATTGCATCTCTAGCATGAAGGCAATGTTGACGAAGTAACACGAATATCGTCGGTAGTCAGTTCATTTCCATCAGGCGATCGGTGGGAGCGAGTAGTATGATATATGTCTGGTGTTTCTTCCATCAATCGAATTAGAGCAGACAATTAATCCACAAGCGTTGTTTCAGTGAGAAGAAAGATGGTGAGCGCACGATAATTTGCTTGTTATCCATGCGACGGCCCTTCTCAACTCCGACCCAAACCCCCTCTTCTCCCCATTGTGAGTTGCTACACGACCTAAGCCTCTTCCCAACTTCGCCTCCTCCCGTCCATTCTCCGACGGTCCATCCCATATCTCATAGCTCACAAACAACCGAGCTAGGAATTGAGCTATTGATGACTCGTTAAGATGTTTGTGAGCCAACTCGAGCTCAATAAGTTCAAGTTTAAGTTAATCATCTTGAACTCGAATCTTATAAGCCCATATTCGAATCCAAATCAAATCAATTAGACTCATTCAACTCGATAGATTTATCCTAACTTTGAAAACAATCTTGTTAATATATAAGCACTCATGATATATATATATATATATATATATATATATATATATATATATATATATATATATATGGGTCATATGTGGCTGCCCCCTAGGGGCAGCCAACATGGCTGCCCCCGCCTTATTTGGGCAAATTTTTTTATTTTTTTTTGAAAAATAACACCATTTACATTCATCCCTATATCCCTCCTATATACCATTCGAATTTCGTCAGAAACAGAGACTCCTACGGCCTCCATCCGGACAGTAATTTTTTAACGGTAACATGATTTTTTTAAATCGATACCATCGAGATGGAGGCCGTAGGAGTATCTGTTTCTGACGAAATTCGAATGGCATGTAGGAGGGATATATGGATGAATATACATGGTTTTATTTTTCAAAAAAAATAAAAAAAATGCCGAAAAATGGGGCGGGGGCAGCCATGTCGGCTGCCCCCAGGGGGCAGCCCCATTTTTTCCTATATATATGAAATATTTCCAATGAGATGCACCTTTCCTGGGTGAATGGAAAGCCCATCATCCTAACCATATGCAATCAATCCGATGGTTGTCTTTAATAGTCCGTTATGAATATATGTTTAATGTTGAAAAATCCATTATGCTCATTTTAACATATTCTAAATTTAGAATGCAACAAATATCTCCCCTCTCCTCTCTCTCTCTCCCCCCGTCTCTCTCGATCTCGAATACCGCACGGAAATCTTCTCCTCCATCTCTCTCTCTCTCTCTCTCTCTCTCGACGACGGCATGGGGAGAGAAGGTTGCTGCTCGTCGCTGATGGCATGCAAGACGGTGGATGCAACACACCTGCTCTACGGTGGCTACGCGTGTGGGGGTGATGGCTACGCGTGGAGGAGGTGGATCATGGAGGAGAAGGTTGGAGGAGTGTGTGAATGGAGGTGTGCGTGCGGAGGAGAATGTATATGGAGGAGGTGGGTCGTGAAGAAGAAGGGCGGAGGAGGTGCGGGTAGAGAGGATGCTGGAGATGGAGGGCGTGCCCAGTTTTTTACAATCAGAGATCCTATTTTGCCATCTCGAGTATTTTTTACAATCTCAGATCGTATTTTATAATCTCATATCATTTTTTTTACAAATTTCAGGTGGGTCGTGGAGGAGAAGGGCGGAGGAGGTGCGGGTAGAGAGCATGCTGGAGATGAAGGGCGTGCTCAGTTTTTTACAATCAGAGATCCTATTTTGCAAACTCGAGTATTTTTTTACAATCTCAGATCGTATTTTACAATATCATATCATTTTTTTTTCAAATTTTAGACTATTTTTTTACATTTATTTAAATTTCATGATATGGCAAAAACTATTTACATTTATTTTACAATGCAGGATGCAAAATTACAATATGGATTCGAATTATACAAAGATGCTTGACATTCTGCAGGGCGTGAAACGCTGAAAGTACCGTACATTTTTTGAAAAATGCACATAATTGTGAGTATGGATTTACAATCTTCATATGGATTTTACAAAAAAGTGCATGATTTTTTACAATAGTGTTATCGAAATTACAATTATAATAATATAGCTATTACTAATTGTGATTTTATTTTATCATGCAAGATACAGTTTTTACAATATCAACGAGAAATTATAAAAAGATTTGCTATTTTACATTGCGCGAAATTGCTACCACGTTGGCGAAACTTCATTAACTAAAAGGCAACAAAAAATACCAAATCAGACACGCTAAAAATGGAAAATACAAGGACGAAATAAATTTCAAATTCGAAATTAAATTCAAATTTTAAACGAAAATGTATGGACTAAAATACCCTTTTGGATGAAGAACCGCTATATCGAGATCTAACGGATCTCGTGATGGGCTTTCCATGCACCCAGGAAAGATGCACCTCATTGGAAGCCCCCTCCCCCCCCCTCTCTCTCTCTCTCTATATATATATCCAGTGAGAGCAAAAAGCTGTGAGAGCATGAGAGGGGTGATTATGGACCATTATATATATATATATATATATATATATATATATAGGAGTGATCATTTGAGAGCAAAAAGTTGTAAGAGCATGAGATGAGTGATTTTGGACCACTAGATTTTGTCTTCTCTTTCCTGGTTGAATTTAGTGGATCAGAATCACTCCTCTCGTGATCTCACATTTTTGCTCTCATAGGATCATTCCTCTCTCTCTTTATATGTATATGAGGAAAGAGAGACTGCTTTGTGTAACAACTAAGTTAGCTGTTACACGGAGCAATTTCCCATATTTTTTATTTTTTCCGAAAATTCTACAATTTATATTTATCTATATATTCCTCCTGTATGTCATTCGAATTTCGTCAGAAACAGAGACTCTTATGCCCTCCATCCAGAACATGTCGATTACAACAAATTTGAGACCGTTAAAATTACATATTCTAAATGGAGGACATATGAGTCTCCGTTTCTGATGGAATTTGAACAACATATAAGAGAGATATATAGATGAATATAGATGATGGAATTTTTGAAAAAAATAAAAAATTAGGAGAAATTGCTTCGTGTAACAACCAACTTTGTTGTTACACAGAACAAACAAAACAGGGAACATGATTTAATTCATAGATCAAGAGAGGAAGTCTTAAAGTCATCACAGCAACTGTTTTTATAGTTTGTTTGATTGGAATTTTGATTTAAACAATAATGACCTAAGCAACATTATATAAAAATTGACAGCGTCCCTTTTGTGTGTGTATATATAGATATCGATATAGATAGAGAGAGAGAGATATCCAGCTTTCCTCCTCCAACAGCAGCAGCACCACCACCAATGGATTCCACCACCAGCAGCCTGTGGGGAGGCAGGAAGCTCCATTCAGGAACCCTCGGCTCCCACCTCGCCACACGCCTCGTCCAGATCGGCATCCGCGACGTCTTCTCCGTCCCCGGAGACTTCAACCTCTGCCTCCTCGACCACCTCATCGCCAACCCCTCCCTCAACCTCATCGGCTGCTGCAACGAGCTCAACGCCGGCTACGCCGCCGACGGGTAACCGCTAATTACCCTGTTTCCCCACGCCTCTTCCACATAGAATTCACTATATACATCACCCAATACTCTGCCATCAAAATCGTGTGCCAATCCATGCAGCTACGCGCGGTCCCGCGGCGTGGGTGCCTGCGTGGTGACGTTCACGGTGGGGGGGCTGAGCGTGATCAACGCCATCGCCGGAGCGTACAGCGAGAACCTGCCGGTGATCTGCATCGTCGGCGGGCCGAATTCGAACGATTACGGGACGAACAGGGTGCTGCACCACACCATCGGATTGCCGGACTTCACGCAGGAGCTCAGGTGCTTCCAGACCGTGACTTGCCATCAGGTCTGATCTTTCTCATTTTATTTGGATTTTGATTACGTCTTAATTAATTCTGAGTAATACCCACTTGGATTTGATGGGGAAAGATTGGATTTTGATAGAAGGATTGTGAGATTTCTTGATAGATTTTGGGTTTCTGTGAAGGAAAAGAGACATTTTCTCCTGCGTTTTTTCAGATATAGAACATCTGATATCAGGAATTTTCGCTGGAAAAGATGAACAAGGACCATATTTTCTGGTTTTCTTATCATTTTTCAGATCATTGTCTCTAAGGCCCGGTTTGATTGGAGAATAAGCCCTGGAATAAGGGGGCAATTCTCCTCCCGACAAGGTTCCTAGTTGTACGACTATTTCTCATTATTCCATCTTATTTCACTCTTAATCTTATCTTTATCTCACCTTACCTACCTTTATTTCACCTTATTCTCCTTATTCCTATTCTCCAGCTGAACAAAGAATAGACCCTTATTCTCCTTATTTCCCATCTTTATTCCTGCTTATTTCCGAATTCAAACGCACCATAAGTATGCGTTCTAACAAAAAAAATAAATAAATGACAGCCTATAGTCTTAAGTTACTCAATTACCATCTGCTCTAATCAGGATCTTCCCTAATTAGGATCCAATCTGAAGTTCTCTGTTTGGATTATGGTTTCAGGCAGTGGTGAACAATCTGGACGACGCGCACGAGCAGATCGACACGGCGATATCGACGGCGCTGAAGGAGAGCAAGCCGGTGTACATCAGCCTCAGCTGCAATCTTCCTGGGATCCCTCACCCCACCTTCACGAAGGAGCCTGTGCCTTATTTCTTAGCTCCATGGTATTAATTAAAGTTTTATCTGTGATTAATGCTAATCTGATTTAGTATTAGATTAGTACTAATTAGAGGTGGAATTTAATACTGCTATATTGTAAGAATATAAGTATATCTAGACCCCCACACCCACATGCACCCAGCCACCTCCTCCACAAACAAAAAGAAGGGGTTTTTTATGCAATATAGCCATATGATATTCGTTACCATTTTAAAGGGGTCATGCAGGGGTAATTGTTCAAGATATCAAGGGTCATGGTGTAAATACCCGGAAAAGGAAGAAAAAAAAATCTTTTGACCTTTTTGTTGTGTATCAAACATTGCGATTATAATTTCAGTCTTTTCGCATTTGCACTCTGTTTCGAGGTTTTTAGAATCGAATCCGACACTGAATCAGAAACTTCAAAAAAAGTGTTGGATCGGATAAGACCATAAAATCAAATCGATTTAATCGAATAATGATGTTATTATTTTGGGTAATTACAATTTGGATCCTTCTCTATGGGTTCGACCTCAGAATGGATCCCTATCTTTAATTTGTAACGATTCGAGTCTCAAGGTCATTATCATAATTAACTTTTGGAGCTGATGACGAATATGTCTTTGTTTAAAAGTTGAAATCCAACTCCTTTTCCCTTCCCGACAAGGGCATTTTTGTCATGAAATCCAAAATTCCGTTTCTTAAACGGCACTGGAACCCGAATCATTACAATTTAAAGATAGGATCCATAGATGGGGATACAAACTATAATTTACCTTTTTATTTTATTTTTTAAATTCAGATTAGATTGAACGGTAAGGAAAAAATGGTTGAACCGGATAATTAAACCGGAATGGATTAGAACATGTACAGAATATACACTCAAACACACTTAAAATAAATATAAAATATATAAACAGTTAAAGTATATTACTTTATATATAAAATATTTTCTTGAATATGCAACAATAAATGGTATTAATATAGATATAAAGAGTATTTAAACTAAATACTTTAATCTATTGATAGGTTAATTATATATATATTATCCAATTCTTTCAAAAAATCAAGTTGGAGTAGTTGGTTAATACTCATTAATGGATTAGAAGATGTCATGGGTTAACATGCATCATTGCCATTATTATTTTAATAATAAATTGAAATTTGAATTGTACTTTAGTGGTTCAATTTCGATTGAACCATGTTAAATCAGGTTGCAAATACTCGATCGGACCGGTGGTCGAACCAAAATTGTGTTAATTTGACCCGAACTATAAGAACCATGTAATCAAAAATCGGTTCAGGCTCGATTTGCCGGTCCAACCAGTTGACCCGACCCCTCCAATAACACTGTTTTGTTGCCTAATAACCTCCAAAAGCCACACATTAACAAGTCGTGTAAATATGAGGGACCATTGTGTAAATTATGAAATAAGGTAGGGGTAAGTGTGAATATCCCTCGATTTAATATCTTTTCTCCTACTTCGTTATTGTGGTGAATTTCACTTTGTCCACAATTTTTGGGAGATTTTTACATGGAGTTCCTGTAAATCTCAGATGCCACACAAATATCCTCTAATGACCTCAAAGTCCACTACTTTGAACAAAAGAAAAGGAAAGCATGCAATGATACGACAACCATTAATTATTAAATTAATGGCAAGCGGTAAGAACATCGTTGTTCTTTTCATCTCGCTCCACATGATTTATTCTTATAAAACATTTGATACTACCTCGTATTCTTTATATTTATTTGGGTATCTTGCAAAGTTTACTTTTTTTTTTACATTATGCCCTTTAGATTCGCAATGCGAACAAGTCATCTGCTTTTGAAGAGAATATCGAGTTGGCCCTTAATTATCGATGTTCGATGATATCTACAAACTATCAACGTTATTTAGGATTATTCGGATGCGTGCAGTTATATGCTATACATGTGTGTTTACGTAATGGCAAATATTTTCTAAGTATATGAATGTAAAATGTCCTTTTTATTTGCATGCCCATTAACGAGTTCGTCCACTCCCACAAAGGGGCGTTTTAGTAATATATATAACGTCAAAACCAGTAGGAACGTTTCCAAAATTTTATGATAGCTCCATATCAAATATTTCCAGGAACATGGTATTTATATACGAGGAAAGGGATCCTACTCTATGGAGTAGGTAACTTACCTACTCTATTTCCTTTTTTTTTCATTTTTTTATTTTTTTTGGAAAAATACTTCCATGGATTTTCATAACTATATCCTTCTAATATGTCATTCAAATTTCGTCGGAAACAGAGACTCCTGCGGCCTCCATCCAGAACAGGAAAAATACAACAAATTTGTGATCTTTAAAAAATGACTGTATGGATGGAGGCCGTAAGAGTCTCGATTTCTAATGAAATTTGAATGACATATTAGAGGGATTAGTTATGAAAATCCATGGAAGCATTTTTTCCAAAAAATGAAAAAAATTGAAAAAAATGAAAGTGGAGTAGGTAAGTTACCTATTCCATGGAGTAGGATCTTATATATATATATATTCTATATTTCAGTTTGTTTTTTTTTTCTATATTTATTTTTGAATTAACTTCAGTGGTTTGTTAGTTGATCATTGTTAGTTGAGCGGGAACGGATTGTCCCATTGAGCGGTTCACATGATTTTGCAGTAAGAGCCTAAAAAAGTGCAAATTCGTGCGAACCGCTCGATCCACGCTTTTACCACGGGCGTCTGCAGTACTGCAGATGATCCTCACTATGGTTGAGCAGTGTGTCTTCTGTCCAAAAGATTGGTATTAAGAACTAGATGGCATCAATGCAGGAAGAGCAACGATTTGGGACTGCAGGCGGCAGTCGACGCCACCGCGCAGTTCCTGAACAAGGCCGTGAAGCCAGTGATCGTCGGAGGCCCGAAATTACGTGTGTCCAAGGCGCAACGGGCCTTCGTAGAGCTGGTCGATGCCGCCGGCTACCCGGTCGCCATAATGCCCTCTGCCAAGGGGCTGGTACCGGAGCAGCACCCGCAGTTCATCGGCACATACTGGGGTGCGGTCAGCTCCAACTTCGTCGGGGAGATCGTCGAATCCGCCGACGCGTACGTCTTTGTCGGACCGATCTTCAATGACTACAGCTCCGTCGGCTACTCACTGCTAATCAAGAAGGAGAAGGCGGTGATCGTGCAGCCCAAGCGCGTGACCATCGCCAACGGCCCGTCCTATGGCTGGGTCTTCATGGAGGAGTTCCTGACTGAGCTGGCCAAGAAACTGATCAGGAATACCACTGCTCTGGAGAACTACCACCGGATCTTCGTGCCGCGCACTCTCCCCCTTACGCGCGACGACAACGAGCCCCTCCGCGTCAACATACTCTTCAAGCACATTCAGGTATACCAGAAAATATGGATGCAAACAATTGGATACATATATATCCGTTATCGTATCATTATCTGCTATAAAATATGAATGCAGATGCAGATATTGACGGATATGAAAAGCGTATACCGATACGAAACAAATACAGATAACAGCAAAATAGTTTATAGATTTTCTTAAATATGCATATAACTACTACAATATTTACATATTAAAATGAACAAATACAGATAGATGTATATATCAAAGTGGGATATAGAAATCTATATCCATTTTACAACAAATACAAATAAGACGGTGTCTCGGATACAGATATTTCCATATCCCTTTGCATCTGGACTAGCAAAGGTTTGGTTTACTGAACTGAAAGTTTCAGATTATGTGCATCATGAACTCAATCTCTTAACCGATGAACAGGAGATGCTGACCGGTGACACTGCGGTCATCGCGGAGACCGGTGATTCGTGGTTCAATTGCCAGAAGCTCCGTCTGCCGGAGAACTGCGGGTGCGGTTGATTGTGGAGTGATTGCAGAACTGGTTTGAGCTCAATTCAGTATTGATCATGACCAGTGATTTCTGCAGGTATGAGTTCCAGATGCAGTATGGATCAATCGGTTGGTCAGTAGGTGCTACGCTCGGATACGCGCAGGCAGAGTCCTCGAAGCGCGTTATCGCCTTCATCGGCGACGGGAGCTTTCAGGTGACCATTTTACTTGGGGTTAAAATATCATTTTGAACAAACGATCCACGCAGGACATGTTTCTTCTTTTGAACAAATGATCCTGAACTACATCTTGTTTCAGGTAACCGCGCAGGACATCTCCACGATGCTCCGGTGCGGGCAGCGGAACATCATATTCCTCATAAACAATGGTGGGTACACGATCGAGGTGGAGATCCACGACGGTCCTTACAATGTGATCAAGAACTGGAACTACACCAAGTTTGTCGACGCCATCCATAATGGCGAAGGCAGATGCTGGACTAAGAAGGTGAGAAAAATCCAGACAACTTTCATCAAATAAGACTATCTGCAATATCTAATTTCGAGCATACGCTTCCTTCTTTTTCCCGATGCTAATGCAGGTGATGACAGAGAAAGATCTCGTGGAGGCGATATCGATCGCAACCGGGGACAAGAAGGATTGCTTGTGCTTCATCGAGGTCGTGGTGCACAAGGATGACACCAGCAAGGAGCTCCTCGAATGGGGCTCACGTGTTTCAGCGGCGAATAGCCGCCCCCCTTGTTCGGTCTAGAATCCGATCAAGAATCCAAGAACCGCTCGATGATGGATGGAGATGAGTGATCAATAAGGGTGCCTTTTTTGTGATTTTGAGATAGATCCTCAGCTATGAACTGTAGAAAATAAATCTGATTCTGGAAATGATTCTGAAGTTCCTTACATATAAAACATCTGGTTTTTTAACAGAAGAGTCTGTCGATTTTCGCAACAATTGTCTGCAAACTTTGATCATTGCAGTCCTTGAAAAATTCTATACATGCATTTCATGCATTTTTTAAAAAGAAAGTAAGATCAACACAACATTCTTACTAGATCTCAGATAATATACAAACAGTTTGATATAAAAGAATTGAAATGTCCCAATCCTTACGAAGTGCATTGCAAACACATATATACATTCCGACCAGTCTCCGCGAATCAGCACATAGGTAACAAAAAAGCCATTCAACGCATTCGATATACACCGACGTATGAACACCTTACTGCACACAGTTGCATTGCTGGGAACTGTGGTTTTGGTTTGCTTCTTTTCTGATAGCATGGAAGCAGAAGATCTCGTTCCCTCCAGAAAGAACCGAGGATTCAAAGCACAGACAATAGATGTAGCTTGCCTGCTCAAAATTCTTCAGCTTCAGAATCTGACTATACATATGGGCCTCGAATTATCGAGCTTCCTCCTGTTGATAAGACGCGAGGAGGATATCGTCTGAAGTCAATCTTCTTTGGAAAAATCTTGGGGCTCGCTGCTGGCGAAGGCTAACCATACGAGGGTCCCCGTGAGGTAAAAGAAAATAGACGGAGAGAACAACGACATCTGCAGTGTAAGTAAAAGACAGTGAATCACTGATAGTTTGATTGGCGCGTACCACACAATAGTAGAAAAAAAAATGGTCGCTTACACTCCAAGAATGAGTTGAGTCAAGAAGATAACCGGTCAGGGCAACACCAACTATCCCGGGTACAGCTCCCACCGTATTGGTTATGCCCTGAGACAATAATAGATGTGGTATATTGAACTTATCAAGAATTTACAGTATCCTCATCAGTTCCATGATTTATCGCGCTTAAATATGTGTGCTTTTCATGTCATTGATATGTTTTGTAAACGATTTTTTATAATCTAAAATCAGATCGTGAAGTTGTGTTGCTATGCTTATGAAACAAATACGAAATTCCGATCTTGTGTAATAACATGATGAATCAGATAGAGAGATGCATCTGATTAATATTACCAGAAGTATGCTAGCATATTCAGGAGAAATATCTTGATGAGTACAATATAACCCTGCATGAGAACCAATGCATTTTTTAGCAAGTAAAATACATAAAAAACATAAAAAAGATATTTCAATCGCTTCAAATACCTGACAAAGTAAAGCTCGATAGCGCTAGACCACTGGCGAGAATCAGCACTATCTCCCAAGGTGGTAACCCTAAATCCAAAGATGAAAGGATCATGCAAACCGCCGGAGACAAGAATCCAACAGTTTGGCAAATCTTCCTTACCTACATGTACATATAAAAGGGCACTCAAAAGGGTTTCATTGAAAAAGCATGAGAACTGGACCTAACAACTAAGTAAATTTGCAGCTGAATAGTGACAGCGTGCAAGTGAAAATCAAATCATTCAAGTGGTAAGGGTCGTAAGGCCGAATCATTTATGAGTAACCATTCCTTAAGTTTTTGCATCTTAAGGTGAGGGATGTTCATATCACATATGGATTTCATCTTGTCAGCAAGTTGAGAAATCAAGGATGGACATAGAGCAAGAGATAAAATTTTCCCATTTTTTGGAAACTCATGGAGAACTGTGTAGAACTCGATAGCGCTAGAAGGAATATAGCTGAAATATCTACTACAGTAAGAACTGTGTAACTGATAACAAGCATCTAAAGCAATCACATGAGCACATGTTTTTACAAGGTTGGTCAGTAACTGAGCTACATGTTTGGATGGCAGTGATCGATATCTTGTATGCAAGGTTCAGAAAGGTGCTCCACGCGGTTGTAAAGCGGAGTCGGGCACTCTCGCAAACCACATACGCTATACTCGTTTTATAAGCAGGAAAAAGGAATAGGGCAGTCGAGTATACCTCATATGCAGCATTATATGTATTAAGACATAAACAACCCCCGACAATAAAAAACCCCGCTCGATAAATGAGATCCTTGACCGCTGAGCAGAACCATGAGTCCACGACCCTTGTTCTACTCCAGCTCTCCAGTGAAAAGGCGAAACCCTACAGCTCCTGCTCCTCCACTTGCAACCCAGAACCTCCAGCCTCTAGCACCTCCGATTGCCACCACAGGTCGCCTTTGATCTGACACTCTTTGTCCATTGAAGCTGCTCCAGCCATCAGCACTCGAGTTGAGGTGATAAGTCTCCTCATCGACTCCCTCTCTCTCTCAGCTCTCTCCTCGCCGCCACACCTGCCAGGAGCCATTTCCTTACTCTCTCTTTGCTATCGCAACTGCCGGGAGCCATCACCTTGCTACCATTGTAAAAGTTTCTCTACACATGCGATGGAACTCGTACTACTCAGCATTTCAGTCATTGTTCTTAAATTAAAGAAAAAAAGCACTTTGGTTAGGTATTGGGGCAACATTACCTATTGGTAAATCTTTGACTTTAGGTCTTTTTTAAATTGATTCAATTGTAACATCATATGAGTATCTAGGGAATAGTTCCTTTAAAGTGAATTTTCCCAAGATACATTCCATTTTTGATTTTATTATGAATTAATTATGCAAAAATATTATATGGATCGTATTGAAAATCAAAAAACGATTTTTTTTCTTTTTTTCTTTATCTTTAGAAAAAAGATGAAATAATTGCACTGAATTTAAAATGAAAATTTATTTATTTTTAGGTAAATGAATTGCGAAACGCTTTTGTAGAATACTCAATATTTCTTTTACATCTTCTGGGCGAAAATATTCAATTTTCATAAGATCTTCACGAGTTAAAAAGTGCCTATCTTTACTGCCATATCTTTCAATTCAATTATTATTTTATTTCAATTGATTGCCATGAATGCCAAAGAAAATTGCAATTATCATTTTGGTTCAAGTGACTTCCATATCTTTCGTACATCGTCCACCATTCCTGCAGTGCATATGCATTCATTATTATGAGAAATACCCTATTAAACAACCACTTACACGAGTGGCTAATTTTTCAAATTATTTACTTCCATGCTATAGTTGGTCTTGTGCACTCTGGTTAATTCGCTCGCTCCATTTCCTTAGTATTAGACTCAGTGCGAATCATGCCTGAATTAGAAGAGACCCATTCCTTTCAAAAGACATGAGGAATGAAAGCAAGTGGAATGGATCAAAGAAAGGAGAAGAAGAGGTCTTCCAGAGGCCTTGACTGACTTGGAACTTGGTGGCTGAAACAAGTGAACCTGAAGAGTTGGTACAACATAGAAGGAACTGTTAGAATTAGATTGGTAATTGGGATATTTGATACAATTCGATGGTCAATGTAAAGTTATATTAATGTATCTCAATTCCCGAAATTCAATATTTCAACCACTTATGGGAGCTTTTTACTCTCACATCGAGAGAGAAAATTATCTTATGGCTTATACATGGGAAGTCCAGAAATCAGTCTAAGACTAGCCTAGAGGGAATTTTGGACTACCACACACGCACGTGCTGCATCGTGCTGAGTCGGGTCGAGTGCTGTTTGATATATGAGCCATATTTTGTTTTAGAATCAACATTTTTGGATGCATTGTTTACATCCAAAGCCGTAATCTGTTCCTTGATATTTGCCCATGATGTGTAACCGTACACCATGACTTAAATACATGTTTTAAGTCGTGGCCTAGAGTTACGAACATTACGATCTCTCTTGCATGCTTCCTCTTCCTCTTCATCTCTTCTTCTCGTCACCAAGTCTTGAACTCGCACCCCCATGGAAGTTTACACATGCATTCAACCAATGAGGCACTAAGACTTTGGTGACATCCCGAAATCTTCCCAGAACTTGGGAAATTTTTTGGTAATTGGTGACATCCCGAAATCTTCCCAGTTGGTTGGTAGGATCTTGGTGCCCCACTTTCATGGCTGCTCTATCGGACCAGAGGTGCGAGGAGGTTGCGGCCCTTTTGGGGGACCTGGCGGATGTCGAGGGCCTTAGAGGGGGTAGAGACCATTTTGTGTGGAGCGGGGGGGGGGGGGATTTTCTGTGAAGAAGGCATACAAGTTTTTCCGCAGGTTGCAAGGGCCAGAGCAGGGGGAGGAAGACCAAATATACACGATTATTTGGGCCAGCAATGTTCCAATGAAGATAAAGGTCTTCATGTGATTGGCGCGACATGGATGTCTACTTTCAAAGATGCGTAGGGCGAGGATACTTGGAAACGAGGACACCGTCTGCGACAGATGCAACATCGAGTAGGAGGATTCGAAGCATCTCTTCTTTGAGTGCGTTCCTTCAGGTGCAGTTTGGGAGCATGCGGACATGTCTTGGCTTAGGCTGGGGGACAATGAGTTTTAATGGAGTTTGGTGAGTGCGACTTGTGGTAACATGCAGGAGAACACGGTTGTTCCTTTTGCCTTTCTGTGGGCCATCTGGTGTGCGGGAAACAAGAAGATTTTTCAGAACTACCCATTCGTGTGTGGCAACATGTTGGGTCACTTTAGGGCTTTAGTGCTTATGTGGTAGACCTGTAATTTTCTATGTTTCGAGTTTTGACTATGGTTCCATTGAACCATAGGTTGTAAGCATTCCTCTGCTGAAATGAATAATTTTGTGGTGGTTCATCTCATTTTTTTTCGATAATTGACATGAACTGAAACTTCTCAGATCGTTTCATTTCATCCTTAGCTAATCCATGGAGCAACAACAAAAACTCGTTAGCTTGTTTCGAAACTGATTTCTCTTCAATCATTTAAAATTTCAAGAACTTAAATACTGAGTCTTTTCAATAACCAGATCTTCAATGTTGTATTTTTTTATCAAGTTGCTCCCACAAACCCTTAGCAGTCTGATAGATGCGCCATAGACATCGAACATTAGGTTTGACAAAGCAGTCAAGAAACACCCATGACAAATGCGATCATTCAGATCCACATTTGTTTTAGAGATTGTAGTGCATACAATTTTCAAAATCAAAATCAGGCCAATCGTAGTCAGCCAGATCTTCATATGTTGTTGCTAACTATTAGAAAATAGGAACGCGGAACAGAATGATAGACAAAGCATTAAGAACTAGAAAGATAAACATGAAGAACACGATTTTTACGTAGAATCCTACTCCCTAAGGAGCGAGATGAAACCACAGGAGAAGGAGAAGGCCTCAAAGGGCCATATGTTGCATTGCACTTTCTCAATGGATACAATGGATGTGGGGGTCTATATATAGACCCCACCGAGTCTCCACATCTCCAAACTGGTAGATGTGGGACTAAACTCTGGATGAGGTAAATGGATCCTGGAGGGATCCATTTACCCATCTACAACTCAAGTGGCGCACAATCAAATACTCGAACACTCTCCCTCAAGTCGGAGCATGCAATGCTCAGCTTGGACAAACAGGAAGAAACTCAACTCATGCTACATGACACTACAGACAATATCAACTCAACGTGCACAACTGTTGGCTGCTGTCGAGAATGTTGCTTTTCATGTCGCGCATGTGAGGAGGACGAATGGGTTGGAGTGTGAGTCAAACTGAATCTCCTTGCTGGAGAGCATGTGCTTTGAACTGCGCCTGTCAGAGTCACTGCAATTGGAAATGAGTCTCCTCGTAGGAGTACTCTAGCCCACCACATGTGGACAACTGCTCCATCTCTGAAACGAGCCGAACTGAAAAAGCTGTGGTGCAATCCTCATTGAGTCCACGGTCGCTAGAGAATGGAGTCCGAAAGTCTCCTCGTCGGAGAACTGGGTCTCTCCCATTTGGCCCAGAGAATGGGATCTCTACTCTGGAGTCCCTATGAAACCACATGAAAACCCAAGCCAACACGGCATAGGGAATGAGATCTCTACTATGGAGTCCCTATGGATCACATGAAAATTCTGGCTGACAAAACAATAATGATGGGGACCAATGATAATGATGGCAAACATGTGCTCATCTGAAAAGACCACATACATGTGCGCGTATGAAATTGAGGACTCAGAACCAATTGTAGAGTCTGAAATCGGATCTTGACATCTGAATCTAGAATAGAGCTGTGACTATACACAATACTCCCCCTTTCTCCCATACTAGCTGGAATACATGATATCGACTATGTTGGAAGAAGACAATAACATAAGGAAAAACCAAATAAGCCGCCATTTATATTTTTTCTTCAGCTTTTCTTGCAATTTTCCCCAACCATTTCTAATGTTTCAATAGCCGTCACATATTTTTTTAAATCATTTTTAAGACATTCAATATATTTTTTTCGGCTTTCGCAACATTTTTTTCTCCTTTTTTTGGAATTGCGTTTACGTACCTATTCTTCATTTTTTTGTTTGGTCGTAGCCTACTGGGGCCAGACATCACAAGCCCACTTGGGCTATAATCATGGTTCCCATCGGGGAACCCTCTCTGGAAGGAAATAACGTCGTCGTTGGAGAAGTACGCACAAAGCATAGGCCCAGAGCCGTGAGAGGGCAGCGACCTGGAGCACACTGCTTGGATGCAACAAAAGAAGCTTTGCCTGGGGGTTTCTTCACCGACTGGGGGAGCGCCTGCGGTAAATGGATCTCTGGAGATCGGAGGCTTGCTGCTGGGGTGCAGTCGCCAGGAACCTGGAAGCGGACCGGTGCGTGGAGGAGGATCTCGCCATTGGAAATCTAAAGGTGCAGCCTGGGATTTGAAGGTGCGATCGGCCTTGGATCTGAAGGATCGCGCCGCCAACTGAGGCATCACATCTGGGCGATACATCTGGGATTTGAAAATGTTGGAGTACGTCTGCAGCAAGAGGAAAGGGGCGGCGCGACGGGGCCTGACCTTGGGCTTGGGTTTGTCTGTGTTGGGCGGCACCGCTACATACCAACAACTCATTGCAGGGATATCGAGGGAGACAGGGGGCATGGCACTTGCGGCAAACAACGCCGCCTCGGGACCCTATTGGGTTCCCACGGGAAGAGATGGAGAAGAGATGCTGTCGGGAAACTGGGAGGAGCGATGCCTGAGGGTAGATCTGGATCTCGTGCTACTTGCTATGCGTCGAAGGCACTAGATGTGGTGGACGATCTTCACGAACTGTGGATCTAGTGTATTAGAAAGCCCTAAATTGAATCTCAAATCTAGAATGCAGAAATAATCTTCAAACGGAAATCAGAGAATACGATCTGCTTCTTCAATATTCAAGAAATTAGGGTTCCAACAAGAACCCTAGAACTAAATCTCGATTTCTCAACTAAAAATGAATACAATAAAACCCTCGAGAATCGAACCTGCTTCGATACCATGTCAGAAAATAGGAATGCGGAAGCGGAAGGATAAACATAGCATTAAGAACTAGAAAGATGAACATGAAGAACAAGATTTTTATGTGGAACCCTACTCCCAAAGGAGCGGGATGAAACCACGGGAGAAGGCTTCAAAGGGCCATATGTTGCATTGCACTTTCTCAATGGATATGAGTGTGGGGGTCTATATATAGCCCCCACTGGGTCTCCACATCTCCAAACTGGTAGATGTGGGACTAAACTCTGGATGAGGTATACCCATCTACAACTCAAGTGGCGCACAACCAAATACTCCAACACCAACATTTAAGTTCTGATCCCCAAATTTCTCTGGCATACCAATGAAATACACATGAGAGCTAAACTTCAAATCCGCAGTTTTTTTTATCATGGATATATGCTGTTTCTCTAAGATTGTTGAGAATAATTTCGCACATACATATAACATGGCATAAATGACAATCAATTTCCAGACAACATATGTATCATCTATATTTATCCATGATATGAAAGATGTCAATATAAAATTAGTAGGCATATCAATGTATAGGATTAATCCGAAAACAACCATTATTGAACAAACCAATGCGACACAGATAAAAAACTATTAGAAAACTAGAATGCGAAAGATAATCAGAGATAAAGAATAAGAATAATGAAGAACACCGTAATTTTTACATGGAATCCTACTCCCTAAGGAGCAGAATGAAACCACGGGAGAACGTCTCTAAGGGCTTATGTTTTTATCTGATACAATGGGTGTGGGGCTTCTTATATAGCCCCCACCGAGTCTCCAAGTCCCACAGATAGTAGATGTGAGACTAAACCACTAGATGTGGTAATTGGACCATGGAGGGATCCAATTACCCATATCTACATATGATGCCTATGCTCCAACACTCCCCCTCAAGCTGGAGCATGCAGTGCTCAGCTTGGACATAAAGACATAAATCTCAAACTTACAGTACAACGTACTACCGACAATATCAACTCAACACATACTATTAGGGTGGAGTATGGGCCAGGGCCGGCCCGACCCCGCCCGCTCAAGCTCGACCCAAGCCCAAGCCCACTGTCTAAATGGGCGGGCTTGGGCCACCATTTCGGCCCATCTACCAAATCGGGCCGAGCTCGGGCTCACACGTGCCCATACGGGCCGACCCGATTTACAACTCACATCAAGGCCATGCTCGCTCACCCGTTAAGCCCGGCCCGCCCACCCTCCTATCCCAACCCGCACACCCGCCCAGCTCGGCCTGCGCACTTGCCCAGCCCGTCCCACGCACCCACCCACCACCCCAACCATAGTTTCGAAACCCTACTGCAGTGGCCCCTCCCTCCCTAATTCCAAGGGTCGCCCAATCGACCCGAGGTCCCGAGTGCCGTCGCCTCCTGCTCCCTCCCCTCTATAGTCTTCACCTCACACAAAGCTCCCCGAACCCAACCCTCAACCGCTCCAGTCGTCCCTCCTCGACCGCCCGCCACCACCACCACCTCCCAGGCTCCCGTCCGGCCGTCCCCACCTATTCCGGCCTCCGGGTCTCCCTCCCTTCCTCCCTCGACCCACCGCCCAGGCCCGACTCCCTTCCCTCCCACAAACACGACTTCAGACTCCCTCCCTCGCTGGCTTCGACCTCCCTCCCTCGCCGACTCCCTTCCCACAAACGGACTTACCTGACTTCGGCGAGACTCATGGGCCGGCCCGATCCAGGCCCGACCCATCATAAATTGGGTTGGGCTCGGGCTTGGGCCCATCTGTTGACAAAAGAGCGGGATTGGGCCCGACCCGTGGGCCCGGTTTCGTAAATGGGCCTGGGTTGGGTAGGTTGGGCCCGGCCCGGCCCGAGCTCGGCCCACGCTCCACCCTATATACTATACTGTCGATTACTGTCGAGTACGTTGCTTCTCATGCCGTGCTTGTGAGGATGGACAAAAGGGCAAGAGTATGAGTCGAACTAGATCTCTTCGTCGGAGAACATGTGCTCTGTATTGCAGCTGTCAGTCACTAAAACTAGAATGAGTCTCCTTGTCGGAGTACTCTGACCCACCGCATGTAGAAGACTATGCATCATGTGGACAATTGCTGCATTTCTGAAGGGACGAACTGAAAAAGTTGTGGAAACATCCTCGTCGGAGTCCACAATCACTGGATAATGGAGCCTGAAAGTCTCCTAGTCGGGGAATTGGGTCCCTCCCATACTGGCTTAGAGAATGGGATCTCTACTCTGGAGTCCCTATGAAACCACATGAAAACCCTCGCCCACAATTGCATAGAGAATGTGATCTCTATACTGGAGTCCTTTTAGATCACATGAAAACTCTAAGATGAAAACGAAAGAAGGGGACCACACAAATAATGATCGCATACATATGAACATCAAACTGTAGACTCGAAACCAATCTGAATGTTGAGTCTGAATCTGAACTGTAGAGTCTGAAGTCTGGCCTGGAATCTGGAACTGAATCAGAGCCTTTACACAATACTCCCCCCATTCTCCCATACCTGTCGGAAAATAATGACATCGAAAAAGTTATGAGAAGACATGAAACGGTAGGGGAAACGAATAAATGACATACACCGTTCACATTTTTTCCGATTATTATCTCTCTTTTTTTGGGGAAAAAAGGGAGATAATTGTAAAAGGGATAAATTTAGATAAATTATGAAAGACCCAAGGGTTCTCTTATATAGGAGAAAAACCCATTGGATAAAATACGAAAAAAGGAAAGGATAAATAGAGGATTACAAAAGCTAAAGCAAAAAACAAAACTTGGAATTATCTAGCTACAGAAATAGCAATTATCTCAACACTCCCCCTCAAGCTGGAGCATAGATATCAATAAGACTCAGCTTGGAACAACATTTCTGATAAGGTCCTCTTGCTAGAGCCTTTGTAAGTATATCTGTTGTCTGGTCTCCAGAGCTGACATGTGTAGTAGTGATAAAACCCTTCTGTATCATGTCACGAGTGTAGTGACAATCCACCTCTATGTGCTTCGTCCTTTCATGAAAGGCTGGGTTATTTGCAATGAAGAGAGCAACTTGATTATCACACTGGAGATGCATGGGAAGAGGTACTTCTATAGTTAGATAAGTAAGAATAGATCTGACCCACATCATTTCTGTACTAGCCTGTGCCATAGCCCTGTATTCTGATTCAACACTTGATCTAGCAACCACCGTCTGCTTCTTACTTTTCCATGAAACAAGAGAATTTCCTATGAACATGGTAAATCCAGATGTAGAATTTCTATCTTTTGGACACCCAACATAATCTGCATCTGCGTATGCTGTCACTGATAGAGATGTGCCTCTACTGAAAAGAAGTCCAGTGCCAGGTGAAGTCTTCAAGTATCTTAGAATCATATGGACTTCATCCATATGTGCTTGTCTGGGCTGCTCATTGCTTACTGCAAATGCTACGTCGGGCCTGGTAATAGTTACATATAATAGCTTGCCAACCAGCTCTCTGTATCTTCTCTTGTCGACTTCCTCAGTATCATCATCATACAACTTCATGCTTGGGTCAAGCGAAGTAGTGGCAGGTCTGCAATCTGCCATACCTGTCTCTGAGAGAAGATCTATAACATATTTTCTTCGGGTCATTACAAGACCCCGTTGATTCTTGGCAAACTCTATTCCAAGAAAGTAACGTAAATGTCCAAGGTCCTTGGTCACAAACTGCTGACCTAGGAAGTCCTTGGCATCCTGAATACCCTGCTCGTCATCCCCTGTAATAATGATGTCATCAACATAAACAAGAATGACTGTAATACCTCTCTGGGTCTTCTGTATAAACAAGGAGTGATCTGTAGTTGATCTCACAAACCCCCGCTGCTCTATCAAGTCTGAGAGCTTCTGAAACCATGCTCTTGGACTCTGCTTGAGGCCATAGATAGTCTTATGTAACCTGCACACCTTATGACACTCCCCCTCAACAACGAATCCAGGTGGCTGCTACATGTAGACCTCCTCCTGTAAGTCACCATAGAGGAATGCATTTTTCACATCAAGCTGATGAAGAGGCCAATCTCGTGTTACAACAACAACAAGGAGAATACGGAGAGTAGAATGTCTGGCAACTGGGGAGAAAGTATCTTGATAGTCCACCCCATATGTTTGGGTGAACCCTCGTGCCACAAGTCTCGCCTTATAGCGATCCACACTGCCATTCGTGCGGTGTTTCACAGTGAATACCCATTTGCATCACACAACTGACGTATCAACAGGAGCAGAAACAAGACTCCACGTACCATGTGACTGTAGCGCAGCCATCTCCTCCTCCATGGCAATCCTCCAATGACTATCCTTGAGAGCCTCCTGGTATGTCCATGGTATTTGCACGGCTGACAGTGCTAGCGTAAATCTCCTGAAATCTTCTGACAACCTATTTAAAGAACTCTGGGCTGCAAGTGGGTTAGTAGCACATGTTCTTTTTGGCTTTCGCAGAGCAATTGGTATGTCAAGATCATCTGCCAAATCATGGGCCTGGGTATCTCCCTCTTGAGAGGGTACATGCTCCTCATGTCTAGAATCCTGTTGTACAGTCAATTCAGAGGTGCCATCAGTAGAAACAATATGCTCATTACATACCTGAGGCGTGCTGGATGATGGGCAAGGCTTGTGAGCAAGACGAACAGAGCGAGATTTGCGAGAAAAAACACGTGGCAAGAACTGAACCAACGGAGGAGGTGGAGGAGGTGGTGGAGGTGGTGGAATATGAGGGGTAGGTGAAGAATCAACTGAAGGTGGTGGTGGCATGTATATTTCATCATCAGAGTCAGATGGAATAAGTCTGTCACTGAAGGAGAAAAATACATGACCGATTCAAAGAAAGTAACGTCAGCACTAACAAAATATTTCTGGCTCAGTGGATCAAAGCAGCGATATCCATTTTGGGTATGAGAGTAACCGACAAACATGCACTTGATAGCTCTAGGAGAGAGCTTGTCACGCCCTGGCGAGACATCATGAACAAAGGCAACAGATCCAAACACACGAGGTGTAAGAGAGAAAAGGTCCTTCTCGGGAAACGCAATCGAGTAAGGAATCTTTTCTCCTAACACGGATGAGGGCATATGGTTAACCAAATAACAAGCAATAAGGACAACATCACCCCGGTAAGCATGAGGAGCACGACTCTGTATTAACAATGTTCTGGTTACATCAAGTAGGTGACGATGTTTGCGCTCGTCAACACCGTTTTGCTGGGAAGTGTAGATACATGATGTCCGGTGAATAATGCCATGGGATCTAGGAAACTCAGAAAGATGTAAGGTGCAAAATTCCAAGGCATTATCAGTACGAAGATACTTGACTTGGGCAGAAAAAATATTCTTTATTTCATAAATAAAATACCTAATAACAGATCCCGCATCAGATTTATTTTTTAATAAGAAAACCCAGGAAAGTCTAGAAAAATCATCCACAACTACGAGATAAAAGCGGTGTCCTTGGAGATCAGGAACACGACTAGGACCCCAAATGTCTAAATGAAGGAGCTCAAATAGCTGAGAACTGACGACTCTGACGGGATGGAAAAGGGGAACAGTGATGCTTCCCAAGTTGACATGCCTCACACTGGAAAGAGGATCTTGTAGAAATCTGAGGGAGAACATGGCATAGCTTCTGCAGAGGAAGATGTTCAAACCTAAGATGCCATAGATAAGGAGAGACAGGTTCTGTAGGTATAATGGAAACACTAGCATGAGGGGGTTGGACCAGTCTGTAGAGTCCTTGTTGCTCACGACCACATCCAATCACCCTACCGTGAGTATGTCTTGAAACACAAGAGATGAAGGGTCAAAGATGGCACGACAATGCAAATCCTTAGTGATCTGACTAATGGAAAGTAAATTCATCTGAAAAGCAGGAGCATATAAAACATTCTTCAGGCGCATGGAAGGTGTCAACTGCACCTCCCCCTGTCCTGTAACAGGTAAGTGGTCGCCATTAGCAATAACGACCCATCTGCCAGGTGGTATAGCCTTGTAGGACTTCAGCTATGTTTTGTCTCCACACAAGTGGTGAGAAGCACCAGAGTCCATAATCCATTCTGTCATGTCTGCATTTGCACTACCAGTAAAAGCATATGTGATACCTGAGGAGTTTGAAGAGGCTCTGGATACTGCAACGATATTTGTGGTGGTGTCAGCACTAGGAGTTATGATCTCTCGAATACGAGAGACGATATCATCTAGTTGAGGATCGACCTGCGAAGATGAAGTTTTCGAGGACGTAATCTGCTCTGCTGTTCGACCAGAAATAGGATATCCATGCTTCTGATAGCACATATCCTCTGTATGTCCAGGCTTGCGGCAGTAGGTGCAGGGACCACGTTGGCGTCCCCCGCCTCTTCCTCGAGGTGTGCGTCCTCTGAGCTGGGTTGTACCACCTCGACCACGAGACACGGTCATCGCTGAGGAGTGTGAAGATGTGGGTGTCGAAGGGATGACGAGCCGACTGAGACGGCTATAGGCCTCCTCTATAGGAGGAATGGTTGCTCCAGTAAGAAGATGAGTACGTGCAGCATCATATTCTTTGTCAAGTCCAACCATAAAAACTCCAACCATCGTGGAGTTCCTATATGTTTTCTGCTGCTCAGTAGACATCGTAATGGGCATATAGCTACGAAGGTTTTCAAACATACCACATAGTGAAGAATAGTAAACATGCAAGGGACGACCATTCTGCTTGGTGTTGTAGATATCAAACTGGAGTTGAAGAATCTTGGCTTCATTCTTTGCCTGGGCATAGGTGGATGCCAAAGTGTCCCACATTGCCTTCGCAGTTGGCTGAGTTAGTATATCATTAGTTATTTCTGTAGAAAGAGTCGCACAAAGCCAAACGCGTGCATACGTGTCATCTTGCTTCCAAGAAGCATTTGCTCCGGTCTTCTCCGTTGGTTCTGGATCTGTCAGGATGCGTTCTTTGTTGTTGCACTGCATGAGGGTGAGAAACTGCATGGACCATAATTCATAGTTGGTCCCATCCATCTTAACAATGGGAGCCGGACCATTGAAGGTTCCAGAGAAGATGTCACCCTTGTTGTCGGCAATGATGTGGAATAACCAAATAACAGAGTTCAACTGAAGAGTAGACAAATATAATGAAGTCTACATAATCATATGAAGGATTAGTTGTAGTGTAACTCATACAACCATCCTTGTTAATCCTTGTTATTTTCTAGGACAGAAAAAGTGAAACATGCAGAACTGTTAATAGATAAGGCATACGATCTGGACGCAGAACGTCAAGGTTCTCACGCACGGATCCTAGACGTGAAGGCCAAGTCGTTGGGCAGGTCGCAGGGCCGAGGCGCGCCTGGACAGATGCTGGGCTTAGGCGACAGAGGGAGATGTCGCAACACCGCTTGCGAGGTCGAGGCCGAGGAACACCGAGCGCCTGGGGTCAGGCCGAGGAGCGCAGATGTCGCAGCGAGGCCGGGGAGCGCCTGGGGTCGAGGTCACGTAGATGCGCGATGGGCGAGGGGTGCGCAGATGCAGCGAGGTCGAGGGGCGCCGAGCGCCTGGGGTCAGGCACGGCGAGGGGCGCCGCCCAGGCACGCGCGTACGAGGTGTCGAAGAGGCGTGGGGGCACGGGTTAGGTTTAACAATGGATTAGGGATGGAAAGATGGCTCTGATACCATGTAAAAGGGATAAACTTAGATAAATTATGAAAGACCCAAGGGTTCTCTTATATAGGAGAAAAACCCATTGAATAAAATGCAAAAAAAGGAAAGGATAAATAGAGGATTACAAAAGATAAAGCAAAAAACAAAACTTGGAATTATCTAACTACAGAAATAGCAATTATCTCAACAATAATAATCAGAAAAAAGGACAAAGTCCTTTTATTTAACTCAGCTATGGCCAGTCTCAAGCTTGGGTAAATGAGAAGGGTTGCGTTAGGTAGCCGACAGCCAGCGTAAAACAGTCAGAGACAACTTCCTAAATAATATATATATATATATATATTTAAAAATACTATTTGGGAAGTCGCCTCATGACAGTTGGATCTTTTCAACATGGATTCAAGCAAACATACATATTTCATTGGGGCCTTCCCTACTTACGACGCGTTGCATCGCCCGAACGCAATGAAAAATTGGCAAGGGACGTTACATCGCAGCATGGATGTAGTTCAAAATTTGCAAAGGTTCTCGCATGAGTAACACATGCGGGTAATTAAGTTAGTTCCGCTGCATCACCGCCCGGATGCAGTCCAAAATTTACAAGGGTTCTCGCATAATGGACGCATGCGAGTAAAGAAGTTAGTCCAAAAGAGATTGCAATAGAAGTTGCAGATTGGTAGTTAGAATATTGGTACTTTAACTGAAAATTTGATGGAGATGGTGGATACGATGGAAAGAAGGAAGATTCATATACTATGTCTTCAAGAGACTAAATGGGTTGGAAAGAAAGCGAGGGAGATCGAGAAAACATGCTTTAAACTTTGGTATTCAGGTAAAAATAAGGGTAGAAACAGTGTTGGAGTGATTGTTCCTAAGAATATGAAGGATTGTGTGGTTGAGGTGCAAAGATTCAGGGATTGGATTATTTTACTAAAAGTGGTGCTTGAAGAAATTCTAAATATAGTCTCAGTTTATGCACCGTAAATTGGTTTAGATGAAAGGACTAAACAAGCTTTTTGAGAGGATCTTGATAAGATTTTACAAGGAATCCCACAAAGAAAGATGATTTGCATGGGTGGAGATCTTAATGGACATGTGAGAAAAGATGATTCAGGGTATGCTAGTCTTCATGTAGGACATGGTTTTGGGGATAGAAATGAAGAGGGAAAAGTCATCCTGGATTTTTTAACGGCATATGATCTTTTCATAGCAAACACCCTCTTCAAGAAGAGGGAGGAGCATTTAATTACTTATAAGAGTGGACCAACTAGAACACAAATAGATTACTTTACGTTGAGGAGAGAGATCGATTGTGTTGTAAAGACTGCAAAGTAATCCCAAGAGAGAGTTGGACAACCCAACATCGTTTGTTAGTCTTGGATGTTTAAATAAAAAGGCTAGTAAAGAAAAGGAGGGTTCCTAAGATCATTAGAACTAGATGGTGGAATCTGCCACTGAAGCAATCGGGCTTCAGGGAGAAGATTTTAGAAGACTTATCTTAGGATTGTAATGGAAGTGCAAACGAGATGTGAGAGTTAGTAGCATCTTGTATCCGAAAGGTAGCTAAAGAGATGCTAGGCGAGTCAAAGGGAGAAGCCCCATGTCAAAAGGAGGCTTGGTGGTGGAGTGAAGGGGTGCAAGAGAAGCTAAAAATTAAAAGAGCATGCTTTAAAGCTATGTCTAAGGATAGAACAGAGGAAGCTGTCATAAACTACAAAATAACGAAGAATGAAGCAAAGAAGGCTGTAAGCGAAGCTAAGTCAAAAGCTTATAAAATTTTGTATAAAAATCTCGACTCTAAGGAGGGACAGAAGGATATATTCATGTTGGCCAAAGCAAGAGAAAGAAAGACCAAAGACCTTTCTCAAGTGAGATGCATTAAAGACGAGGAATGTCACGTGCTAGTTACTCAGAAAGATATAGAGACTAGATGGGAGCAGTACTTCCATAAACTTTTCATTGGGGACGGAAATAGAGAGATCACTTTGGGTGAACTTGCTAGTAGTGAAAGTTACTTGAATCTTGCAATCTATAAACGGATACAGAGAAAGGAAGTAGAGGAGGCTTTGAAGGTTATGAGACCTGGGAAAGGTGGAGGACCGGATGACATCCCTGTAGAAGTATGGAGAGTTTTAGGTGAGCACGGTTTGACTTGGCTTACGAATCTATTCAATGTTATTTGGTGAAGCAAGAAAATGTCTAAAGATTGGAGGAGGAGTATCGTAGTGCCTCTTTATAAGAATAAAGGAGACATTCACAATTGTTTAAATTACAGAGGTATCAAGCTGATGAGTCACACTATGAAAATTTGAGAACGTGTGATCGAAAGAAGGTTGAGGCTAGTTTCCAATGAAAAAGAAAACCAATTTGGATTCATGCCAAGTCGCTCAACTATTGAAGCCATCCATTTGCTGAGGAGAACAATGGAGATTTATAGAGCTAAAAGGAATAACCTCCAAATGATCTTTATTGATTTGGATAAGGCTTATGATTCTGTCCCATGAGAGATATTGTGGAGAGTTTTGGAGAAGAGAAAGGTACCTATCCTATACATTAACCTCATAAAGGACATGTATGATAAGGCTTTATCTTGTGTAAGGACTCCATCTAGGAAGACTGGCTATTTTGACATCAACATTGGTTTACATCAAGTTTTAGCTTAGTCTATTTCTTTTTACGTTGATTATGGACGAGTTGACAAGTCACATTCATGATGAGTTACCGTGGTGTATGTTATTTGCTGATGATATTGTGTTGATTGACGAGACTAGAGATGGAGTAAATGAGAAGCTTGAGGTCTGGAGCCATGAGTTGGAGAGTAAATGATTTTGTATAAGTAGGGCTAAGACAGAATATATGGAGTGCACCTTTGATGGAAGCAATGGTGAAGGAATCATGGTGAAGATTGGTGACGATAACATTCAGAAGAGAGCTTCTTTTAGATATCTGGGATCCATTTTGCAACATGATGGGGAAATTGATGGAGATGGTACTAATAGAATAAATACAGGCTGGTTAAGTGGAGAGGAGCCTCTGTTGTTCTCTGTGATAAGAAAATTTCTTAAAAATTAAAGGAAAGTTTTACAAAGCAGTTGTGAGACCTGCTATGCTGTATGGATCTTAATGTTGGCCTGTGAACCATAGACATGTGCAGAGAATGGCTGTAGCAGAAATGAAAATGCTAAGGTGAATGTGTGAACACACACGTAAAGATCGGATTCGGAATGATGCAATCAAAAAGAAAGTTGGTGTAGCTCCGATCGAGGATAAGATGCGAGAAAACAGCTTAAGATGGTTTGGTCATTTGCAAAGAAGATCAACTGATGCACCGGTTAGGAGATGCGAGTGCTGGGATGTTGAGCCGGCTAAGAAAGGGCGAGGACGGCCCAAGAAGTGTTGGAAAGAGACCATATGAAGGGACCTTAGTTTTGTGGATATAAGCTCGGGATTGACCCAAGATGGATCTGAATGGAGGTGAAGAATCCATGTAACTGACCCTACTTAATTGTGGGAAAAGGCTTTGTTGTTGTTGTATTATCTCCTTTTTTTAAAGCCATCTTTTCTTTTTTTAATAAGCCATTCCCTTTTTCCACATGGAGGTATTGCACGAGATCTGGAGCCTTCGCTTGGAGTTGCGTGGGGCTTCTTCTTCGAGATTTGATTGGTGTCGGGTGCACCATCACCTGGGATCGGTTGTGCCATCACGCAAGAGGATCTTTTGGAGGGGTTGGGATCAGTTGGGATCTTCTGCGCCTCTTTCGAAGATGTGGCTTCTCGTGCCACCGTAGCTGCCATAGATGACCTGTAGGAGTATCGTGGGGGTGCACCACTGAGGTGCGAGTGCTATTGCCGCCTCGGGTTCCTCCATGGTCACCGATCTGAAGTTTTTATTGATGACAACTGGCTCTAGAACTTGCGCATATGCGCATGATGAATTTTGAAAACCTTATCGATTATGAAGATGATGAAACTCCACCCAATATGGGGCTTGGAAGAGCATATGGTGTAGCAACGAGGTGATAGAACTTGCGTAGCAAATTGTTGTTGACAATAAAACTTGGCTTGGAGATGTCGATGGCGCTTGATAATTAGGGTTTCAGAAAACCCTCGAATCTCTGGCGAAGATGACGATCTTCAGAACTTGAATCTTTAAAATTCTTATAGATTTGGATTTCATAAGAAAAACCCTAAAACTTGATCTTGAACAATCATGGACACGAACTTGAATTGAACAATAATAAATCGCGCAAATCGATCTTCCGAAAATCAGTTACGATGGAAAATTAGGGTTTCATGAAACCCTAAAAACTGAAACACAAACATGAACGATCTTAAACAATATATGAACATGAATAAATAATCTTCAAAATCAAGAATCGACCCGATTAGAAAACTAGAATGCGGAAGTGTAATCAAAGATAAATAATAAGAATAATGAAGAACATTGGGATTTTTACATGGAACCCTACTCCCTAAGGAGTGGGATGAAACCACGGGAGAATGCCTCAAAGGGCTTTTGTTTCTATTATGTTTCTTATCTGATACAATGGGTGCGGGGCTTCTTATATAGTCTCCACCGAGTCTTCAAGTCCCACAGATAGTAGATGCGAGACAAAGCCATTGTATGTGATAATTGGACCCTGGAGGGATTCAACTACCCATAATATGGTGCCAATGCTCCAACAAAAACGAAAAGTAAGATATATCACTAAAGCATTCCAAAGAGCTTCCCTTAGAGAGACAACAACCCCACATTACCGGTGCACATGGTACTAACGTGCCACTCCTAGGGTACGACAATTACACGCTCGTATATGCTGTGTACAGTGCAAGAGCATCCTCGAAAGTCACCTCTGTGTACAAAACTGAGAATCGGAGAAAAGGGAACACTTGCACACAAAGAGAAAGAGGAAGCAAACAAGAGATAACATAATATTCGTAACCCTAGGTCACAAGACTCACAACTTAAAACATTTACTTAAGTCATGGTGGACAATTACACATCATGGGCTAATATCAAGGGACGGATTATGACTTTGGAATGAAAATGACCCATACGAAAATGCAGATATGAAAAATAAAATATGGCTCATAGATCAACAACCCACACATACACTCGTACTCGGCTCGACCCGGCACGACGCGATGGGCAGGCGCGCGCGGGCACATGCGGCCACGTGCGTGGTAGTCCAAAATCAATCTAGGACCAGAATAAAGGGAATTTTGGACTACCACACACATACACGTGCGCTCGCCCATTGGACCGGGTGAGAATTCAGGTTGATCTCTGAGCCATATTTTGTTTTTGGACCCACATTTTCGAATATGTCGTTTGAATTCCAAAGCCGTAATTCGTCCCTTGATATCCACCCATGATGTGTGTTATAAAATATGAAGAATGCGGAAGCGAACATGGAAAAGATAAAGAACAAGAAAGAACGCGGGATTTTAACGTGGAACCCTACTCCGTGAGGAGCGGGATGAAACCACGGGAGAAGCCCTCAAAGGGGCATGCTATGCATTTCTTTTTCTCAATGAGTACAGGAGGTCTGGGGCTCCTTATATAGCCTTCCCAGAGCCTCCAAGTCCCACCGTTGGTCCATGTGGGACTAAACACATGATGGGGTAAATGGATCTTCTCCAGGATCCATTTACCCTGCTACAACTCAATAGGTGCACTACCAAATACTCCAACACTCCCCCTCAAGCTGGAGCATGCAATGCTCAGCTTGGACAAACAAACAGAAAGAAACTCAACTCACGCTACAGGACACTACGGACAATATCAACCCAACGCGCACATGCTGCAGTCGAGGACGTTGCTTCTCATGTCGTACAGGTGAGGAGGACGAACGGGCTGGAGTGTGAGTCAACTGAAGACTCGGAATCTGACCATCGAGTCTGAAACTGCACCTGAAGTCTCCTCGTCGGAGAACTGGGTCTCTCCCATCTGGCTCAGAGAATGGTGCACTGCTCTGGTGTACCTATGATACCACATGAAAACCCTTACCCTCAATGGCATAGGGAATGGTCCTCTGCTCTGGAGTCCCTATGGCTCACATGAAAACTCTGGCCGAACAACAAGAATCATGATGGGGACCTCTGACAATGATGGCAACATATGCTCATCTGAAATAAGACCGCAAACTCGTGCGTGTCTGAAACTGGAGACTCGGAAGACAATTGCCGAGTCTGAACAACTGCGCATCAAACTGGGACTCGGAACCTGAACGTCGAGTCTGGAATTGTGCATGGAAAATTCTTCATCTGAAAACCGTAGAGTCTGAAAATCGGTTGGTCTGGAGAATTTGCAATCTAGAACATCTGGATAGACCTGTGACTCTACATATATACTCCCCCTTTCTCCCATACCGGTCGGAAAACAGAGAAATCAACCAAGTTGGGAGAAGACAACACAATGGGGAAAACAAAACATCACTTGCGGCTTTTCTTTTCCTTTTTTTTAATAAGTCGTCACCCTTTTTTTTGTAAGCCGTTACCTTTTTTTTCGGCTTTTACATCACACTGTTTTTTTAAATGCATACGGCTTTTCTTTGTATGCGACCCTTTTTTTCCCTTTTTTTTTTTCACATAAGGTTTTTTTTTTGTATGCAACCTCCTCTTTTTTTGTAGTTTTTTTTTCCGCTGGAGCACTCCCCCCCTTTTTTTTAATATCGTTGTGGCCCACTTGGCCCATAATGGCAACGAAACAGATATTTTGTTTTAAATAAAAACACACGGGGCCTAGGGTTCCCACACCTTGGGAATAGGGTTCCCTGGGAACCTTCTTCAACAGCCGCCGCCTCGTGGGGCATCTTTTCTGTCGCCCCCGTCTGCTGCCATAGGAGAGAGCTCGCCACTAGAAGGGAGATCAGAGGATGCGCCTCCATTGCCTGGGAATAGGGCTTGCGCACATGGGGGTGCCACCGCCACTGGGGTTCCCAGTTGAGAACCCATCGACTGGGACTGGTGTCGAGGTGTTGCGCCTGATGGAGTACTTGGGGCGGAGTCGGAGCGTGGGGGTGTGCCATTCTGGAAGATCTCGCCATTCTGGAAGGGCTTCGAGTGCCCAGGAGGTACCGCCAGATGAAGCACGGACTTTGCGCGCAGATGCGCCAGGCGATTTGGAACAGGAGGTCGCGCGCGTTTGCAACGATGAACGCCGCCGTGGAGATGCGCCTGGATGTCGCCTGGAGCGCAAGGGGTACTGCGTCGCCTGGAGGCTAGGGTTACACCGAACCCGCAGCCCTAGGAGAGCAGCACGCTGGAGAATAGATGCAGCCATCGCTGCCTAATGGAATCTGGAGAGGCTTGGCTGAGACGACGATCTGGAGTACTGCCTGGGCACGACTTGGATGTTGCAGCCACCTGGAACGTGTTGAAGGATTTGGAGCACGACCATGTGCTGCACACCTTGCTCAGATCTGGAATGAGATAAGATGCCGCCTCATGCAGCAAGGGCGCCGATAACATCGTAAACAAAGTACATAACAAAACTCCCTTGACGGTCTTCAAGAACTAACATGATAAGGGTTTCCCACGAAACCCTAGAAAATAAACTGGAGAACCTCCTTGATGAATCACCGCTCAAACAATTTTTTTTTCAAAAATCGAATCTCGAATAACATCAAAGAATTTAAAAACCTCGAGAATCGACCCGCTCTGATACCATGTTATAAAATATGAAGAATGCGGAAGCGAACATGGAAAAGATAAAGAACAAGAAAGAACGCGGGATTTTAACGTGGAACCCTACTCCGTGAGGAGCGGGATGAAACCACGGGAGAAGCCCTCAAAGGGGCATGCTATGCATTTCTTTTTCTCAATGAGTACAGGAGGTCTGGGGCTCCTTATATAGCCTTCCCAGAGCCTCCAAGTCCAACCGTTGGTCCATGTGGGACTAAACACATGATGGGGTAAATGGATCTTCTCCAGGATCCATTTACCCTGCTACAACTCAATAGGTGCACTACCAAATACTCCAACAATGTGTAATCGTCCACCACGACTAAAATACATGTTTTAAGTTGTGATCTTGGGTTATGAACATTACGATCTCTCTCGCTTGCTTCCTCTTTCTTTTTGTGTGCCAATGTTACTTCTCCTCCGATCTTGGTTTCGTCCACAAATGTGATTTTCGAGGACGCTCTTGCATGGTGCACACCGTATACGAGCGTGTGACCGTTGTGCCCTGGGAGTTGCACATCAGTACCCCGTGCGTTGATAAACCGAGGGTGCTGTCTCTCTAAGGGGAGTTATTCAGAATGCTTCGGTGATATCTTTAACTTTCTCTTTTCGTTTTTTATGTCGTATTGGTTTGTTTGATCATGTTTGTTTCTAGATTAATCCTTGTTGGAGTATTTGGTTGCGTGCCATATGTATGCGAGATGGGTAATTGGATCTTGGAGAGGATCCACTTACCCCATACAGGGTTTAGTACCACATCTACCACCTGTGGGATGTAAAGACTCCGTGGGTGCTATATATACAGCCCCACACCCCTGTAGTCCATTGAGAAAGTGCAATACATAACATGCTCCTATGAGGGCTTCTCCCGTGGTTTCATCCCGCTCTTCACGGAGTAGGGTTCCACGTTAAATCCCGCATTCTTCATATGTTCTTTATCTTTTTCCATGTTCGCTTCCGTATATTTATTTTCTAACATGGTACCAGAGTGGGTTAGATTCTCGATTGAATTCTTGATTTTTTTTCGAGAATTGAGAGAAGATTCATTTTATTCGTTGTTCAATAAGTTCTAGGGTTCTTTTGAAACCCTAATCTCGATGGAGGTGTTTCTCCAAATTCTTCATCTCTAGGGTATATCGATCTCCACAACGACGCATCAGGAGGGTTCATTATGGAACTCTAAATCAGAAACAACATCAACATCCAGGCACGATTTCCAAACATCAGAGACGGCACAGCTGCACATCACGCAGGCAACCCATGTATCATCCTAGTGGGAGATAAGAACCCTAGCGCACTCCTTGCGCATATAGTATCAGAAGAAAGAAGAAACACAGTCGGCGTAGAGGCACCGTCAGGCTTCAGGCGCTTCTTGCTGTGAATGAAGAGCACCTTGTGGTCCCTTCTCTAGCGATACACCAAGAGGCGCAATCATCAAAGGCATTTCTTATTCTGGCTGTGCGATTATCTCCAAGGCGACAGGCCCTCCAGGCAGAACCCCCCCTAGATGACGCATCGCGCCTCTCAGTGCTCCAATCGGTCGTCCCTCCTGCGCACAGCAGCGCACCCTCCTCATCACTCGAACCTCCAGGCGGAGGTCCCTTTTTAGGCGATACCCCAGCCTTGTGCGGTGCTCACTCCAGGCGGCAAGCCTCCTCCATCCCCAGGCAAAGCGGCGATCTCCCTCCAGTGGCGAGCCCTCGCGTTCCCAGCGCGAACTCGCGGGTAGCACATCTCCTGCCCACCTTCGCGCCTCCGGGCGGACGAGCATTCCTTCCTGATTTCTAGCCGCAAACACCAGGCGGAGGTAGATCTCCTCCATCTAACGCTCCCTCTCTCTCGGGCGAAGGTAGATCTCTTCCATCTCTGCATCTCCCCTAGTGGCGGCGGCATGTGCAACGCCCCTTCGGGGCTGTGGCCTTCAAGAGGGTGCCGATGGAACCCTAAATAAAAGGTCCCACGTGGGATACTTAAAAAAATCTTTTTTTGCTGCCATCGTAAGTACTGAAAAGGGCCTCCTGGTTAGCGGCGCGTAGCCCTAGCGGGTGAATCTCATCCCTGTTAGCGGCGCGCCTTGCGCTCCAGTTCGTGCACAACGACGACGGGAGATCACAACAGTACCATCTCCTCCGTAGAGGCACCAGGCAGTGCCCCTCGAGCCCCCTCCTTTCAAGCCAAGGCGGCGCAGGCGACTCTCCTGCGCGGGGAACCCATGGGGGCGGCATCCGGGTTGCCGATATTGGAGGCTCTAAGTGGACCCTGCCCAGTTGTTTAAAAAAAATTATGTGATGGTCCAATTCGACCGTGAGACCAGTGAGAGTGCCGAACAGAATATTTAAAAAAAAGAGACAGAGAGAGTTTGGGCCATGTTTGGGCAAACGTTCGGTTTAAAAAAAATGAAACAAAAATGAAGAGAAAAAGGCGTGTACAAATAAAAAAGCCGTGCGCAAATTTAAAAAAAAGTTTGATGAAAAGCCAAAAAAATGATGGAATGACTTATGTTTAAAAAAATGGCGGCTATTTAAAAAAACATGGACAAGAAGCTGCAAGGAAGTTTTTGAGAATATTCATGTGAACCCCCAATTTCTTTGTTTTCTCCCAACTTTGTCGATGTTGATTTTCCGACAAGTATGGGAGAAAGGGAGAGTATTGTGTAGAGTTCTTCTTCGTCCATGATTCAGATTCTTCAGATTTCGGTTCAGATCCAGATTGATCCAGATTCTCTAGGCCCGACATTGTTCAAACTCTACAGTTGTTCAGACTCGACATTCAGATTGGTCAGAGTCCAAGTTCGATGCACTCCATGTTGAGGCTCATTTTCGAGTTCTCCAGAGAGAGACTCATTTTCAGACACGTATATGTTTGCGGTCTTTTCAGATGAGCACATGTATGCCATCTTTTGTAGTGGTCCCCATCTTTCTTCATGTTGTTTCAGCCAGAGTTTTCATGTGAGCCATAGGGACTCCAGAGTAGAGGAACATTCCCTATGCCATGTTGACAAAGGGTTTTCATGTGTATCATAAGGACACCAAAGTAGTGTACCATTCTCTGTGCCAGATGGGAGAGACCCAGTTATCCGACGAGGAGACTTATTCAGACTCCATTCTCCAGCGACCGTGGACTCCGACGAGGATTGCACAGCCACGACCCTTTTCAGTTAGGCCCTTTTCAGAGATGGAGCAGTTGTCCACATTATTGTGGCGGGCTAGAGTACTCCGACGAGGAGACTCATTTTCCAGTTGCAACGACTCTGACAGGCGCAATTCAAAGCGCATGCTCTCCGACGAGGAGATTCACAGACTCACACTCCAACCCATTCGTCCTCCTCACATGCACGACATGAGAAGCAACGTCCTCGACAGCAGCAGTTGTGCGCGTTGGGTTGATATTGTCTGTGGTGTCCTGTAGCGTGGGCTGGGTGTCTTTCTGTTTGTCCAAGCTGAGCATTGCATGCTCCAGCTTGAGGGGCAGTGTTGGAGTATTTAGTTGCGTTCCATATGTATGCGACATGGGTAATTGGATCTTGGAGAGGATCTATTTACCACATCCAGGGTTTAGTACCACATCTACCACCTGTGGGATGTGGAGACTCTGTGGGTGCTATATATACAGCCCCACACCCCTGTAGCCCATTGAGAAAGTGCAATGCACAACATGCTCCTATGAGGGCTTCTCCCGTGGTTTCATCTCGCTCCTCACAGAGTAGGGTTCCACGTTAAATCCCGCGTTCTTCATACGTTCTTTATCTTTTTCCATGTCCGCTTCCACATATTTATTTTCTAATAATCCTATACATCGATGTGCATGCTATTTTTATATTGACATTTTCATATCATGGATAAATATGTTTGATAGACATGATGCATGGTTGAAATTTCTATCATGTTATATATATATATGCGAAATTATTCTCAACAATAACCAAATGAATGTAGGTGCATTACCAAATGTTGATGTTGCAAATAACAGAAGCAATTATACACAAACACAATCAATCAAGCAGGACACAAATGCATGGATTTACAAGGTTCACTCATAATTGGGCTACATCCTTGGGCAACGATGAATGATTTTCACTAAGTGGAGAAAGAAGAAAACTACAAAGGATACTGAGAGCAACAACCCTAACGAGTTTATATACTACAACAAGAATCCCAACTGATTGGGTATGGTGGCACAGGAGACATCAGACAATTCTTCAACTAGGTTCAACAGAACAGATGATTATGATTCAAGGTAAAACAATTGATAAAGAAGAAGAATTTATCACAGATTCTAACGACGATGATGAAGAAGTTCCCTCTATTATTTTTGACGACATAGATTACGAATTTAGTCATTGGTGTCTGAACCTTTGTTTGGGATACCATTATTTATAATAAACTTTTTCATCTAAATGGATGATTTTTCGAAATGATTTGCTTGACATAGTAAAAAGGTCTATATATTTTATCTATGAAAATATCTAATATTAGAATTTAATATTATATTTTTAAGTTTTTATTATAATATACCAACCACATAATTCACATATACTTCTGCATACCCCACTGCCTATCTACTTACTCTCTTTAGATCGCCTAACTGAATGAATACCACATACCAACTTTCTAAACCTTACTGCTATATTGTATTGAGATATTTGTATCTCTCAGTACTTTATTTTATATTTCATATTTCCTCTGTCTCCTTTATGTAATTTCCATATAGAGCTTTTCTCCTATATAAGAGAGATCTAGGGCTACGTTGAACAGACAATTCTTTACATGACTTTCCACATGGTATCAAAGCATCGGTCCTAGGTCGGAGCACGTACCCTACCTATCCCACCCCACCAAAACCCTAACACGACCCTCACCTCGCAGTTGCCGCCGCGATTTCCAAGCAGAGCAGTCGCAGACCTGCCGCTGAAGCAGCCAAGGGTTGTCGCCTCTGTTCGAAGCCATACCAGCAGCAGCAACAACCTCGTTGATGCTGTCATTGTTACTGACAACCTAGGGATGCATCGCCATTGTCGCTGGCAACCCGAGCCGTTAGCCGCTTGCAGCTCCCCATTCGACGTCCTTCGAGGTTTGAAAATCACTCAGAACAGGCGATTTGATATTCCTATTCAGTCTGATTTTTGGGTTTCAAGGGTGTGATTCAATCATCTAAAATCACCATAGTTACCCAGAGAGCCCTCCAACGGATGAATGCATGCTTGTGTAGACGCAACCATTCTTGTCTACAACCCTGGTCTGTGTCACTATTGTCATTATGTTAGACAACAGAGTCGACTCCAACATTGATGTCTCATCCATGAGCGCCTTCAAAGGTCCAACATCCATTGTCAAGATGAATGGAACAAACTATGAATTGTGTGTTATGCAATTCATGAGCCTAATGCAATGTAATGACAAGAAGCCCATCCTCACGTAGGATTAGCAAAGCGACAAGACTAGGGTTAATGCCTCGTGGGAGGTAGATGATGCATATATGCGTGTGTGGCTGTCTGGAACTATGGTAATGCAGATTGCCATTGATATTTTGAGTCATCCTACTGCAAATGCTATGTGGGATATTCTCACCGCTACATACTCCCCAACAAAAAATGAGTTGAAGATACTGCAACTTCAACATGATATCTTCACATCGAGCAGAATGAGTGTCCTCTCTATACCCTTTACACCTCTCTAAGGGGTATGTTTGAGAAGTTTCATGGTTTCATTTCCTTGATTGCTACACCAAAACAACTCAAGGCATATAGAGATTTGTTATAAAATATGAAGAATGCGGAAGCAGAATGATAAACAGAGCATAAAGATAGAGAAGGATAAAACATCAAAGAACACAAGATTTAACGTGGAACCCTACTCCGTGAGGAGCGGGATGAAACCACGGGAGAAGCCCTCAAAGGGGCGTGTTATGCATTGCACTTTCTCAAAGGTTACAATGGGTGTGAGGCTCTTTATATAGCCCCGCCAATAAGACCAAAAGTCACCACTCCAAGGTGTGGTACTAAACATTGCCCACCAAGGCCATTCTTCAACACTCCCCCTCAAGCTAAGCATGCAATACTAAGCTTGGATAAACAAAAAATACATCCACTCACATTCAAAGTACATGAAACAACATACAATGTCAACTCAACGCACGTTGTCGATTGCTGCCTGTAACGTCCATATCCTAACAAACCCGAACTCGTCCGATTTTGGGTCCAATGAACCCAATAACGTTGTTGGTCAATGCCAAACAACCAAAAACGGTAAATGTATTATGAATCAAAAGTCGTTCGGGCGAAATTGACCGAAAAACGGTCGCATCGTAGCGCGCGCCGTGAAAAAGCCGCGACGCAAATTCAGAAACTGCAAAATGAACCAAGACCATCATTAGATCCGATTCGACGACACAAGACCAACGGAATCGACCGTTCGTCAATCGGAGGTCATATGATAAATTAAATTACAAAATTTAGTCTTAAACAAAAGCCGTATCCGAAAATTTCGGGTATTCGAAACTCGACCGAAAGTATATCAACATTATACTCATATTGACCGTCATTTTGAGACGGTCAAAACAAGATATTGTGCGTCAAATTCCGAGACCCGAGGAGCGCATACGGTTCATTTTAAGTTTGTAAAAAAATAAAAAAAAATAAAAAAATAAAACCTTAGTTTCAGTAGCAGTCGGCTACTGTTTGTGTAATATATATATATATATATGTTTTTTTTTCTTTTAGCCACCTAAACCCAATTACCACCACTTGCCCTCAAGTATTTCCACTTGGCAACCAAAGGCCTCCTCTCTTCTTATTATTAATATCCAGCCCACTTCCCTCTTTCCTTTCTCTTTCATTCCAACGAAACCCTCCTCCCCCATCGTCTACTCTCCTTCCTTCCTACTTCTTTTCTCCATTTTAACAACAATTTTCCCCTCTTTGTTAAAGTTGAGCTGTAACAACATCATCCACACTTCTCAGCTGGATTTTTCAACACCTCCAAGCTACTGCAGCCTTTGTTGCTGAATTTATTTTTGGAATTTCCTCTGCATGCAAGCCGTAAGAGCCCTTCCCTCTCTTCTTCTTTTCTCCCAAACATCTTCTTTTCATTCTCCTCATTTAGTCCAGCCGTAGATAGCTCCTGCAACCTCTTTTTGGAGTCCCAAACAGCAACAAGATTAGATTCCTATTGCTGGATTTTGGAGCTTCATTCAAAGAAATTGTTCCAGATACAATTTCAGCATCTAGTGAAGCCATTCTGGAGCTGTGTGCATGCTTTGGATTCCAAAACTTGGAGAAATCACAGGTACAATCCCTTTTCCATTCTTTTGCTGCCATGCATTGCAGTTCTACCCCATCCTTTTCCTTGACTCTCCAATATACTGAGAAGAAATGGCTCTCTGAAAGTTTACTGCCGACATGTGATTATTATTTTTTTCTTTTAAAGAAGTTCAATTTATATAATTCTATATAGATCTGTTTCTATAATTAGATTGGTTGGAGGAGTCAGTTTGAGCTGGAAGGAGTTTGCATTAGTTTTGTTATTTACTAAAATGAACAGATATAATATAATTTTATCTTTGAAACATCCAACTCAGAAATTCTCTCTGGGTGCATCAATTGATAAGCACTTATATTATATATTCTTTCGAGACACATCCTCACAAGACTGGTGGAATCAACATGTCACCAAATCTATAAAGTCGATGTTAATTCCATTAGTTGGACCAATGTGGTCTTACCAAATCAGATTGGACAGAAAAGTTCAATCTATCATGTTTCAACGGTAGGGGGAACATGCCAAGTCCAGATAGAAGGTCAAAATGATTCTGATGAAATCCGGATGCTTGATGACTAATGAATCAAAGAAGGCAAAGGACTGTGGAATAGGGTAAATGGGAGGTCCAAGGGTCACGATCCAGTACAAATATCTGGTTAAAACTTGATCTAATTCAATGACTTATTGGCCATGGATTGGTAGAGCATACAAATAAGAAATAGAGTACTTGTTATAAGGAGACAATATCGAAATTCTAGTTTTAGTCTGTACTTAAATCATCCAATATTGTGGGGTTGGCCCTTAAGTAGAACAAGAAGATGCATGAACTTAATAAAAAAAAGAATTGGGCACAAATCAGTGAGGTCAACAATAAATTCTGTCAAATTTCCGGCAGTGCTTAACTAGTACCAATACTGATGCGTTGGCCTAAGAAAAGTTGAGCTACATAGATTTGCACGACATCCATATTCAATATCTTATCTATATCGTCCTTTATATTATTACATACTTGGTAAAAATTATATGTATCCGCAGCAAGCAGGGTAAGTTTAAGGAGACAGATGACTTCAAGGATCAATTTAAGGAATGTAATCATGCTCAATAAATTAATTCTTGGCCAGCTAGGATAGCAATGACAAGAAGGTAGGAAGGTATCAAGCAGTTGAACTTTTGATCAAAATTTCCAGATCCAGAATCCAGATTCCTTTAGTATTATTTTGGAACTTATAAACAGTTATAAAGAAGGGCACCAGTGGTAAGGAATGGATCAGAAGAACATGAGCTACTGCATGGGTCTGGTAGGATTATCAATTAACACAACATGATACAGTTTTGAGCGAATGTGAATTAAATCTATAATTAGGTAAATCCATATGGTAATGACATCAGTGAGATCGTTGATAAAGGATCTAGATCTATACAAGCAACCACAAAATAATGAGTAGTCAAGGAAGGAAAGTTAATGGTGAATCAATGACTATAAATTATATTGCCGGTCATGGTGGCCTTTTACACCGGACCGTGCGAGGGGGCGGTGACCCTCACCTGGGCGGAAGAAAGGAAGCCCAGTTTGGGCAGCGGCCGCCAAGTGCGCGGGTCTAGGATCCCAGTCCCCCTTCGGTTTTTAACGTGAGCTCACAGTGTTTTTACACCTCGTTGGGATCCCGACTTTAGACCATTCCGCTGACCCTGTTTTAGGATACCCAGGCGGGGGATCCTTGGTTTTCAGTTTTACGTGCGAGCTCGGTTGCCCGTTACCGGTCGGGCTGTTTTCTAGAGCGACTTTTCCGGGAAGTCCCTCTCACCCGTCTCAGTGGCGTAGTTTGGGAGTAGACCTATCCCTCTATTGGACCGTCCTTCCAATTAGGGGGCGAGACGGAAGAGCCCTTTTTGTTGGCTTCTTCACCGCTTGAGTTTTTCTTCGCCAACAGACTTGGCGATGTTACGTCCAGATCATCCATATCTATATCCATATCATTTAGAGTTACATTTGAGACTGTTGCACTAAGATTTGAAGGGATTGATTCTACATCCAGATCATCCATCTCTATATCCATACCATCTAGAGTTACATCTGAGACTGTTGCACTTAAGGTTTTAAGGGATTATAATTAAAATTGAGTAACTGGAAAAGATACTAGTCTGATTAAAAATCCCTTTGAGTTAGTGGACGTGTTGGGAACTTAGTTAGGATGCATTACACAACACCGCATGCCTACGGAGGCCCCCCAACCCTAAGACATTCCCCAAGTCTTAGAGTCATAGTGTGAGGTTTCACAAGAACCAAGACCACAGACTATTCACTAACTTAAAGGAGTAACTAGATTTCAGAACTAAATAAACCATTATATCTTCTCATCTTATCTTTCCCATCATCAAAATCCAAAAATATGATCTCTGAGTAATATGAGAATAAAATATACATACTTATGATCAATTAGTCACCATAAGAATATACTCATGTGGGAAATGTTGGGGTAATGGCTGATCATAAGAGGTGCTTGCTAGAAATTTGGAAACCTTTTACATCTGCAAGTAGAAATAAATTTTAAATTTGAGTTGCTCATGCCTCTCTACTTGCTTTCTTTTGTAAATAATAAATGCTTGTTAATTTTATATAAGTTTTTGGGAGGTACCAGCAACCGCTGACGCCTTTTCTTCCTTGCACGCTTGGCAGGCAAACAGCCTGCAGTTCAGTAGCTATACATGGGTCCAGAAGATAAATTTTATACCCAACGGTATGGTTTATTTTGTACTAGTTTTTGTTCAATTTATAATGTATTATGTTTCTTTCTCTTCAGTCAGATTTTGGGATATATTGTATGTACTGTCAGACTTTGTACATGTAAAATATATGGAAGTTAATGAAATGAAATAAGATTTTGGTGACCATTGTTCTATATGTTTGTGGTTATAAATGTTGATTGTGAATGTCAGATGAAATTATTTCATTCGCGAAAAATTTCCCCGTACTTTCAGTTACTTAATGCGATAGAAATGAATGTTGTAATGCAAAATGTGTGATTAACGGGTACCCAGATCCTAGGGGGTTCACACTGCCGAAGACGATGCTTTTCATGTCATATTGGTGAGGAGGAACTAGAGACTTGAGTGTGAATAATGATCCGCAAAAATATCTGATCAGCAATTGAGTCTTCATCATAGAGTACTCCGGCCCGCAACATATCTTCACTGAAGACTGCTCCATCACTCCAAAGGGCCAACAAGAGCGTCATGGGAATATCCATATATACTGGAGTTCACGATCATGAAAACTTACCGTGGGAATATCCATACATAGTAGAGTTCACGGCCATGAAAACATGCCGTGGAAATATCCATACATAGTGGAGTTCACGACCGCTGGAGAATGAAGCCAACAATGAGTCTCCCAATGGAGAACTCCACAAAACATAGGTACTCAAATAGAGCACCTCAAGCAATGAGTCTCCCTCTGGAGAACTCCACAAAACATAGATGCTCAAATAGAGCACCTCAAGTAATGAGTATCCCTCTGGAGAACTCCACAAAACATAAGTACTCAAATAGAGCACCTCAAACAATGAGTCTCCCTCTGGAGAACTCCACAGAACATAGGTACTCAAATAGAGCACCTCAAACAATGGTAGGGCTCAGAAATCACTACCCCACAATAGGTCACTCAAATAGAGTGCCTCAACCAATGGTAGGGTATGATAACCACTACCCAACAATTCAAACAATGGTAGGGAAGACTCCACTACCCAACAATGGTAGAGCAAGAAATGCTCTACCCTTTCACTCCCCCTTTCTCCCAAGCTTGTCGGAAACGACCAAGTTGGGAGAACAATGAAGGATCAACAATTTTTTCTATAGTCCCAACACATTTTTTTTGGACTGAATTTTTCACAAACATTCATCACTCTTTTTTTTTCAATCTCATTTTTTCACATTTTTTTTCACCACATCTCAAATTTTCATTTTTTTCAGTCCAGACCTTTTTTTTGGACTGTATTCATATTTTTTTTCAATCTCATTTTTTCATATTTTTTTACTTCCACTCTCCATTTTTTTCAATCATTTTTTTTACCAAAACTTCTCTATTTTTTTACTGGCAGGACTAGCCGCACCCCCTTTCGCTCATTTCAATTTTTTTAAACAACCGATCTAAGGGACACTCCTTTAGGGTTCCCAAAAAATTTCCCCGTTGTTTCCACGTCGCCGCCCCCAAAGGGGATTTTCTTTCTCTCTTCACGCCATCGGCGGGCCACTTGCGTGACGGCGACGATGGGCTGTTTGCGGGAGGGTAGCAGCGCCGAAGGGAAATCGTGATGCCGCCGTACGATCGGAAAAGGGTGTGGCTGGAGGTGCGGCGCCATCTGCGCGACCGTGCGTGGTCTGTGCGCTCAAAGGAGGAGCGACAAGGAGCGTGTCTTGGAAGTGGTGCGCGAGAAGGGACACTGCTTCGCCGGGGATCGTACGAGGGGTGCGCCGGGGCCTGGGCCCCGCCTGGAGGCTGCCTACATCGGAGAGGAGCGGCTTCCACGGGACCTCAGCCCAGCCTTCTGCGCGCTGGAGATCTGGAGGAGATGTCTGGGCCGCTGCCTGGATTTTTTTATTGAGCTTCTTCATCTTCGTGCCTGGAGAAGGCATCACGCGGGAGATGCTTCTGCGCAGCAACTACTGGAGAGGGAAACAACCCCATCCGAGACCTGCTGCTACTCCAATCCATCTCGCATGAACTTGCGAATTCACATACAACTCAGGAATGGAAAACTCAAAGAACTTGTGAAATTAGGGTCTCATTGAAAAACCCCTAGAATGATGATCTTAAACTTCAATAACGATTCTTCAAGAATGAACCGCAAATAATTTTCCAAGAACAATGAAGAACCAAATTTGGAATCTAAAAAATTATAAACTTGAAAATATCAAGGATCGATCTGCTCTGATACCATGTTATAAAATATGAAGAATGCGGAAGCGGAATGATAAACAGAGCATAAAGATGAACCCTACTCCGTGAGGAGCGGGATGAAACCACGGGAGAAGCCCTCAAAGGGGCATGTTATGCATTGCACTTTCTCAAAGGTTACAATGGGTGTGAGGCTCTTTATATAGCCCCACCAATAAGACCAAAAGTCACCACTCCAAGGTGTGGTACTAAACATTGCCCACCAAGGCCATTCTTCAACAAGATTCGATGATGATCGGAGTTTTTCTAGCAGCTTTTGATCACGAGTATGATGCAACTCGATCGCTGATTCTTACTTATGCCTCCATACCTCTAGTGGAGGCTCTATAGTTCATGGTGGCGGTACTCAATAGTCTCAGATGTGGCACCCCGAGATCCGGGTTATCTGTTTACACAACATTCACATTATTTAATTCACAATTGATCACATCAAGTTATTAAAAAATAATGATTTTTTGCGATTTGAATAACATTCACAGTGACTTTTTTGCGATATTCAGGAAGCTAAGGAATTCATGGGACAACAGTTTGTGACCCAGGATCTTGGCAATCTTCGTTACTTTCTTGGTCTTGAATTTGCAAGGAATTAACGTGGCATGGTGATGAAGTAAAGGAAATATGTGACTGATCTTCTAACTGAAATGGGCATGAAAAGATGTAGGCCTGCTACTACTCCTATGGATCCTAATGCTCTACGATGATGACTCTGAGGAGGTTGACAAGAGACGATATAGAGAGCTAGTAGGGAAACTGTTATATGTCACTATTACCAGGCATGATTCATTTGTAGTTAGTATAGCCAGCCAGTTTATGGAGTAGCCCAGACATGTTCATATGGATGCAATCAATATGATTATGAGATATCTTACGTCTTCTCTAGGAGCAGGGCTCTTGTTCAGAAGAGACACATCTATTACAATCATAGGATGTTCTGATGCAGATTATGCAGGGTGCCTCAAGGACAGGAAATCCACAACAAGCTTCTCACTGTTTATGGGCAGTTCAGTGGTTTCATGGAAGATTAAGAAAAAGACGGTTACAGCTAGATCTAGTGCTAAATCAAAATATAGAGCCATGGTACAAGGGAACACAGAAATGATGTGGATCAAATCCGTCCAGACTGTTCTGACTATTGAGGTGCCACTTTCCATGCACCTCCAATGTGATAACTAGGCCGCTCTGTTCATATCAAATAATCCAGCCTTCCATGAAAGAACCAAGTACATCGAGGTGGATTGCCATTATACTTGAGAACTGATTCAAAAGGGACTTTATCTCAACTTCTCACGCTGCGTCAGGCAACCAAATTATAGATATGGTCACCAAGGCTCTTGCTAGAGGTCCTTTTCATTGTTGTTGTTCCAAGCATAGCATGATAGACATATATGCTCCAGCTTGAGGGGGAGTGTTGAGATTTGTATCTCTCGGTACTTTATTTTATATTTCATATTTCCTCTGTCTATTTTATGTAATTTCCCCATAGAGCTTTTCTCCTAGATAAGAGAGCTCTAGGGTTACGTTGAATAGACAATTCTTTTCACGACTTTCCACATATTGAGAGAAGAAAATATAGATGAAAATAGACAACATAGTAACCAAAACCCTAATCCTAGAGTTTTTATATAGTCACTCTTATTATAAATGGAATCGGTAACAGTTCTTTCTCCTTGTACGGAGAAAGAACTATTACTTTCATCATAGTCTCATTGTATGCATTGCATACACTACCTCTTTAAAAGTAATAAACTTAGTAAATAAAGCACATTTGCCATCTAAAATTTTAAACATCATCATAGTTGTTCATCAAAAAGTATTTTTTTAAAAAAGAGAATAAATTACCATTGTGGTCTCTACACCATTAGATATCAAGTTGTCGGCAAATGATGACGCAAATGATGTGACAAGAATCGAACCCAGAGGAGGGATGATTGAAACCTGCATGAATGAATTATTAGTAACGTAAAGCCAAGGAATGCATTATATAATTTTCGAAAGTACATTATTCGTTGATAAAATAATTATTCCAGCTTAAGTAATTCCTTTATTGGCACGTCTTTTAGGTTGTGTATTTATTCAACTTCCTTCTTGGAAGATGTGCATGGTAACAAATGAGATCATTGGTAGCGTACCCAAGCTGCTTCAGTCAAGTTCAGATTCAACTCCTCGCTGCAAGAGTAAAAATTGTTTTGAAACAGCAACACATGATACTTCCAGCTCAAAGATCATTGATAATAAAATATTCAAAATTATATGTTTCACTGATGGAGAGGCTATTTAAACAAGCATAAATGTTTTTGAGTTGATTTACCTCTACAGGTTAACAGGTGGTGGGAGAGGATCTGTTTAACCATGCCCCGTTCTCTTTGACTAAGCAAATAAAATAGGGTATCCTCCCCTAGTCTTTCCCTTCCATTTAGAAGGGTTTTTTCATGTAAATCTGTGCGATCGTGTATTGCACAATTGTGAATGTTTTCTACATATCTTATCACAAACTAGGAAAGAAAGAGAAGACCATACGGGGGAAAATGGTAAAGCACAACAAAATAAAGTAAGGTCATTAGATTTTGGCTTGAACCCATTTCATACATGATTTCTAATAAATTGTGTGTTTCTGCACGACTTTGTGCAGGTGCCATGCGTCACACTAATGAGCAGTGAGAATCTGACTTATCTACAAAATATCACTTGGCCTTTATAAATTCGAAATTGTTCACAAAATATCGCTCGGTCTTTATCAATACAAAATGGTTTATCTATGTGAAATGCAAAGGACACCGTGACCTACATCCCGCATACCATAACTTTGAAATCAAGAAATTGCTAGGAAAGTTTGTGAGTATGATTGTGGTGAAATTTGAAAATAACATGAATTAGGAACCCACTCATTGCTGGACCTCATTCAAGTCTTGAAAAAAAGGTAAATACATAATATAGACTAAAAGAAAAGAAAATACATAGAATGAATAGAAGATAACGAATATCCCAACAGGTATCAACTAACGTCAATGGATTATGTATGCAATCTAGATAAGCACTTTATGTGAATTCTGATATTACATGAAACTAAACAATAGTAAGATGGTTTGGGATCATGTCAGGCTGAAAGCTTTCTTTAATAAATTTGATGTTTAGCTAGTATAACTGAAATGATAGGAACATACAAAACTTCCACTTACCTGAAATAAGTAGGCAGCCAAGATAAGCAAGTGTAATGACCCCAACTTCCACAAAAATGAGCATATATCATTGCCCAAACTGCAGGACTTTTGAAAAATGCCTTCCATGGCACAGCCTGGGCATGATTAAGTATGAATTGAGATCAGAATAAGAAATACATGCTAAAGATACCAATTATAAGATCTTGGGAGCCTTGCAGAATTTTTAAGCATCATCTAGAGGCAACTACTAAAAGAAGCATGGTCGTACCGACATTAAAGGTAATTGCTTTAATGCATAAAAAATGCCGTGAATGCTCATGACAAGAATGAAGTGTGCAAATGATAGAAAACAATTGAAATATGAAGGAAACCTTAGCCGAGTCCAGCAAATCATTCAAGGAACCTACATCCGCTGATTTTGGAGAGGCAACCATTCCAATACTTCGTGCAGCTTCTTTAAAAGGTTTAGATCCTATTGATCAAAATAACATTGATAAGTTATATAACAGAATAAGAAAAGATAAAAAAAAACAGAAACTATAACAAAAGTATGGATGGTCATTTTGTCTGGTTATCTGCTCCATTGAAACAACCCAAAGAGAGAGTAAAACACACAGGCAGATATATGGTGCACATAACTTCACCAATATAGGTCTATCACATAGTCAGTTCCCATCGTTTCATCTATAGACAAAATGCATAACTTACAACAGTTCAAATATTTATTTTGTAATAACCACAGAATACAGAACTAACAAATGCCCGAAGAACTTGCAATGTCCTTGCCACCCTGTTTGTCTTTATCCGAAATAATCCTTGAGAGGCTATGCAGAAAGTCTAGCTAACATGAATTTGGACGCATTGAACGAAAATGAGCTTTAAATGTGTCCTTAAAATTGAATTTCCTTTCAAAATTGGCTTCGGTAGTTCACTGATATTTCAGAATTACCCCTTATATATCGGTGAAATAGACAAAATGTGAACATTCCTCACTAAATTTCCATAATTTCGTCCAAAAAGTAGCAAAATTTCTCCCAATTTTCTATATTTCTATGTACTAAATTTTTAACCCATAATCCTTTATATTTTTATAATTACACCCTGACCCATCATAATTTTGAATTACATGTAGAACCACAATTAGTTGTTAATCATTATATAGCATAACCCTATGTTAACTTTCGCCAACTTCTCTCCATTAACGTTAACAGAATCATCCAACTTTTGACATTTTTGTCCTTCTAAGTCCATCGAATTGGCAAAAGATTCCCTTCCACCCTTGCGTAGCCTCAATGGTATGTCCTTAGCAAACCTCATCATATCAGATCACCTTCTATCTTCATCCGACTCTGCCCTCCATGCTTCACACGAGCTCCAATCCATCTTCCATCTAGAAAAACCCTCTTTGTTATCAAGGATGTATCTCTTTGATTTGCAGACCAAATCCGTGTATAGATATCTGAGAGTCTGGACTTGGTTGTCTTGTGGGAGTAAGTGTTCTCAAGGCTCTCCCACGTCGCCTTTGCAGTTTCCTTGTAGAGAAGATTGGAGGCTACATTCGGATCGACATTATTGGTCATGTCACCTGGCAGTTATCTACGTATCAGTCCTTTTCTGTCTCCTTAGGTGGATCTTTAGTAAGAACATAGTTCTTTCACTGACCACCAATAAACACCTTGAAGGACCGAGACCATAGTACAAAGTTCTCGGAACCCTTGAGTTTGATAGAAGTGCCCTGGACCATCACAGAGGAAGTCGGGTACATGGGCTCGGGTTCAGCAGATGCAATGGTGGCCGCAAAGGTCAAGAAAAAGTGACCTAGATAGTCATTGTAGTCTTAAGTATCATGTAAACCTAGCAATGCATTGAATGGAAGTTCAGCAGGCGGCGCAACTCGAGGGGCGGCACGGGACTGCGTGAGGGTGGGAGGCGGCGCAGGGTCTCGGGGCGCTGGAGTAGCACGTGGCGGCATGAGGCCGCAAGGGTGGACGACGTTGTGCCGCTAGGGTGGAGTGGGGTCGCTAAGGCAGCACGGAGCAGCACAGGGCGGTACGGGGCCACGTAGGGGGGGGGGGGGCAGAGTCGCTGCAATGGTGTAGGGCCACGTGGAGGGGGCGACGCAGGACCACTGGAGGCGACGTTGGGCTGCGTGGGGAGCGATGTATAGCCGCAGGAGGAGGGGGGCAGCCCGGGGCTGGTGGTGGCGGTGGGATTAGGTCAGAACACCAGTCTAGGACCGTTGCTCTGATACGATGTGGAGAATAATGAAAAGATGAAAGAGTTTATCTTATTCAAGAGGTCTAGAGGTCCTTATATAGGACAAAACTCTAGAGAGCTCAAAGGAGAAAATACATAAATGCCCCAAGAATATACTCCTAACACATAGAATATTCTCCTAGCACATAGAATATTCTCCTAACATATACATTATGAAGAATGATTTTATTTCTAATTTTCACTTATTTATGCATTCTCCATGACTAAACTTCTAATCGCATGCCTTATGTAATACTTCATATCATCATATGTGATGCTTATGATGTCAAATACTAAACGTGTATTTAAACCTGCATTATAGCAAATAAGTGTGTATTTCTATCTTATTTATCGAGTGAAAAACATTAGAAACTTATTTTTATGAAAAAATCAATCAGGTTTTATAACTATTTCCATGATTGTTATTGATATCAACACGACATATCGACGAAATGCCCATTTTTGGGGTTGGTAAAATGACACCAACATCGACATTTAAAGCCATGATTATAGGCAACTGTTAAAAATCAAAGCAAACAAGCAAACCACAAGAAATTAATTTACATAGAAAATCCTTATCAATGGAAGAGAAACTTATGGGAAAGGAGACTCTAGCACTCACAAGATTCTAGGATTGTCTTCACTTTCTTGGTTAATAAAAAAAGAAGAGTTCGTTACATGTATAGTCCTGTAGGTTAAATGGACCCTCATTCATGATCCATTAAACCATGTAAAAAAATAACTCAACATACGTTGGTTGTGATCCTTTTGCAGCAGATAAATCGTTAATTAACCAACATATCTGATAAGGACGTAAGAGGTGCCTCATGCGACACTAACAATAATGGAATCTTGGAACGGAGGTGGAAGGAAAACCGCATTGGCCACTTTGGTATATTTCTAGAAACTTAATGGTTGAAATAATAGCAAAGAATCATAACATTGATCACCAGAAATTAGGATAAGAATTCAAGTTTGGTAAGAACTGTTGAGAATTGTCTGAGAACTGATCTTCTTTAACCCTTGTTACTAAGACTTGCATGTTATCATACACAAATTAAAAACAAAAACAAAAAGGCACAGATACAATTTATTGGCATGATAGTGCAACTATATAGTTTTTTAACAATGCCAGTTGAGAATAATCCATAAATCACAACCAACCTAGAAGCAAAAGCACAAGAATACTGAGAAAACTCACGCAAGAAATAAGTACTGCGGATTGCTGATTCACTGTCTTCCTTAATGAACTCAAAACACAGGCACCTTTAAACAATGACAAAAAAGAGACCAGTTAAAATTTAACTTGCGATATGGAATAACCTATAGAGATGATTCTCTTGGTTCTTCCAGTGAGAATAAAACATGCAGCAGATAAAGAGAAAAGGAGCATCAGACAAGTTGTTAAATTTAATTTCAGAAAATGCAATAGTTGCTTGGGTGATGAAAATTTTAAGAGGTTACAAGTCGACCACCAAGAAGCTCTGTAAACTTAAAAGATGAGAAAGATCTATTCGCTTACCAAAGCATCCCAACAGCTCCAAATATATAAAAAACAGATTCCCATCCGCCATTCTGAATAATCGAAGGAGCCAAAAGAAGTCTGCAACCATTTCCAGCATTGAAAAGTTTTAAAAATAAGTACAATGAAAGGACTTCGAAAATATGCAGTGTGCCTTTCAAGAAAAATAAAATTAGGTTGTACATGCTGAAAGATACTTCAAAACAAAATGATGGGTCAGAACAATTCAACAGAACTGACTTATCAAGACCTATCATTTGGATGAATGAATCATTAGTAGGGGTGTCAGGAAATCTTGAGCTCGATTAGCTCAGCTCATTAGTAGGGTTGTCAGGAATAGACTTTTCGGAAATTAGTTGCTAAATATTTTTGAAATATACAACGCAAGTGGTATTCAGATAAAAAAAAGTAAGTCGGCAGTATTGTTGAAAAATACAACGCAAAATTATTTGCTAAAGTTATAATAATTCATAAAGTTGGAATCAACATTGCTAGTAGTATATACAACACGTGCCTGAATCAGAGGAAATATGCTCTCGACCTTCTGAAGAACACAAGGAAGCTTAGGGTGTAAACCTTCTACTAATCATATCAAAGTTAATCGTCGTTTAACTACTTATAATGGAAATAAGTTTGAAGAGAGCAAAAGTACTTGTTAACAATGACTTGGTCAGTCGTTCACATCTGAACGAACAACTAGACGGATGACGGCTCGTAACGACCCACCTCCCGGATCTCTTTGCTTTAGCCATTGATCAGGAAGCGAGGGTTGCATATTGTTGGGAGAATGACAGTTGGATGCCCTTGTTCTTGGAAAACTTCTCTGACCAATGCTTAGATGACCTCCTTCATCTATTGACTTCTCTGAGCTAGGTGCAAGGGTCGATGGGAGATATATATCATTTGGTGTGGAGGGACGAAGATTCTTCAGTCAGGCGTGCTTATAAGGCGATGGTCGGACCACCAGTTCCAAGCACTTGATTTATGACTGCAAACCTATTTGGGACCTAAAGGTACCAAACAAGATTGCTGTTTCCTTTGGTTGATGTGGAGAAGGTGTATTCTGACGAGAGATCGATGTTCTAGGCTCTTCCTAGGTACCTCGCAGAACTGTCCTCTTTGTGATAGGGAGGTGGAGATGATTGACCATCTCTTCCTCCTGTGAGAAGACTTCCAAGCTATGGCAGGATTTGAGAGTTACCTGGCCTAGTTTTCAAAACCTGGAAAGTTTTTGGGATTCTTTGTTCTCAGCTAAACACTGTCCCAGCAAAAATGTTCTTCTCCGGTAACAATTGCGTAGACTGGAAATGGTGTGATCTTTACTTCTGAATGGTTTTACGCTAATAATGTACTTTTTCACGCCATGACTCTCCTTAAATCTTGGCTTATGTAAGTTGTTCTTACCCTCTTTTTTATAATATATACGGGGCGGACGTGTTTCCCCCGTTCTTGGTCTAAAAACACTTGTTAGGTTTTTTCAAAAAAACTTGTTAGGAAGTTGATTTATCTAACTTTTGCAAGGCTTGACGTCATTTGTATTGTTAAATTGGCTAGCCAATTCATGCATGTTCCTTTTAATACTCAGAGTTAATTTTTAGAAATGAAGCCAACTTAAATAATAAAGGATGCAAATCATGCAATGATGTGGATTGCTGGTTCCATTGATGATAGAAGATGCTTTTATGGTTAGAGTGTTTTCCTCGGTGGAAATATTGTTATCTGGAGAAGCAAGAACCAATTTGTTTATATCAGATCTAGTGTTGAAGCTGAATATCACATAGTTGCAAATGGTGTCGGTTAGAAAACGAGAATGCGGAAGCGAAATATCAGAGATAAAGAATAAACATAAAGAACACATAGATCTTACGTGGAATCCTACTCCCTAAGGAGTGGGATGAAACCATCGGAGAACGCCTCAAAGGGTTGATGTGTTTATTGGACTTTCTTCCTCTGATACAATGGGTCTGGGGCTTCTTATATAGCCCCTACTGACCCTACAAGTCCCACAGATAGTAGATGTGTGACTAAACTACTGTATGTGATAATTGGATCTCGGAGGGACACACATACTCCAACACTGTATGTGACGGAACTTTCTTCCTCTTTTTTTTCTTGGCTATTTTCCATTTTTTCAGCCGACTCCCTTTTTTTAAAAACGTACATTTTTTTGTGCACTTTTTTAAAAGAATTTCTCTTTCCTTTTTTCGAAACACGGTCCAAATACGGCCAATTTGCAATAGCCCCTATTTTTTTAACTCATGGACTGGGCTCTCTTTTTTCATTCACGTTTTTTAACCATCAACCCAACGTTGGACCGAAGTGCATCCCCCCCTTGCTTGTTCCCCTTCATTGGGAACCCTAAATCATGTTCTCGCGTCGCGACCAAGAGGATCCTGCGAGAAGGAGGCTGCCACATGCATCCCTTCGAGAATAGGGTTCTCCCCATGGAGAACTCATTACCGCAACCGCCGCCAAGATGAAGCTAAGCAGCCGACTGGGAGATCTAAAGAGAGATGGCGATCACCTGCGAGGAGTACCACCTGCATCTGGGAGGAGTTTGTGAGATCGGGACTACTGCCTGGAGGGAATGTGCTGCTGTTGAAAGATCGTTGGGTTGCCACCAAGGTTCTTCAGATCGCTTGACGTACGCCTCTACATCATCTTCTTCTTCGTCGCCTCCTAGAACGAGGAGGTGCAGCTTAGGGAGATGTCACATGGAGGATGTGCAGATATGCAGCTTAAGATCTTCTGGGAGATGGGGCACTACCAGGAGATGTGGCAGTGCCATGTGGTGCGCGCCATCTTCTGGCGCCAACTAAAGCACAGTTAGAGGTGCGGCTTTGGGAGGAGGAGGTGTGGCACCTCCAGCACCGACTTGCTCGAGCATCCTTCAGCACCGAGTTTGCAGATCGAGATGGCTGTGTTGGGGGATCCCACCCCTTGGAGATGGCACAGAAGATATCAGAACTGGAAGAGGATCCCGGAGGTGCCGCCTCAAGATACGATGTTTCCTGGGGACATTGGAGATCTTCGCCTGGAGATAGATCTGGAAGTAGATGTGCAACCTCTTTTTTTTAAGAACTACGGTAGGAAGATGCGTTGCGGCTAGAAGATGCGCAATGTTGCGCGAGAACAAGGAACCCATATCTTCTGATCTGCAAGAGATTCTTTGCAGGCTTCTCAAAATTAGCGTTTCTCCAGAAACCCTAGAACCTAATATGTGGAACCAAAACATGACTTAGGGTTTCAACAAAAAACCTTAGAACTGAATCTCGAAAAAAAATAACATAAAATCCTCGAGAAACGAACCCGCTTTGATACCATGTTAGAGAACAAGAATGAGGAAGCGAAATATCAGAGATAACGAATAAACACAAAGAACATCGAGATTTTGCGTGGAACCCTACTCCCTAAGAAGCGGGATGAAACCACGGGAGAACGCCTCAAAGGACTGATGTGTTCATTGAACTTTCTCTCTCTGATACAATGGGTTTGAGGCTTTTTATATAGCCCCTATTGACCCTCCAAGTCCCATACACAATAGATGTGGGACCAAACCACTAGATGTGGTACACAAGTGATGTGTAAACTCCAACAATGTCAATGGGATGCTTTGGTTGAAAAGTATTTTACATGATATTGGGATTGGTGTTGATCTATCCATGAAGCCTTTCTATAAGAAGGCACCTATAAATCTTGCTAATAATCTTGTACTCTACGACTAAAAAGACCATGTCGAAGCCAATAGACATTTTATAAGAGAACATATTGATTGTGGAGACTTATGTCTTCCTTCCAAGAGACTTTTTATAGTGAACTTTGAAATGAACATGGGCAAGTTGTATGCCCAACTTGAGCAGGAGTGTTTAGTTTACATGTAAACGGGTAAATGGATCATGGTATGCGGATCCATTTAACCTTCATTTATATACATGGCTCATCCCATTATTGTTTTATGCAAGGTTTTAGAGTGGAAACCCTTTCCTCATTTTGAGGACTAGGGCACGAAGGACTGAGTCCCTGATCGTGGATTTTCTCTCTATTGGATAGCTTTTTATGTAAAGTCATGATGTTCCTCCAGCTTTTTATTGTTCACATTTTCTCAAAGGATCTAATTTATGCAGCCTTATATTTCACATTGTTTAACCAGAGGCTCTTTTCTTGACTTGAACCACTGACCTCTAGGTCACATAGCGATGAATTTTATTATGGCAATAAAACTCCCCTTGACCATAATGATATATTTAGAGCAAGGATGGTGTTGTCGACTTTATAATCAAAATAGTTGCTAACTTAAATCTTACCCCAAAACACTTCCTACGCTCAAGCCACCAAAAACAAATGCAACTGCTCTTGATCGTTCCTGCAATGGTATAGATCTGCATAAGATTAAGAATTATAAATGCAATATCAACAGGGACACTAATGTTAGTGTAATAACAAGAACGCTAAATAAAAAAAGAAAAGAAAGCTGAGCAAACATTTCTAAACATCAAGTTGCATGACATACTTATTTTGCTGATACTAACCGGATCAAAATTTAAGGGACGGGCATGCCATGGAATGTCAAACAATACTCCAGAAACCATGGACATATGTGCATATCCTATATCCCAAACAAGTGGTGCTGACTCAAGTGATCGGAGCTATTGCAAAGAAATGATAGATAGTGTCGTGATCAATAAACATGTAGCTGTAGTCATTGTAAGGGCACACAGTGAGACAAAAGGAAAAAACATGCAACTGCTATCCTAATCTATCGCTTGAATATATCCACAACCTCAACTTTCAAGATAGAGACCTGCCTTGTACAGAAAGACATGAATCAGAACAAGGGGATCATGCCATAAGAAATGTTTCTGAATGATCACACCAAGTAGAATGACTCACGAAAAACATGAATATTTGGACCTGTGTCGAGATACAGTAAACGACGGAATCCAAATCAAGGTACAGATTTGTGAGATTTTGCATTCATTTTGTCCAACAACAAACCATGTGGGTCAAATCTTTTGAAACAAGTGGAATAAAGATTAGGTCATTAAAGACCCTTGTTATAGTTTCGTTGTATGTCTAGAAACAGAAAGTAACCCCATTATTAGACACAGATTCTGTTGTGCATTTCCAAGAGAATACCTTTTCTTGTTTCTCTCAGGGTTTTACATGAGCTTTCTTCTATGTACTTTTTTTCCATTTGCATCTAGTAGAATCTCTCTTTTCCTATGATTTTTCATCTTAGTTCAGATAGTAAATACGCCTTGATGTTGTAGAGAGTCTAGATGATTTCCAAGCAGGATGTAGCATAATGGGTAATGGTAAGTTGTAACTATAAAGGGCATGCAAAGTCAAATGTAGAGAAGTGGATCCTTTTTACATCAGATGAATAGGAGTTTCAAGTTCAAGTCATCTGAATGCGTCCCAAATGGGACCAAAAGCACAAATAATACCTTGCAATAAGATCAGTTGCGGCCGATGGTGAGACGCCTTCTCCTAGTCCAACCTACATATACAAAATGAATGAAGATACAACCAACCAAGAAAATGAAGTTTAAAATAACATGGAAGTGCAGAAGAAATGAAACAAAGTGGCAAGTAAAAGAAGGCAATTAAGTGTATAGCTTGTCAGATACTAACTGAAGTTAGCTTTTAAAAAATATGAAGCAATGACATGAATACAAATATGAGCCATTGGTCATGCATGACCTAGCAAATTAACAGCATTAACTACGTCAATTTGCAACTGACTTATTTAGTTCAACTAGGATGCATACCCGTGCTTCGCGACGGACCGCGTGTATTTCTTCTAATATTTCAAATATATATAAAATATGAAAGACATTAAATAAGTTTTTAGAACTGATATGTGAGTAAACACGCTTCTAAACCTTTCAAATTTACATTTATATTAATGTGCAATGGTATTCTTCTAAAAAATATTTGATTTGTATAAGTTAATATTACCAAATAAGTACTTTTATTACATATTAAAATTAAGCACATTCATTTTCACATTTACAGAAATCTTGAAAATAAAAAGCACTTCTCTAAAACAGTTATCCTACATATAATACTCGAGGGAAAACCAAATACAAAAAAGGGAGAAGATAAACTTCTTAACATATGCTTTGTTCAATCTACTTTGAGTAAATACAACGATTCAGCCCGTGATTCACCTCACAAAAATGAATTTCATTTAAAATATGATTAAATTTGTGGAAAATACTCAATTTTAAAAGACCCAACAATTGAATATCATATACTGATTATTAATACTATACTCATGCTCATAATAATATTATTATTATTATTATTAAATTTGATATATATTTAATATGTATTGAATACAAAAATAAAAATTATATATTTTTATGTCTAAACAATTTAAAAACAATCACAATAATATGGGTTACGTAGTTTTGTCATTTTCATACAATTTGTCATGATTTTAAAAAAACTGAAGGAATATTTATTTTAAATACAATTTTAACTTTATATTTTCCTGTTAGTTTTGGATATATTATAATATACTATATTCTCTATCCTTTATTTTTTGGAAGTACTATTTTGTTGAAATTTTATGGATTTTCAAAGTTGAAAGTAATTTTATGTATAATTTGTCCTTATGAAATTAGAAATTATATAAATTTCAAAATCGATTAATATAGTAGAGAGTATATTAATAGGCATTTAATAATATTTTTATTTTTATATTACGTATTTTATTTTTCATAAAACTTATACTATAATTTACTATTCGCATTGTTGAGGGGTATATACGTAATAATCGATAAGTATATGAGCACGTGTGGATAAGTATAAATTTATGAGATAAATGTGCAAAAATCCTAGCATGCACGTGCACTCTGAACTTAAAGTTGAGGAGTTTTGAGTGTATAAAAGGGAAGGGGTTCACGTGTATGAAAAAGGGGGTGCAAGTTCTTGCTTTGCCATAAATAGGTAGATATATTGGGTAGAGAGAGAAAAAAAGTTAAGGAAAAAGAGAGAAACAACGTTGAGAACCCATGTTCAAAACTCTCACAACACAATCCTCCACATGTCAAGCAAGCTATGAAAAACTCAGCTTTAAATAGAGTTATGATACCCTGCGGAAATATGTGAAATGAACAGTTGTATTTCACCATAGCCCAAGAGCTCTCTTATATAGGAGAAAAGCTCTAAGGGTAAATTACATAAAGGACCTGAGGAAAATAGAAAATTGTAAAATAACAATATAAAGAGATATAATTATTTCAACACTCCCCCTCAAGCTGGAGCATATATGTCTATTATGCTAGCTTGGAACAACAACAATGAAAAGGATCCTTTGCAAGTGTTTCGGTGAACATGTCGGCAATCGGATCGCCTGAACAATGAAAAGGATCCTTTACAACGTGTCGTTCAAGTCCCCTCCGATAATCCAAACACCAGTCCCCACCTCCGCAGCAACAACCGCCAAGTCTGCAGCCAACGAACAATCCTCCCGCCAGCACGGGCCATATGCATTGGTGACCCACATGTGTACCCCATCCGCCTTTCGCAGCAGCTTCACCATCAAAGAGAACGACGACGACGAAGTCCCCAACCAATCAAAAGAATCCGACCGCCATCCAGATAAGAGCCCCCCGAAAGCGCCCACATCCCCCTTCTCCGCCAACGAGAAACACTCCCACTGGCCAACTCCCACCGCAACCGTTCATCCACGGACTGCAACTTCGTCTCCTACACCAATAAAATATCTGCCCCAGCTTCTTTCACCAGATTCCGCACCCCAAGGCGTTTCTCGGGGCGGCCCAAACCCCTCACATTCAAGGACAAGATCTTCATTTAGAAACCAGAAGCACCATCTTCTTCAGGGGAATGACCCTCAGGCGTCGCACAAGATCCCTATCCAGCGCAGCAAAACGGTTGCAAACCTGCAACGGACTGCCATCAACCATAAGCGAAGACTTGACAGCGGAATCTGCCGCCAAGGAAGCCCTCAACACTGCTCTCCTCTCCTTCCCCGACCTCTTACGAGCGTCCCCTGTGAAACCCCCGAAACCCGAACAGGGACTAAAATGCAAAATCCAGCCAGATATGGGCTAAATTGCAAATCTGCTTTTATTCCAGTGTTCAAAAAATTTATTTGAGTAGTCCATTGCGTAGGGCTCGTCGATAGCTTTCCAACGAGTCCAAGAACGTTAAAATCTGATTCCGGGAGCCCGAGTTACGGCTATTTTAGCGATGAGGGGTACAGGTCATATTCGGATCCGAACCCGGATCCGAATCCGAGTTTTGCCCTTAAACCCCAACCCCCCCTCATCCAAACCGCCCAAACCCTCCTTCTCTTCGATCAACCCTCTTTCTCCCCATCGTTTCCCTCACCAGAGCTCGCCGGAGCACCACGGATCAACGATCCGAAGTCCAAATCGTGTCGAGAAGGTCTGTGTCACCCCCGTGTGCGGTGCTCGTCGCAAACGAAGCATCGATCGCATCGTTCTTCACCGACAGAGAAACCTAGGTTCGAGTTTTCTTGAGGTACGATGTTTCCCCCTTCCTCTTGCTGTCGGATTCACGCGCGTTAGTCGAGCTTATGTGTGTGTATCCTTAAAAACCTAAAATGGTAAAGGATCCTTCCACTTTCTCTTTCGGTTTCGGAGGTCATCGATTTTGGGGGTGAAGGGTTGATTTGGATCCTCCCCCTTATCTCCTATTATTGTTACCATGCAGTAACTTTTCCCCTGCATATCTTATCACCAGATATCATAACCAGTATGTTCTAGATAGGTATAAATCACAATAAGAATACTAAGGATATACATGCTTGTGAGTATTGTGTACACCACGACATTATCACATTTGTCATTCTCAATCTTGTGTTGCTCAAATTTCTTGTGGTTCAATGTCAAGCTAAAGAAGTCAGGCGTAGCCTGTGATTTATTCTGTTCGGTTTAGCATGCATGGCGTAGGCTACATCATATATCTGCTATATTTAGCACAATCTCCATATTTATGACTACAGAATCTTGAATGATAAACTCAAAGCCTTCGGATATATACTTGGATTTGACGTTATATGACAAGTTGAAACGAAATCAAGAGCATGTTAGTTTAATTGATCTTGTCATTTTGACCTTTTGTTCTGTTTCTGTAAATAAGGTATAGATGTATATTGAAACTCCTAATCCGTATAAATCTTAGCATTTAGGTTTCTGAATGAAATCCAATAACATATATATACTATTATTGTTATCTTAATGTCATTGGCAAATTGTAATATAGTAAATGAAATTGTTAGACGGAGTTCACAGCATTACATTCTTTCTCACTTTTTGTTTCTGGGAATAGGACTCTGACCCTCAACAACACAAGTTAGAACCCTGCAATAGTTTGACTGTGTATGTAATAACTATACTCTTTATTAGCATATTACAAATCTATAAGCTACAATGGTTTGGCATCATGTGCTCGTCTTAATATTATTGGACTGGAAAAGGAATTGGTTCATTCGCAACGTTTCTTGTATTACTAACAGGGAAGGGTACAATCTAGATGTAGTTGGACTAGTTCTAGACATGATCTGGAATATGGAATTCATAGAAAACCAACACATCCTATCATATTTTATCATGTTATCTAGTTTGTAAACATTGACTAATGGCTTGAGAAAAAAATTTATAGTTATGACTATATACGAATATGTATGAATTGTACTGAGATAGCCATAAATTTCTGCTAGGCCCGTGTCTAAAATCCATTTGACAGTTTCATTACCAGCACTCATTGGAAAGTTATCCAGTTTAGAATAATTATGAATTGTGTTATATGTGACAAAATCAAAGGTAGTATTCGATTTCATCATGATCCCGATCATCTACTCTTGAGATACATGTGGGGATATTTATCAATCAAATTTTGGAGGGTGCATTGAAATTATTCTTTTTCATATTCATGGAGCAGGAGCCTTTCAAATATATCGCTAAATAAGATTCGAATAAATGGATGTGATTGCACGATGTTCGGGTAGGTGGAGTAGTTGCCGCCAAGGAGGGGCAGGCACCTCGGGGGCCCGGATAGAAGCCTAGATGGCCACGATCCCAACTGCTATTGTAGCTGCGATGGTTGGGGGACATGTTGCTTGGCACACCGAGTTGCTGATCTGACGGTGTTGGCCTCGGCACTTGTGTGCTTTAGCCCGGTGCTCGAGCGCGGGCCAAGTATTCATGGTTGGTAATCTAGTGTTTCGCTTGTCACTTAGAGTTAACACTCGTGTACGGGCCAATGTAGGCCACATTGGTTGGTATTCCGAGTGGGAACGCTAAGAGGGGAGTTCCGGAAAATGTGGTTAATGAAGTTGAGAAGAATAGATACTTCTCCTTGGCATGAGGTTTGGGTTGTCGCGAGATGATTTGCGGGTTGGAAACTAAAATTGTGAATCGGAAGTACAATTGTAAAGTGAAGCTAAGTGGACGTGTTGGGAACTTAGTTAGGATGCATTGTACCCCACCGCATGCCTACGGATGCACCCCAACCCTAAGGTGTCCTTTTTGCCTTAGAGTCATAGTGTGAGGTCTCATCCAGACCAAGACCACAGACTATCCACAAAGCTTGGTTACTCATATCCATATCTAATAGTAATAACTGGAATGTAATTCTTTGTGAGATCAGTTACACAGTTGTTCTTTTGCACACATTTAAATTGTATCATGCTTGTTGTTGTATAGTTTTGTTTAAATCGTATTGGGCAACTTTGCTCATAACGTACCTACGTGTGAATCCGCAAGTCCGCAGCAGTGAGTAGTTTTGGGGACATCACCATTTTTGTGCAGCTTTCACGACACTTTTGTGGTACAGTTATTGGTAGTTTTACTATCCTTCTTCACATGTATTTTGTTGAGAGACATGACATGTTATGCATAATTGTGGACATCTATATGTATACTTACATGTATGTTTTTGTGGACATGAAAATGATCAATGAAATGAAATAGAATTGGTGTATGCAATGAATGGTATGCATGGAATGTGAACAGGTTGAATGAGAAGCAAAAACTTAAATTCATGTGCATGTTCCTAGTTTTCTCCTGCTTTTGTGAATGTCAAGTATTTAAATGTGGAATGTGTATGCATGGGATTGGTTTGCTGAGTACCCGGATCCTAGGGGCGTCACACCCACCTTCACATAAGCCAAGCCAAAACGTCACTGACCCAGAGCCACCCCCTCCTGGCCCAGCGTCTCAGGCCCACGCCCACCAACCAGACCTCTACCTTCCATCACAACAAGACGAGAAAGCCCTCCGACGACAACCTCAGATACGACGTCGCACCCCACAGTTGAGCCCATCCCGGAAGCACCAAGCCTCATCTCCCTCCGCGGCACGGCGACCCCACCCCCTCCCACCACCAGCCCCCCCTTCCGAAGTCCCCGGATCTGGCTCAGGCGGAGCCCCCTCTAGCTCCAGAACAGGCAATTGTCCGAACCCCCTCCAGACCCTTCCCCGCCAATCGCCTCCATCCCCAGGTTCGCACAGCATCCATTTCGGGACCCACCCGAAAAACCACCTGACGAGATACCCGAACAGTCCCTCCGAGCAGACCCCTGCTCGCAATCCGGATCCGAATCGGCTTGCCCGACCTGAACACCCGAGAGGCCGCCACAACCCCGAATCCGGATTCCGAGCCCGCCCCAGCAACCCGCTTCACCACCCGATGCGGAGCAGAGACGACTGGTCCAGCTCCCGAAGCCAAATCACTCTCGACCGCAACATGCCACGGGAGATGAAGTGGCGCCGGCCTCAAAACACCCACCACGGATACAGTGCTGAAGCAAATCTTCTCTGTCAAAATTCGAGCCATCCGAGACCGCTATCCTCCCGAAACCGGCGCCCGCACCGAACCCCGAGGCACCGTCACCTGCGGTTGGTTCGCCAAGACATCCCCACTTCCCAGCCTCGCCTTCGCCACACCGACTTCCCTTCGTCGCCGAGCATCAACCCGCTCAAGCGGCCCATTGACTACCGCCAGCAACTGCACCAGCCTTCGAAGACCACCTCCCACCAACCCATCCGCTCCACGCCCACCCGCCGTACCTGAAGAAGCACATCCAGCGACTGCCCTGGCTGACATCCATCACTTTCGACGCGCTCCACCTCGACCACGCCCCGCAGCAGCTCAGACACGCACCGGAGCGTCCGAGCCTGCAGAGGGAGACCCCTAACCCTGACCTTCTCCACCTTCCCCGGCACCACGGCTCCGTCCCCTGACCCAGGCCTACGCCAATTCAACTGCAGGGAGCCAACCTCCGAACCATTCAGCAGGGTTCGTACCTCAGATTCACGAAGACCCCGCACCATAGCCCGCCAAGGGGAGAGCTGAGCAACATCACCATCGAAAGTCGCCTTGGAAACAAGCCCCACGTCGGAGGACGCCAAGAAAAGCGCCCCCCGACCCCCACCTTCGCCGATAAGCAAGAAATCCTTGGAGACTACCGCCGGGCAGTTCCTCCGAGAATGCCCAAACCGCCTACACGAGAAGCACCGCCGAGGCACCCGACATGCTCGTACCCAGTGGTCCAAGCCGCCACATCTGATAAACTATTTGGGATTTTATCACCTGTGCCCTTCTTAAATACTGCAATATCAATATGTCACTCATTTTTTTGGAATATCTGTTGTGCCCTGACTTCTTATAAAATTCGCAGTTATGCCCTCCGTTAAGGTAAAGTAGGGTATAATTGATACTGCAAAAGGACAGAACTATAAAATTTTGTAAGAATATATGGGCACAACTGTCAATACAAAAAAGGAAGGGGCATAACTGATATTGCAGAAGTTATGAATGGCACGCGTGATAAAAACCAAAACTGTTTTGTAGGATAATTATCACCAAACGCAACCACACAAACAAGGTTTATGCATAAATGGATTACATGACGACAATTATTTTTTAGAAAGGATGGCAATTATTGATATTTACGAATACATAGCCAAAACCCTAACCCTTCGTAGGAGGGGTGTACCTGCTCCCTCTTGACCTCCCTACTCCCAATTCTTCATTTTTTTGGAAAGGAAGACTTCATCCCTTAAATGAAAGAAAATGAAAATCTCCTAAACTGACGTATTAGGATTTAAGTCATACCAACCATTTAAATATATTTAAATGATATCTAATCCAGGTCATTTGGATAGCAAACCTCATTTTTCCAATAACTACTCATCTTCTTGTGGTTATCATTCCTTTCCCTTAGAATTGGGCAAATATGCATAATGATACTACTTAGTAAATTTGAAGTTGAACTTGGCATATTCCAATAACGTCTGAAAGAGAATATATCCATATAATTTTTATAAGAAAAAATCACAAGTTAGAACATGTCATCTATATGCATAAGGCATCAAAAAGGATTATGAAGAAACATACCAATATCCTGGATAAGACAAGCGCGGGCATATATCCAGCAGCAAAAGGAACAAGTGCAGTGGCCGCAGACCATACAAAGACTCCAACTTCAAGAACCTTTCTGCATTAGAGCAATAGAAGTTCACATGTAGGTAAATATCCTGTCAACAGAGGATGGGGTCTACAACTTCAATCATGTTAAACTCATAAGCACTGACCAGAAAATAAAGTCAGTATGACAATGTATCTAAAAAATAATAAAAAATAGCATCTTTAATAAAAATAGCATCTTTACACAGCATATGCAAAAGATGATATCAATAAAGAGATTTTTATTAACATAACATAAAAAAATTCATCACCAACACAACATATTCACCTCATTCAGATAAAGAAATGGGCAATACCTTCAAGCAAAAAATTTTGGGATTTTTACCCGGCAGACCTATAATATTTGCCAATTACCTCTACGAACTTTGAAACATCGATATTCCTCCCTCGACCCCGTAAACTTGCTAACCCTTACCCTACAGACCCTGTGGTTGACCCCCATCCATTTGACCATTAAAACTAACCAGGTTCTGTTATATTCGTTTACATTATACCCATTTTGTTTGTCAAATTTACATTAAATGTCATTCCACCTCTTCTTCCTCCACATATCCTTCCCACCCCAACACCCTCGGTCCTCGCCCCTCCCCGCCGTCTTCCTCGAAGCCCTGGCCCCGTCGCGCCGCCCGAAGCCCCAGCTCTGCCTCCCCTTCTCCCCCCCACCCGTGCCGGCCGAAGACCTGCCTCCCCTGCTGCCCCCCCCCCCCCCCGGCCACCGCCTCACCCTGCTCGAAGCCCCCATAATGGCCCCGCCTCCCTTGCTTGAAGCCTACACCCCTTCCGCCCGGCCGCCCGTGAGGACGGCGACGTGCGCATGTAGAGGAACTCGTCCACGTCGATGAACTCGACCCACTCGCACATGCCCGGCGCCCGCAGGGCACAGTGTGCGAACTCGGCATCCTGGGTCTTGATCCACGGCCACGGGTGGCACGTAACGTTGAACACCTCCAGGTCAATGCGTTGGAGAACCTCTTCAAGCTGATCGTCGATGCCGTTGTCGTATATGAACCACCTCTGCATGCCTATGTGAGCGTGGTACGTGATCCATTCCTTCAAGAACCTTGCCTGGAGGTCGTAGATTGCTGCCACGAGGCGAGGAGCATCGGGCAAATAAAGAGGATGAAGAAGAAGAGTGGGGGAATAAGAGGATGAAGAAGAATGAGATGGGGAGGAGGAAGATCCACCGTCAAATTCTCTTCTGGTTAGATTAACTCAAGACTAATTCAAGCAATTAACTCAAATAAAGTTAAAATTGACGGTAGAGTCTGTGGGTTAAGACGGAGCAAGTTTACAGGGTCGAGGGAGGAATATCGATGTTTCAAAGGTCGTAGAGGTAATTGGCAAAGATTACAGGATCTGCCGCGTAAAAATCCCAAAAATTTTTAGCAATAACTTCAAGTAAAAAATTTTGACATCCATCTTAGCAATAATTGCACAATCACTCTGTTCTAAAAATTTCTAGAAGATTTGATGGGTATTGTGATTTCTGTTTTTTATAAGCGGTGCATGTGATTACTGAATGTTTATACATTTACAACTTATAATATTCTGCTCGTTCAGCAGATTGATGCCAGTTCTGTTTAAAATCGGATCCGCACAGTGTCCACGGTTCAACCAATACAACCTCAACTATTAAACGTATTGTAGGCGAACCAACCTACCAAAACGCAGCACAAGATTTAGTCATTCATCCTTCCTGGTTACCGATATGCCTATAATCAAAGTTCAACATAATCTAATTTTGGAAGAAAAATTGAAAATGAATAGAATGTCTTGTTCAAGGGGCATAGAATTTCTAATATAACATGAAACCTTAGTGTTCAAAAATGAAAAAAATTACACAGTAACCACCGAAGTGGTTACATGTTCAAAAAAGAGTAAAGACGAAATAATCAAATGACTCTAACACCCCCCTCGAGTTGGAGCTTATCTATCGATCATGCTCAACATGATTTCAACCAAGAAATGTGTTTCTTCGGTAGTGCCTTTGTGAATATACCTGCAAGCTGAAGATCTGTGGAGTGGTGTATCTCCCCTCCTCGTACTACTTCTCGAATGAAGTAACAATCAACCTCAATTTTCTTAGTCCGCTCATGTAATAAGGAATTGGTGACAATGTATGTAAGAAACTTTTGGTCAGAGTACAAAGGTTCGAGAGTACTGGCAGGAAGTCCAAGCTCATGTAGAAAGGAGACTATCCATGTAACTCACAAGTGGCTTGAGCCATCGTCATGTATTCAACATCGATCCAGAAATCACGGTCTGCTTCTTGCTCCGCCATGTAGCCAGGTTGCCACCAACAAAAATAGCATAACATGAAGTCGATAGTATGTCCTCAGAGGAACTAGCATAATCTGCATCAGCATAAACAATGACATCGATGTGTCCATTGACCCCATAGAAGGGGCCTCTCCTAAGAGATTTCTTCAGATATCGAAGGATCAGAATATCCTGCCAATGACTGTAGAGAGGTCTCTCCAATCTCCATGTGTTGGATGGCTCTACACACAGCATATAATATATCTGACCCCACCAATGACTATAGAGAGGTCTCTCCAATATCCATGTGTTGGATGGCTCTGCACACAGCATACAATATATCTGGCCTAGTGACAGCTAGGTAGAGCAGTTTGCCCACTAGATTTATATATCATGGAGTATCCTCAAACTTAGGATTAGTGAAAGTTGCTTGTTTCCGCAACTCTATTGGGATGTCAGATGGTTTGCATCCAAGTACGCCAACCTCTGTAAGAATATCTAGGTAATATCACTGGCATCGGGATTACACCTATCAATATATGGCTTGACCAGCAATACTTAGATGCAAATTGATATTGCCTAGATATTATGTTGATGGTTACTTTTTGCATCGAAACTCTGATACCAACTCTATTGGGATGACATGATTTCCATCCAAGTACGCCAGCCTCTGTCAGAATATCTACGCAATAATATATAGGCAAAAAAGTTGATCTCATTGGTAACTATGCCAAACCAAGCTCGTGAACTCTGCTTTAGGAAACAAATGGCCCTACAGAGTTAGCATGCATGCTCCCCTTGACGAAGTACCCCAATGGATGCATCATATAGACCTCCTCCTCGAGGTCATTGTACAAAAAGCATTCTTCACATCTAACTGAAAGATGAGCCAGTTCTTATTAGCAACAACATAGAGAATGGTACGGATAATCCTCATCCTAACCACTAGAGAAAAAGTCTCATAGTAGTCCACACCATAAGTCTGAGTGAAGCCCTTTGTTACAAGCACGGGCTCGAGTCTGTCAATAAAATCATGTGGTGATTATTTGGTCATAAAGATCCATCGGCAGACAGCAAGCTTAACACCTGGACGACACAGCACAAGATCCCATGTGACTCTAGAGGTAAGCGTGTCCATCTCCTCATCCATGAGTTTTTTCCAAACATGATCTCAAAATGCACTATGATGATCACATGGAATAGTAATAGCCATAAAAGCATCTGCAAATCATCATTCACAACTGGATAAATTGTCACTAGAAGTAAATTGTAATACATGATGTATAATACGTTGTCTTTTTGTCGGTCGTAGAGCTATAGGAGTTCTGATGGAACATCCGGAGCTGCAGTGGTAGGGACACTCGAAGAGGGTACATCATCTTGTAAATAAGAATCAGGTAATGATACATGGTCAAAATAACTAGTATGTTTTTGTTATAAAATATGAAGCGGAAGCAAAAACATGGGAAAAGAATAAGAACAAGAAAGAACAGCGGGGTTTAACGTGGAACCCTACTCCGTGAGGAGCGGGATGAAACCACAGGAGAAGCCCTCAAAGGGGCGTGTTTTTCTATTCACTTTCTCAATGAGTACAGGAGGTCTGAGGCTCTTTATATAGCCTCTCCAGAGCCTCCAAGTCCCACCCACAGGCGGTATGGGACTAACTGGATGGGGTAAATGGATCTTCTCCAGGATCCATTTACCCTGCTACAACTCAACATGGCGCACTACCAAATACTCTAACACTCCCCCTCAAGCTGGAGCGTGCAATGCTCAGCTTGGACAAACAGAAAGAAACTCAACTCAACGTTACAAGACACTACGGACAATATCAACCCAACGTGCACATGCTGCAGTCGAGGACGTTGCTTCTCATGCCGTGCAGGTGAAGAGGAAGAACGGGCTGGAGTGTGAGTCAACTGAAGACTCGGAATCTAACCATCGAGTCTGAACTTGCGCCTGAAGTCTCCTCGTCGGAGAACTGGGTCTCTCCCATCTGGCTCGGAGAATGGTGCACTGCTCTGGTGTACCTATGATACCACATGAAAACCCTTGCCAACATATGGCATAGGGAATGGTCCTCTACTCTGGAGTCCCTACGGCTCACATGAAAACTCTGGCCTGACAACTAGAAGAATGATGGGGACCTCTGACAATGATGGCAACATATGCTCATCTGAAAATGACCGCACACTCGTGCGTGTCTGAAACTGGAGACTCGGAAACAATGATCGTCGAGTCTGAAACCGAACTGTAGAGTCTGATCAACTGGCTGGTCTGGAGACTGGCATCTGAATCTGTAATACAAGACCTGTTTGTCGGAAACTCAACATCGACAAAGTTGGGAGAAGACAACAATGATGGGGGTAAAGAAAACATCAAATAGCCGATTTCATCATTTTTTTCCGGCTTTTCAAACATCATCAAATTTTTTTCTTTGGCTATTTTCAATTTTTTTAATAGCCGTAATTTAATTTTTTTTCCGCCCCTGCTGGAGGGAGTTGGTTGCGCCTGCGCCGCCCCTGGAGGGGGCTTCTTCTTCATCACACGCCGCTTGAATCTGAAGCTCGGCGGGAAGGAACCGCCTGTGTGACTCGCTGGGGTTGGGCGAAAGGCAACGCGCCTGGAGCAGAGCCGCGCGAGGAGCTTCACGATCGGAGGGAGCCGCCTGCTGGAGAGCCGCCTGCTGGAGCTTTACGCACATGAATGCAAAGAGGAGGGCGGCGCCGCGTCTCGCAGGGGGTGCGTATGGGGAGGGCGGCACCCATGGAGGCTGCAACAGGGCTGGAGTGCGAGGAGGAGGGAACATCCCACTTTTCACGGCGCCTGGGATGAAGCAAGAGCCCCGCCTGGGCTTGATTCGAGAGAGCGTGCATCGAGTGTGCGCGGGGCTGCGTCACCTGCGAGGATCGTGCGAGAGATTGCACGTGGAGGAGCCGCCGCCATGGCGCGTTGGAGAAGGTTGTGTGAAGCATGAAGGCCCGATCTGGAGGTTTGCGTAGAAGGGCATCTTATGCGTGTATGCCTGGAGATACAGGTAGGGCTACACAGAGATGCAGAACTGGAGATACAGGAACCCTAGATGCCGTCGGGAACATCGAATGCGTGTATGCCTGGAGCAGGAACCCTAGGGTTGCGAATGCCGGCGTGTAACAAGAAGAACCAAGAATCCAAAACTCGAAGCATGAATGATCTTCCAGAATAACATCGAATCTCGGAAAAAAAAAACTTAAGAACAAATCCTCGAGAATCGAACCCGCTCTGATACCATGTTATAAAATATGAAGAATGCGGAAGCGTAAACATGCTGGAAGGAGAGCGGGGTTTAACGTGGAACCCTACTCCGTGAGGAGCGGGATGAAACCACGGGAGAAGCCCTCAAAGGGGCGTGTTTTTCTATTCACTTTCTCAATGAGTACAGGAGGTCTGAGGCTCTTTATATAGCCTCTCCAGAGCCTCCAAGTCCCACCCACAGGCGGTATGGGACTAAACACTGGATGGGGTAAATGGATCTTCTCCAGGATCCATTTACCCTGCTACAACTCAACATGGCGCATTACCAAATACTCTAACAGTTTTCTTTTATAGACAATGGGCAGTGGTGGGAGCTCCAAGGGTATGTCACTGACAAACTGAGTGAAGTAGATGGTATGTTCAAAGAAAGTGATGTCAACAGAAATATAGTAGGCAAGACCCTAAATATCGATTTCAATCACTACATTTATGACCGACGGAAATGACATTTCAAGCGAATTTTGATGTAAATTCGATCAAAATTTCGGTAATTCCATTCCTATTTTCTTCTATCGACCCCCCTCCAACCTGAAATTTTGACCATTTCAGCATGTTAAAATCGAAATTCAATCAAATTTCAATAAAATTTGATATCATGCCAATAGGGTCATAGCACATGTACCCCTTTTCGATACGAGGGTAGCCGAGGAAATGCACTTGATAGCATGAGGAGATAATTTATCTACAATCTGATTCGTCTGAAAATTATAGACAAATGCAGTGCAATCAAGAATTCTCAATGGAAGCGGAAAGGGTGTCTCATCGGGTACAAGAGACAAAGGAGTTACCCCTTGAGGATAGAAGACGGGACTCTATTGATAAGATAAGTGGAAATGAGAATGTCATCTCTCAGTAGGTCATAATAACCTTCATGTGAGTAAGCGATGTACGAGCAATGTTCCACTACCACATTCTGCTGAGAGGTATATGGATAAGAAGTCTGATGAAGGATTCTATGAGAGGTAAAGAAAGATACCAAATCATATTGGGTAAACTCAAGAGCATTGTCAGTATGTATAGTCTGGGTACTAGTGGAGAAATATTTTTTAATAAACTGAAAGAAGGACTTGACAATTTTATTAATCTTTTATTGTTCCTTTATTTAATAAACCCAAGAAGACTTGCTATAATCATCTACAAAGACAGCAAAATATCTATAACCACAAATAGTACAGACCGGACACGGTCCCCAAATATCAAAATAGACCAAAGAAAAGCGAGAAGATTGTTATGGCTCAACCTTTCAAAAAAAAAGAGGCCCGATGGTGTTTACCGAACTGACAAGCTTTGCACTCAAACGGCTTTAACAAGGAGAGTTCGGGAAACATCTAGGAAAGAGCTTAGATATAAGGGTGACCAAGCTGTAAATGTTATAGGAACAAGTCAATGGCGATAGAGACTGCACCACAAATAGTATAATCGATAGAAATATCAAGGTAGTAAAGGTTGCTCTTCTCATGTCCCCCACCAAAGGTCTGCATCGTCCGGATGTCCTGAAAATAACAATAGAGCTTGTCATAAATCACACAACAAAATTCAACTCAACACAAATTCTATAAACAAATAATAAGCTCAAAGGAAATTCAGGAGTGCATTGAACTCGAATGAACCTAAGATTGGAGAAAACTCCATGGTCTCAACAGTGGTAACCAGAGAATGAATGTCGCTAGCAAGTCGAACCAACTTCACAGTGGAAGAGGGTTGAGAGGAGGTCAGCAGACTACCTTCTGATGCAAATAAAAATTCGAGAGACAGAATAATTGATTTTGATGGTAGAATTATCGGTGGCGAAGAATTCAGAGGACGGGAGAAGAGAAGAACACGCCGGATGCGCAGGATTTTGGGATGAGAATCGTGAAGATCACGTTGAGAGAGAGAGAGAGAGAAATAGAGAAACAAAGAGAGATAACTCAAATTTTTATTTCAACTGAACTATCTTTACAATAGGCTACCAAGCTCTTTATATAGTAGAGGTGGAATTACAAAAATAGAAAGTGAATCGAAAATAAATTCTGACTCGATCTTAATTGATTTGAATCGAGATTCAAATCCACATTATCCTAATTTGACTCTAATTCAAAATTCGAAAATAAATTTAAAATTGACCAACTAATTATTGATCACACACGATCTCTTTTATTTAAATAAATATTGCGACGACTTAAATAAACGTAAAATTAATAGATAAAAACATCAAGCCCTATATTTTAATCTTGTGCTGCATCAATTCTCCTCCGCTTGAAAAATTCGTCTCCTGACGAATTGCTCAATCCTCGTTCCATCGGTGGAGAATTCCATCTGGATTGGTTGAGCAGACCTCCCCAATTTTGATCCTTTTCCATGTTACGTTTGTAGTTTCTTTCCACTGAGGGGTATAGTTGCAATTGTTCTACCCCTTCACTTAAAATATACTAGTAACATAATTTCTCCAATTTGCCTTTTAGATAAACACTTTTGTGAGGAGGGAGTTGATCGTAATTTTTCCAAAATTCCTCCTCCCATGTTTTATGGGATCCGATTGAAGAGTGATACCTAACCCTCGTTAGGGTTCCTCGCCCCTTCAAATATCGTCCACGGCGGCGCCAAGGTGGGAGGCTTGTGGATCGCAGGGAGTGGCGATAAGCTGGGCGGAGGCAGTGCACAGGTGGTGCATCATCGCGCGTGAGGCGTGTCCACGGCTGAAGCATCCATTCTAATGGCGGAGGTGTACTGATCTGATGCACACAAGGCGGCGACGACGGAACCGAGAATGGAGGTGACGGCGATGGCAGCGCCTGAAGCTCTTGCGATGAGGACCACGCCTGAAGTGCACGCAGCGGCAATGGCACATCAGATTTTAATGGGGATTTGGTGGTGTCTGGAGCGGGGAATGGTGGTGGTTGTGAACTTGAATGGACGGTGGTAGGGTAAAAGGGTAGTGACGGCGTTGGTGATGGAGGTTGAGGCACTGGAGGGGTCTTTAGGGCCACGGATTCGACCCTGTGGCCTCCTGGATATCAGCCCCGGATGAGAGCAGATCGAGGATGTTGTATTCTTCATCATAGATGGGTTCTGGGTTCTTGTTTTCTTCTTGGACAGCAGCTCCGACAACAAACAGATCGATAATTTCCCATGCTTCTTTTGTAGGATCTTCATCAATTATGGGTTCTTTGTCCTCCTGTTCTTCTAGTATTGACGTTGTATCAGTAAAATACTTGTGTTGCATGTAAATACCTTCATTTTCTTGACCGAAATTGTGTTGAACAGCAGGTCCAGCAGTCTGATTTCTGTTGTTATCATACGAATATTCATCAATTTGCGCGTCTAACCATGCTTGCACCTTGATGCATGATATAAGTCGCTGCTGGAACTTCTTTGAGCGTGAATGCGAGTGCGAACCATGAGATAGGCGGTTGAGATCAAACTTCAAACGCCAATACGCGATGGGATCGTTGAATCGTAAGAACGATTCGGTTTCCATGCTCTTATACCACTTGATGCAAATAAAAATTCGAGAGACAGAATAATTGATTTTGATGGTGGAATTATCGGTGGAGAAGAAATCAGAGGACGGGAGAAGAGAAGAACACGCCGGATGGGCGGGATTTTGGGATGAGAATCGTGAAGATCACGTTGAGAGAGAGAGAAATAGAAAACAAAGAGAGATAGCTCAAATTTTCATTTCAACTGAACTATCTTTACAATAGGCTACCAACCTCTTTATATAGTAGAGGTGGAATTACAAAAATAGAAAGTGAATCGAAAATAAATTCTGACTCGATCTTAATTGATTTGAATCGAAATTCAAATCCACATTATCCTAATTTGACTCTAATTCAAAATTCGAAAATAAATTTAAAATTGACAAATTAATTAGAGATCACACACGATCTCTTTTATTTAAATAAATATTGCGACAACTTAAATAAACGTAAAATTAATAGATAAAAACATCAAGCCCTATATTTTAATTTTGTGTTGCATCACCTTCTCTACCAGATGAGTGAATGCACCAGAGTCAATGATCTAGTTGGGATTGTGGCATTAGCAAAGTTGGCTATCATACCTGAAGTAGTAGCAAGGTGTGCAGTAGTAGTCTCATTGGGAGTGGCATCGGATCTCTACAGCAGTTGCATCAGATGTGAGTAATCTAAGGCGGAGAGTTAGATTTTCTGTCCACTAATCAGAAGGTGCCTATGTCATTGGTGCATCATAGTCAGATGCAGCGATGGCATGTAGGGGCATGCCAAACTTTGTCCAACACCTTTCAGATGGGTGATTGGACCTCTGGCAATGAATACACAGCATGTGGCCACATCCATAGCCAGGAACAGAGTCACGACCTCGACCTCTCCAGACGAAGCAAGAAAGGCAAAGTTCTCCGCACGATGTGGAGGAGGAGTGTAGACGGTAGAAGCCTGAATCTACTATAGGCGGGGAAAGATGACCTTGATAGATAGAATGTTGGAGTATTTGGTTGTGCACTACTTGAGTTGTAAATGGGTAAATGGATCACTCCAGGATCCATTTACCACATCCATGTGTTTAGTCACACATCAACCAGTGGTGGGACTTGGAGGCTCTGTGGAGGCTCTATAAAGAGCCCATACCTCATGTATCCATTGACAAAAAGCAATGAAGCAAATGGTCCTTTTAGACCTTCTTCGTGGTTTCATCACGCTCCTTAGGGAGTAAGGTTCCACGTAAATCTCGTTGTGTTCTTCAATCTTTATTCCTTTTCCATGATTCGCTTCCGCATTCCTATTTTTTAACATGGTATCAGAGCGGGTCGATTCTCGAGGATGTTTATATTCTCTATTTTTTTGTTTCGTTGTTCAAGATTTGAGATACAATTCTAAGGTTTCTATTGAAACCCTATTTCTTCCCTGTAGATTTTTTTTCAAGATTCATGTTCATGTAAGGAGAGAAGTTTTCTAGAGGATTCATCTTGAAGATTTATTCCAGTCCCGGATTTAGGGGTTTCTGAACCCCAGGGTGTCAAGGCGGCGCACCATCTCTGGAGTTCCTCCCGCGACATACCACTCCAGATCGTGAGGCACCTCCCCCTTCCCGTTCTCTTGCAACCAGCAGTTCTCCAGGTGAGTCCATTCCAGCTGCAATGTGGGGTCGCATGATGCAAGCAGATCATCCCCTTCGCACGTCGCCACATCTCCTCGTAGCGCCCCTGTCATGCTTCCTCCTCCATGCGATCGGGGGTGGTGTTCCCACCTTCTCTTTGGCGGCACAGAGCTCCTCCCACAGGCAGTGCAGAGCCCCTTCCATCAAAGCCTCTCCAGTTCTCGCATCTCATGCTCTAGCTTGTTGTCCTCTTCCTTCGCGCCTCCAGGCGGAGGTGCAGATCCTCGTGCCCTCCACATCTAGCTCTGCATCCAGGTGGGGAGCATCAGGACAGACGATGCCCTTCTCCTTCGCCTCTCTCCAGCAAGGCCACGCGGCACCTCTTCTCTCAGTGACGGTGTAGACCCCTCGTGCATGCCACGGCATCACGCGCTACATTCGCTACTCCAATCCACGCCAACGCGCTGCGGCTCCTCCTGTACTTCTCCATCTCCACGCGAGGCAAAGCTCCAGGCGAAGCCTCTAAGAGCTCCATCACGCTGGCGGCGATGTCTCGCGATGCTCCATCTCCAGTTGTCATCGCACTGACGGTGCGGCTTGCAGAGTTTCGAAGGGTTCCATTGGGAACCCTAACATGAGCCCTAAGTTGACATGATGGTTAAAAAAAAGAAAAGAAAAAGAAAAAAATGAATGAATAAAAAAAGGGAAAGCAGGGCATGTCGTGTAAAAAAATATAGGTGGGGTCTCAGCCCTAGTGGATCGTGCCTGTTAAAAAAATGAGAGACTGCATATTTTGGTTAGCCGAGTAAAAAAAATCTGCTGCAGTTTTGCCCTCTTAAAAAAAATTGCAGATTCAAGAGCCCCTGTTTGGGTTGAGGTTCAAGTTAAAAAAGGGAAAAGTCGTAAAAAAAGAAGGAAGCGACTAGAAAAATATTCAAAAAATCGTACAAGAAAAAAAATGAATAAAAAGCATAAAAAATTGTGAACGGCTTATTTGAGGAAAATTTGTTGACAGATATTTAAAAAAATGAATGCAATAACCGAAAGAAAAAATTTTGAATTAAAAAAAAGTGTGATCGACTTATTGTTTGATTTTTTTCTCCCTATCTATCTTGTCTTCTCCAAACTTTGTCGATGTCTTCATTCCGACCAGTATGAGAGAAAGGGAGAGTATATGTTGAGTCACAGGTCTATTCAGATTCTCCAAATACAGATATTCCAGACCAACCAATTGTTCAGATTCTACAAGTTATCAGATTATCCATGCATAATTTCAGACTCGATGTCCTGATTCCAAGTCCACAGTTTGATGCGCAAGTTCAGACTCTACATTCAGGTTTCAGTCTGCAGTCCAAGACGCAAGAGTGTGCGATCTTCAGTTTCGTGATCCCCATCATTCTTGTTGTTTCGGCCAGAGTTTTCATGTGAGCCATAGGGACTCCAGAGTAGAGGACCATTCCCTATGCCATGTGGGCAAGGGTTTTCATGTGGTACCATAGGGACTCTAGAGTAGAGTACTATTCTCTGTGCCAGATGGGAGAGATCCAGAGTATTCCGACGAGGAGACTTATTCTAGTTGCAGTGACTCTGACAGGTGCAGTACAGAGCATATGCTCTCCGATGAGGAGATTCAGTTGACTCACACTCCAACCCGTTCTTCCTCCTCACCTGCATGGCATGAGAACCGACGTCCTCGACGACAACCGACAGTTGTGTGCGTTGAGTTGATATTGTCCGTAGTGTCATGTAGCGTGATTTGAGTTTTTTTTTTTTTTGTCCAAGCTAAGCATTGCATGCTCCAGCTTGAGGGGGGTGTTGGAGTATTTGGTTGCGCGCTACTTGAGTTATAAATGGTAAATCGATCACTCCATGATCCATTTACCACATCCATATGTTTAGTCCCACATCTACCAGTGGTGGGACTTGGAGGCTCTGTGGAGGCTATATAAGGAGCCCCAAACCTCTTGTATCCATTGAGAAAAAGATATGAAGCATATGGCCCATTGAAGCATTCTCCCGTGGTTTCATCCCGCTCTTTAGGGAGTAGGATTGCATGTAAATCCCGTTGTGTTCTTCAATCTTTATTCTTTTTCCATGATTCGCTTCTGCATTCCTATTTTCTAACATAGAAGTATATCATAGGTAACGAAATGTTCCTTCACATTATGATAGCGAGGATGTATGTTGGCTAGAAATCTATAGACCTATCATTCTGATCTCTCTGTAACTTGTTTCGTACACCAGACCGGCCGAAATATGGCAAGCTTCTCATAGAGGCCGGTGAGGTGGCGATAGTATTCCACAAGTGTTGATTCTCCCTGAGATATGAACTAGATCCACATATAGATGTCAGCAAGACGAGACTTGGCAGTCTACTGAGAATACATATGTACCAATTCATCCCACATCTCCATTGTGGTGTCCTTGTACAGGAGATTCGCCGCAATGCGTTACTCAATGCAATTGGTCATCCATGTCATGATAATAGTTGTTCCCAAGATAGGATTCATAGTCCTTATATGTCTCCTTTAAAGGATCCTTTGTCAATATCGATATCTTCCTCTGACCACCAAAGACCACTTTGAAAGCTCGTAACTAGAGCACATAGTTTTCTGCATCCTTGAGTTTCATAGAAGTATCATGCATCATCATAGAGGATGTAGAGAAAAAGGATTTTGTCCCAGTGGATGTTGTGTCCATCGCGATCAGCGATAGTAATCAAGTAATTGTAGTAATTTAGGCAATCATGGACCTTAAGTCATACAAACCAAAAACACCACCCTAGGGCATGCACAAGGGGATCGTCACGCGCAAGAGCAGCCTCAATCTGGACTGAATTCTCGGTCTAGTCTATATCAGAGTCAAGGTGATGCCCTATATCAGGTCTGGGCTATAACCTCGGTCTGGAATATATCAGGTATGCGTACAAGGGCAATGGCTTCTAGGTAGATCCTAGACTATGCAAGCCCTTTCACTCTTCTTTTTTAAATTAAGAATTAATTAAATCTCTCCAATTATGATTCGTAACTACGACCAATCAGTTAACAACCAACTGCTCTACCACTGAGCTACTAAGGACCAACAGGAGACTCAATCTCATAGAGTTCAACTCCCATTTTCAACTATGTTTTAAAGTTGGCATATGCAACAAACGATCTAGTGATGACTATCTAGGCGATGACTTTTGATGGGCGATGGCAGAAGATTTGGGTGGGTCCTGTGAGGGTTCCTCGTGGGTCTAGCAATGGAAAAGGTAAGCCACCAGACCATTGTTGCATGATGAGTCTAATGCAGTTAATAGTTTCAATAGGTCATGTGCACACCACCATTGCACGATGGAGAAGGTCTATCATTAGAGATGGCACAACCCTCTCACACCAATTGCTTGCAGGTGATTCAGATGTTCCACCGAGACCATTTGTTGATGTGTGGTGAGAAGGTCACGGTGACGGAAACGTGGCTGAGGGAAGGGGATGTTCAGTGGCGGTAGGGTTTTGGGTACGAGCTCTGGTCTAGGACCATTGCTTTGATACCATGTGGGAAAAAATTGAGATAAATGGAATGTCAATTTCAAGGGATATAAGGTTTCTTATATAACGTGAAACCCTAAAGCCCAAAAATGAAAAACTGCATCGTCACGTTGAAGGTTCCAGGACTAAAAAAGATAAAGGAGAAATAATCAAATAACTAAATAATGCTAACACAGGTTAATATAGATATTCGTCCACACAACAAGAATCATGTACCAGGAAATTTAAATTCGCTCCTTGGAGGCAGTGTTGTGATGTTCATAAAGTTTCAGACAACGAACAGAACTCTAGATCTTACACATATCCCACATAAAGTTATCTTCATTTAAAAGTGGTTCAAAGCTAGGTCGCACGCCAAGATAATGCCCACAATCTAACCACGAAACTGTCAGCTCAGCATTTAATTTTTACAGGGGTGAAAATTTTATTGTCAATGAAGACTAAAGCGGAACAGAACAAGACAGCACAAGGAAGATATTATTTGTAAGTTTTATAACTGACCTTCCGTTGAAAATCTTAGCAAGCCATCCTCCAGGTAATTGACCTAAAGCATAGCCCCAGAAGAAAGAGGATTGCACTAAACCTGCAGTTGATGAACTCCATCCAAACTGATGAGACATGGGAATGATGGCAATACTTAGATTCACCTATAAAGCAATACACCCAAATCAAAACGAGATTCAAAATTGTCCAAGAACAGTTTGACATGAATCTAATGATAGCACGTCACATCATTCGTGAATGTGACCATACAAATTGATCGTCAACGAGCCTTGTCAATTGTTTCTGATAGTAAGGAGCCTATGACAAATGTTAATAAACAATACAACAAAATGAAAGAAAAATAATTGATATTTGACATTCTTAATGAAAAAAGAAAATCACCCACCAAAAGACGGTCTTTTGGTGACCTTCCTGACAATATGTAACTTGAAGTATGAAAGAAGCTCAGAGACAAATATGGATGCAAATTTGTTGAGCTGCCCCACTTGAATCAGAGGCATTTCCAAATACTATAATATATTGGATCAATTGCATGCTTCAGGTTCTCGAGACTGTAGATTGTCCTTTCTCCTCCACCGAGGAGGAGACATAATACATACTACCAATCATGGCCTTTCACGTTTTTCCCATCACACTGAAATGACAAAAAAAAGGTGACCATAAACCATCATCTACTTCAAATACTGTTAGAGTATTTGGTTGTGCGCCCAGTGAGTTGTAACAGGGTAAATGGATCCTGGAGAAGATCCATTTACCCCCATCCATGTGTTTAGTCCCACACCGCCTGTGGGTGGGACTTGGAGGCTCTGGAGAGGCTATATAAGGAGCCCCAGACCTCTTGTACTCGTTGAGAAAAAAGCAATGCATAGCATGCCCCTTTGAGGGCTTCTCCCGTGGTTTCATCCCGCTCCTCACGGAGTAAGGTTCCACGTAAAATCTCGTTGTCTTTCTAGTGCTTTATCTTTTTCCATGTTCGCTTCCGCATTCTTCATATTTTATAACATGGTATCAGAGCGGGTTCGGTTCTCGGGATTTTTTTATGTTCGTTCTTTATTCGAGATCCGATTTTGATATTGAATATTATTTTTTCGAGAAGTTCATCAGAGATTTGGTTCTAGGGTTTCTTTCCTGAAACCCTAATCATACAGCCGCATCGTGCGCGATGCTCGTCCAGGCGATGCACAATACATCTCGCAGTCCAGATCGGGCTCCACAGCACGTTTCTCGCATAGAAATCGCCCTTCTTCCTCCTCGGGCGGAGGCTTCCTCCTTGCAGCACATGCAGGCTGCCACCATCGAGCCCCAGCAGGCTCCAGCGAGCCCCATCTCCTCCGTGAGATCAGCCCTGCAACCCCACAGATCAAGAGGCAGCGTTGTTTCACGAGGCGTCACTCCAAGCGCTGCACCCCCTCCCGACAACAGCAGATGGTGAAGCACCCGCGCGATTCCCAGCGTCCATCGCCGCCTCAGGCAACGCAGCACCTCCGCGAGTCTTCTCCCAACAGGCGGCAGGTTGCTCCAGGTCCCACTGCGCGTGCTTCCAGCCTCCAGTCCAAGGCGGCGCAGCCCCCAGCGCCCAAGGCGGCGCAGGCTATCCGATGTCCAGCAGCAGGCGACACCGCCCCAAAGGCCCCGGCAACCTCCTTCGACCTTCTCCAGCGCGGAAGTCACCAGAGCCGAACCCACTACACTCGGGGGCGGTGCAGTCCTGCATCGCGCTGGTGGGTTGCTCGCGCACCTTCCTCTAGATCTCCAGGGCGGCGCTCCCCCCAAGTAAGGGTCGTGTTCTGTCCATAAAAAAAGGGGGAGGTCGTATGATGTTTAAAAAAAAGAAAGAAAAAAAGGGGAGAAGGATCGACATTGTAAAAAGGGGGAGAAGAAGAGCTGAAAAAAAGGAGGGTGTTGTTAAAAAAAGAGAGAAAAAAAGAAAGAAAGAAAGAGAAAAAAAAGAGAGAATCTATTATGTAAAGCCCTAATGGGTTAATGTTTCTTTGGGCCCATTGTTGGGCAAACTTTTGTTTGTTAAAAAAAAGAAAAGAAAAGAAAAAGGCGCATACAAATTGAAAAAGTCGTACGCAAATTCAAAAAAAATTGCAAAGCCGTAAAAAAAAGGAGTTGAACGGCTTAAAAAAATTCAAAAAAAATGTGACGGCTTAAAAAAATTATGATGAAAAGCCGCAAAATTCATGTTTTGTTTTCCCCTATTTATCTTGTCTTCTCCCAACTTAGTCGATGTCAATTTTCCGACAAGTATGGGAGAAAGGGGGAGTATATGTAGAGTCACAGGTCTTGTATTCCAGATCTAGATTTCAGATGCCAGCCTCCATACCAGCCAGATGATCGGACTCTACAGTTCGGTTTCAGACTCGAGGATCATTGTTTTCGAGTCTCCAGTTTCAGACACGCACAAGTGTGCGGTCATTGTCAGATGTGCATATGTTGCCATCTTTTATTCCGTGGTCCCCATCATCCTTGTTGTTGTTCGGCCAGAGTTTTCATGTGAGCCATAGGGACTCCAGAGCAGAGGACCAATCCCTATGCCATATGTTGGCAAGGGTTTTCATGTGGTATCATAAGTACACAGAGCAGTGCACCATTCTCTGAGCCAGATGGGAGAGACCCAGTTCTCTGACAAGGAGACTTTTCAGACTCCATTCTCCAGCGACCGTGGACTCCGACGAGGATTGCACAGTCACGGCTCTTTTTCAGTTCGGCCCTTTTCGGAGATGGAGCAGTTGTCCACATTATTGTGGCGGGTCAGAGTACTCCGACGAGTAGACTCATTTCAGTTGCAGTGACTCTGACAGGCGCAGATCAGAGCGCATGCTCTCCGACGAGGAGATTCAGCAGACTCACACTCCAGCCCGTTCGTCCTCCTCACTTGCACGGCATGAGAAGCAACGTCCTCGACTACAGCAATGTGCGCGTTGGGTTGATATTGTCCGTAGTGTCCTGTAGCGTTGAGTTGAGTATCTTTCTATTTGTCCAAGCTGAGCATTGCATGCTCCAACTTGAGAGGGAGTGTTAGAGTATTTGGTTGTGCGCCCAGTGAGTTGTAACAGGGTAAATGGATCCTGGAGAAGATCCATTTACCCCATCCATGTGTTTAGTCCCACACCGCCTGTGGGTGGGACTTGGAGGCTCTGGAGAGGCTATATAAGGAGCCCCAGACCTCCTGTACTCGTTGAGAAAAAAGCAATGCATAGCATGCCCCTTTGAGGGCTTCTCCCGTGGTTTCATCCCGCTCCTCACGGAGTAGGGTTCCACGTAAAATCCCGTTGTCTTTCTAGTGCTTTATCTTTTTCCATGTTCGCTTCCGCATTCTTCATATTTTATAACAAATACAACAAAAACAAAGTCTTTTTCTACATTAAGTAAGGTCGGTTACATGGATTCTTTGCCTCCATTCAGATCTATATTGGGTCATTTTCAAGCTTAGATCCAAAAAACTAAGATCCCTTGGGATATTCTCATTCCAACACTTCTTGAGCCTTCCTCGCCACTCTTATCCGGCTCAACATCCCAAAACTCGCACCTCTTAATTGGTGTATCAGCCGACCTCCTTTGCAAATGGCCAAACCAACTTAAATGGTTTTCTCACATCCTATCCTCGATTAGAGCTACACCAACTTTCCTTTTGATTGCATCATTCAGAACACGTGTATGTTCAAACATCCACCTTCGCATTTTCATTTATGCTACTGTCATTCTCTGCACATGTCTATGATTCACAGGCCAACATTCAGACCCATAGAACATAGCAGGTCTCACGGCTGCTTTGTAAAACTTTTCTTTGATTTTCAAAGGAATTTTCTAATCACATAGAACAATAGAGGCTCCTCTCCCCTTTAGTCCACCTACATTTATTTTATGACGAACATCTTTTTTTATATAAAAAAGGATGGTGAACTCCCAAGGTGGGTGTCACCGCAAAACCACTTTCATTATAAAGAGAGATAAATTACATTACCGAGATGCCCAGAAATTATAAAGCGCTTTACAGTGTGAAACAACATTTTTCGAGTAGAACCTTTGGTTGTTGAAGATTTGGTCAGTACGCCCAATCCAGATGGCCCAAAGGAAACGGGATGTAACAGTCGTCAGTAGAGTTGTGCCCACGAACCGACCTATAGAAACCTGTCGACCCTCCTATCTCCACCCAAGGGACACCGAGCTCCCTCCAAACCTGTGCTGACGTCGTTCACTTGAAGAATATTTGGTATGCATCCTGAGTCTGCCCCTCACACCTATTACAATGCGTGCCCTCCTAGCCAAACAGTCGCCCCCTCCTTGCCTTGTCACACAAGCGGTCCCTTCTCAAGCACCAAAGTAGGATCTTGACTCTACACGGGATCTTAGCCGCCCACACCACCTTCATATTCTGGTTAAACTCCAAATCATGTTCTGGTGTCGTTCCCCTCAGTTCCTCATAAGCTTTCATAGTTGAGAATTTCCCTCCCACATAAAATGGTCACCGGATTGAGCGAACTCTCCAGGTGTTGGAATCACGGCCTGTGACCTAATAAAATCTTCCAAACGATGCTCCGAGAGTTCCGACACGAAAACCGGCGACCATGCATCTAAACCCGCCACCTGCCAACTAAAACACTCCTTCGACTCTGCCAAAGCAAGCAATCTCGGAAACCTACCATCAAGTGTGCCCTCACCCGTCCCATCATCACGCCAGTATCTAAACAAATGGCCATCCCCCACTTTCGGCTAGAACTCGAGGGCGAGCGAAGGTAAAACCTCGCGTACTCCGACCCACAACGGCGGCTCCAACCACACCCTTCTCGCGATCAATTCGCTCCCAACTCCATAAATTATTTGCACGAGTCTGATCACAAGCGAGGACGACGGGCCCCAGATTTGGGTCACCCATTTATCCAGCAGAGCCTTGTTCATGCATTCCATATCGCGTACCCCTAAGCCTCCTTCCCTAAGCCCCTTCGTCACCTCTTTCCAGTTTAGTAAATGCAAACCGGACTTCTGTTGTTTTCCGTCCAACCAAAAGAACCTTCTCATCAAAGACTCTATCTTCCTTCTGACCCCAATCGGCATCAGACGCGTGGAATAGACGAATATGGGAATGGTCGAGAGCACATGCTTCAAATGAATAAGTTTGCCACCCCTAGACAATGTGATCACCTTCCACCCAGTCAACCTCTGCTCCATTCTCTGTACAACACTGTCCCAGTCAGACTTCCTTAATTTCCCAACCACCAACGGCAGCCTCAAGTATGAGATAGGTAAATCGCCCAGAGGGCAATCCACCACCGCCGCAATTTTGACGCGCTTATTGTCATCCATCCCAAAGGTGATAACCACCGACTTATGCTTATTCATCTCAAGTCCAGATAGATTGCTAAACAACTGCACCGCGTTACCAATCTGTTCTTCCGAGCCGCTAAGCAACAATAAGGTATCATCAGCATATTGAATCAAGGGTATTGAGATATCCTCCATGCGAAAGCCCTCGCACCAACATGTTTCCACCGCCCGCTCGAACAAAACCGCCAAAGCATCAGCCACCAGTAAAAAGAGCATAGAGGCCATAGGACAGCCCTGTCGAACACCACGTTGAGGCTGAAAGAAACCCCCCTCCGGCTTGCCATTCACCAGGCCGAGTAGGAGGAGGTAGTGACGCATTTCTTCATCCATCCAACCCAAATTTCAAGGAAGTCGCTTCGCCGTAAAGATGTCCACAGGAAATTTCAGTCCACACAGTCATATGCTTTGGCATAATCAATCTTCCATAGGACTCCCTTCTTCTTCGACCGCTTCCATTCAAGGCAGATCTCTGTCACCATCACCAAACCATCCACCATCTGTCGCCCTGGGATGAAAATCGACTGACCCAGTAGAATCACCGAGTCCAATAATGCTTTAAGTCTGTTCGGCATAATCTTAGCCACTATAAGGTAGACCGTGTTGGATAAAGCGATTAGCCTGAAGTCTTCAATCCTCCTCGGGGTGTCCTTCTTGGGAAGCAGGAACAACATAGCTCTATTAACCTTATCAAAGCCTTTGTTCCCTTCCCTGAACTCGTTAACCACCTCCAAAACTTCTCCTTTCAACAAATCCTAGAATTCCCTGTAGAACAGAACCGAGAAACCATCTGGGCCAGGTGCAACATCCGCATTAAGCCCCCAGACTGCCCTCTTCACCTCCTTCTCCGAGACAGCGATTAGTAACCCCTCCACCTGCTCTCCAGATAGTTGTTTAACCGCTCTTCCCAACCACCCCTAGTCGCCCCCCCCCTCCGCCTTCGCGTAGCCTCCACAAAGTGTTTCAGAGCACGCAGCCAAGATGGGCCTCCCCTGACACCCGCACACCCCCGATCTCAACCTCATGCAGAAAGTTCCTTCTCCTCCTTCTTGAAGCCATGGAATGGAAAAACCTCGTATTGGTGTCACCTTCTCTCAACCAAGTCTGTCTAGGCCTCTGCCTCCATTCGACCTCTTCCTTTCGATTCTCCAGCATTAATTCTTCAAGAAAGTTCAACCTTTCTGTCAACTCCTCCTGGTCGAGACCTCTCTCATCATCAAGTCCATCTAGGCGAGTCACCCCATCAAGCGCCTCCATTCTCCTAGTCCTTTGCCTCATCTTTACCTCCCTTCCGAACTTAGTGGGGAAAGACCTTAGCAACAAAAGCTTCACCGTGAAACGGGAGACCATCGGCCCCACAGGGGACTATCCTCTCTATCATGAAGCAACCTCCTCCCGAAAACCCTCCTCCAAAAGCCAGCTACGCTCAAAGCAAAAGAAGAACATGTTCCCCCCTCTTCACCGAAAGATCAAATGATATGCGTGTGATAAGAGTGTGCACACGACAGTGCCGAAGCACGAGACAATAGAAAAGCTTCTGCTCCCTCAATCGACAGCAGGATTCCGTCCAGCCTCGATCGTGACCTCGCATTATGCCAAGTATACAAACACCCAGCCGCATCAACAATCGAGAGGCCCAGTGAATGGGACACCCTCTGGAAGTCCTCAGATCCCGGGTCCCTTCCCCCACCTTGTTGTGGACGGTCCCCAGGAAGAAGCGTAAGGTTCAGGTCACCCGCAATGATCCAGATCCCAGGCTCTCTTGTCGAACCCAATAGTTCCAACTCCGTTGCCAAAGGGCCCCTTTACTGCCCCATGGGGCCATAGACGTTCGTGACCAAGAATATGATGCCATCCGCCCGCCTCCTCAGAGTCATCGACAAGCAAAAAGGGGATTTTAATTCCGCCAGAACTTCGAAACCAACATTCTTCCATCCGGTCAGCAATCCATCAGATGCATCTTGGGCCGTAACCGAAGCAATCCAACCCCCCGTCTTCCCCACCGTCTGATCGGAAGCATCGTCAATTGTCGTTGAACGATTCTTCCCCTCCCAGGACTCAGAGTGGCACACCGTGCCGCGAATCAAGGGTGTTTGCTCCAACGATAACTCCAAGTGTGTCGTCTTCCCATCCAGACAGATCCTCCACCACCCCAGGTGAGTCGGGCCGAGGCCCCTTACTCGTAGAATGGGATACAAAGGCTCCCTCGGGCAGCAACCTTTGCTTTCAAAATCCACGTCCTCCGCAATGCCTTCGAGCAGAACTCGAACCTTCTACAAATCGCGCGTAGCGAACGGAATCCCTCTCACGCGAATCTGTTCTAGCAACTTGAACTCCAGTGCACCATGGCTTTCTCGTATCCTACGCCACCGCAGCCACGACCGACCCTCTCTAGACCATCGAAGCAGCTTCCCAGCCTCCCGAAGAGCCCCCTCGCCACCACTCTCCAAGGGCCCACCTTACAGATATCCCCTCGGAATTTCATCGCCGAAACCACCCCCACGTCAGAGGATCCCTGGAACAAAGCTTCAGGGCCTCCTCCCTCTCCAATCAGCATCCTTGAGAGCTAAATGCTCCTCTGCTGCAACGGGCACACTCTACTTCTGTGTCCAAACCCATGACATAAGAAGCACCTGACCGGCTCCATGCAATGCCTTACCCAATGTTTCATGGATCCACAATGAAAGCGGTCGTTCCCGAACGGTTTTGCGAGGCGATCTCCGTGAGCTGCACCCAGTGATGTGCGTCGACGCCCACCCCTCCTTGGGCGAACCTCCCACCAGCCCTCGCCCTCACCCTCGTTTCCTTTCATTCCTTAGTTTTCCAAAAAATACCACTCTATCCCTCAATGAGTAATATCTTAGATCCCAAGTATCTAAAAGAATCCTTCTTTTGAATGTTATCGCCACCAATCTTCACCTCGATTCATTCATCATTGCTTCCATCAAAAGTGCACTCAATATATTTAGTCTTAGCCTACTTATACGAAATCATTTAGTCTTTAATGCATGTCTCCAGACCTTAAGTTTCTCATTTACTCTATCTCTAGTCTCATTAATCAATACAATATCATTAGCGAATAACATGCACCAAGGTATCTCATCATGAATGTGACTAGTCAACTCATCCATAATCAAAGTAAAAAGGAATAAACTCAAAGTTGAATCTTGATGCACACCACTGTTGATGTCAAAATAGCCAGTCTTCCCAAACTGGATACTTACACAAGATGAAGCCCTATCATACATATCCTTTATAAGATTATGTACGGGGCATGTACTTTCCTCTTCTCCAAAACTCTCCACAATATCTCTCGTGGGACAGAGTCAAAAGCCTTCTCCAAATCAAAAAAATTATACGGAGGTTCTTCCTTTTAGCTATATAAATCTCCATTGTTCTCCTCAGTAAGTGGAATGGCTTCAATAATTAAGCGACCTTACATGAATCTGAATTGGTTTTCTTTTACTTTGGAAACTTTCCTCAACCTTCTTTCGATTACACGTTCCAAATTTTTCATAAAATGATTCATCAGCCTGATACCTTTGTAACTCACACAATTTTGAATGTCTTCTTTGTTCTTATAAAGAGGCACCGTGATGTTTCTCCTCCGTTCTTCAGGCATATTCTTGTTTCTCCAAATAACATTGAGTAAATTTGTAAGCAAAGACAAACCATGCTCACCTAGAACTCTCCATACTTCTATAGGAATGTCATCAGGTCCTATACCTTTCCCAAGTTTCATAACCTTCAAAGCCTAATCTACTTCCTTCCTTTGTATTCGTCTATAGCTTGCACGATTCAAGTAACTTTCACTACTAGCTATATCCCCCAAAGTGATCTCTTTATTTCCTTCACCAATGAAAAGCTTATGGAAATATTTCTTCTATCTAATCTCTATATCCTTTCGAGTAACAAGTGCATGTCCTTCCTCATCCTTAATGCATCTCAATTGAGAAATGTCTTTGGTCTTTCTTTCTGTTGCTTTGGCCAACCTGAATATATCCTTCTGACCCTCCTTAGAGTCGAAATTTTTGTACAAAACTGCATAAGCTTTTGACTTGGCTTCTTTTACAACTTTCTTCGCTTTCATCTTCTCTATTGTAGTTTGTGACAGTTTCCTCTATTCTATCCTTAGACATAGCTTTAAAGCATGCTCTTTTAATTTTGAGCTTCTCTTGCATCCCACCACTCCACCACCAAGCCTCCATTTGGTATGGGACTCCTCTCTTTGACTCGCCTAGCATCTCTTTGACTACCCTTCGAATACAAGTTGATACTACCTCTCACATCTCATTTCCACCTTCATTACAATCCCAAGATAAGTCTTCTAAAACCTTCTCAATGAAGATTGATTGCTTCAATTAGAGTCTCAGAGTTTCCAACATCTACTTCTAGTGATATTGGAAACCCTCATTCTCTTTACCAACCCTTTTTATTTGCACACCCATAACTAGCAGGTGATGTTGGGTTGTCAAACTCTCTCCTAGGATTACTTTGCACAACCGATCTCTTCTCCTCAACGCAAAGTAATCTATCTGTGTTTTAGTCGGACCACTCTTATAAGTAATTAAATGGTCCTCCCTCTTCTTGAAGAGAGTGTTTTCTATGAAAAGATCATAAGTTGTTACAAAATCCAGAATGACTTTTCCTCTTCATTTTCTATCCCCGAAGCCATGGCCTCTATGAACACTAGCATATCATGAAGTATCCTTTCCTACATGTCCATTAAGATCTCCATCTAGGTAAATCATCTCTCTTTGCGAGATTCCGTGCATAATCTTATCCAAATCCTCCCAAAAACGTGTGTAATCCTTTCATCTAAACCAATTTGTGGTGCATAAACTGAGATGATATTCAAAATTTCTTCTTCGAGCACCAATTTTAGCAAAATATTCTGATCCAAGAATCTTTGCACATCAACCACTCTATCTTTCAAATCCTTATGAATAACCACTCCAACACCATTTCTCCCTTATCTTTACCTGAATACCGAAGTTTAGAGCAAGTCTTCTCGATCTCCCTTGCTTTTTCTCCGACCAATTTTGTCTCTTGGAGACATAGTATCTGAATCTTCCTTTTTCTATCTTATCTACTATCTCCATCGATTTGATAGTCAAAGTGCCAATATTCCAACTATATATCCGCAACTTCCTTTGCAACCTCTTTTGGACTAACTTCTTTACTCGCATAAGTCCATCATGCGAGAACCCTTGCAAATTTTGGATTGCATTCAGCCGGCGCAACGGAACTAGCTTATTTATCCGCATGTGTTCCTCATGTAAGAATCCTTGCAAATTTTGTACTACATCCGAGCAGCGATCTAGTGGTCCATGCCAACTTCTCATTGCATTTGGACGACGTCGCTAGTATGGAACGCCCCGATGTCATCTACTTCAGATATGACAAGAAAAATGCAAGGCAAGGTTGTGACCCTTCCCTAGACCATGCATGGAGGGAACTTATCAAGCAACCTTTTTTAGGAACTGACAATGAAGGATGATTCTATCGATTGCCATTTCATGTACATATGCCTTCTAAGAATTTTCAAAGAGGTGTGGACTATCTACCAAAGAGAAGAAGGATTTTGTCCTAATGAGATATCAAAGGATAATAGAGTTTCGCTGTGAACACATGAGCAAAAAGAAATTTGGATCGATATCAATTATAATCAACTATAACCATGACAAACCTACAACTAAGAGGTTCCCCCAATTAAGCCTACAACTAAGAGTTTCCCCCAACTAAGCCATACAGAACTACAAAACCCAACCAAAAGTGGGGAGAAAATAAAAGTTGTAGATAAAAGTCATCACAGGAAGAATTACAAAAGAATTGTGGATATTCCATGAATACATTTAGCTTGAACATTAGGTGTATATGTTGGCTGAAACTGTAAACTCATTTCGTTGTTTGACTCAATTTTGACTCTGCATCGAAATACATAAACGAACAGATAAATCAAAAGGTATGTCTTGTTTTGTGTCACTAAGGAGAGATAGAATGTAGTTTTAGGTATGTCTTGTTTTGCGTCACTAAGGAGAGAGAATGTATTTTTGTGCCTGCGTGAGTGTATGACTGCATTGGTGTGTGTGCAAGTGTACGTGCGTGCGTGAATTTCCTTGTATTGCAAGGTTAACCACATGATCCATATATGCACAAGTGTGTCACCATGCGTAAATGATTTAGAGACAACTATAAGATAATGGAAAGCCGCCATCACACTTGTAAAGTCCTAGACTCTTTTTGGTCCTCTCTAAAGGGGCTTGCAAAAGTCTAAAGAAGAGACCTTGACTCCGGTAGCGGTTCTATGGGCCATTTGGCTTGCTCGCAATGATGTGCTCTTCTCTGGAATGTGTTTTTACTTTGAGATTGTGTGTTATCACTACAAGCAAATGCTTGATTCCTGTCTTTCGTAATTAGTTCTGCCTCTTTTTAATTAATTAATATATTGGGGTGGGCACCAAAGCATGTTGTGTATTTCCCCATATCTTTGCCTTCAAAAAGAGTCCTAGACTATAACCATTAAAAAAAGGTGTTGATAATCGAGATAAATTCCTATACGTAACGTAGTTCAAAAACATTATCCTTCAAAAAAGCCAACAAAAAAATTTATATCATTACTGTAGGAAAATCGTATAGAATGTATGTGTTATAGGGTATCACATAGAAACTTTGCGCTTCTCATTAGCGCATATATTTTGTGCGCTTTGGATTTCTAGCGCGTAGAATCTTTCCGCTATGTTCTACAGTTCGAAAAATTAAAATAGACAGAACGACGAGCCACTTATCCACATTAAACAGCAACATGTGGAGCTTCTATTTGAGAAACCCTCCTCGCGACGACGCACGCAGCCTCCCCCAACAACGCACGTCGTCGACGCTCTCTGCCTCCGCTGTTGTCGCTGACACCTGCTACTAGCTCGTTCGCCACCGATCGTTCACCACCAAGGTTTTGTTCTTCAAGGGTAACTTTCTCTAACATTATAAAAGTAGGGCTACTTGTTCTTTGGGTTTCTATTCAATATCCTTGTTTTAGTTGAACATTGGTCTTTTGTATGACCCAAAATGATGTGGATGCAAATTTTAGGAGGTCAATGGATTCTATATATTGCATGTTTGAATTAAAGAGTCATAATAATGACTCTAGTTGTGCGGTCGTACGAGGTCTAGGATTGCGAACATCCATATCCTTTGAAGAGTTGTTGGAATTGGTTTGTAAGAAATTTTCATTGGATAGGAGCACTCAGAATATCAAGATATCACAGCGCATTGGAACGGGTTCCATGATAACATCCATTACATATGATGATGATGATGTACAAGGTATTTTCTTTACGCAAAGACATTTGCAAAGTCGGTTCTCATAGAGATGGTAGTAGATGCATCTCTGATTGAATGTCCATCTGATCACCAAGCCTTGGGAGCACATGGTTCGCCCCTTATTGATCTATCTAGCAGCGACCCACCTACTCTGGCACGTAATGATGAGAGTACCTATATTAGCGAGGTTTTGATGAGGGAAGTGAATCGTGTTCTCAATGATTGTCCATCGCAGATCACTGACGATGAGATAGAGATGAAAATGAGGAAGTTGAAGACAATGTTGTGCACGATGTAGCAGATAGTGCTGCTATTGCCTCTTCCATACCATTCTAGAATACATTAGGCGGTAACGGGCTTACAAATTTTGAAGAGAATTTTCGAAATGAAAGTGACATTGACAGTATTGGTCATGAACTGCGAAAGGGTCGTACTTTCAAAACAAAAGACAATCTTATATTGTGTGAAAAAGTACCACATATTTTCCCATTACAACTTTATAATTAAAGAATCTATCACATTGGTTTAGTCCATCTTGTGCATGATGGATTCCAAGGGATGCAAATAGTTTTTACGTGGTCATTATCGTAAATTTGACGGGATGTGGGTAATATCTAAGCTTGGCGATCCACACTCATGCATCAATCCGTCTATCAGTCAAGATCATCCCCAACTTGACTGCAACTTCATGGCCCGGGAGGTACTAGACTTTGTGAGGGACAACCCAATTGTTCCAATATCCACTCTCAGGAATCATATCCATAAGGTATACAAATATTTGGTTACAAAGAAAAGGGTCCGGGATGCTAGAAGAAAGGCAATTGCTATCGTTTATGGTGAATGGAAGGATTATTATACAAATATGCCACATTTGTTACATGCTTTACAGGCTGCCATTCTAGGGATTGAAATTGCGATCACACATACGGAGCATCCCGATCCAATCAAGTCGTATTGTCGCAGATTTCAGTTAGTGTTTATGGGCGCTTAGGCCCTGTATTGAAGCCTTCAAGCATTGTAGGCCTTTGATTAGTGTTGGAGTATTTGGTTGTGCGCCATGTGAGTTGTAGGAGGGTAAATGGATCATGTAGAGATCCATTTACCCTATCCACATATTTAGTCTCACATCTACCAGTGGTGGGACTTGGAGGCTCTGTAGAGGCTATATAAGGAGCCCAAAACCTCCTGTAACCATTGAGAAAGTCAATAGACAAACATGGCCTTTTGAGGCCTTCTCCGGTGGTTTCATCATGCTCCTTAGGGAGTAGGGTTCCACGTTAAATCCAGGTGTTCTTATTTTTCTTTATATTTTTCATGTTACGCTTCCGCATGTTTATTTTCTAACATGGTATCAGAGCGGGTCGATTCTCGAGGATTTTGTTCTTTTTAATTCTTGTTCGAGATTCGAGATTTAATATATTAGTGTCAACATGTCAATTCATTGGTCACTGGTAAAGATAGAGGAAGATCTGTTCACGAAGTTCTATGGTCTCCTACGAAACCCTAATCAAGATCTCCAGGCGCAGATGGTGCCTCCAACGACGATAGCCTCCTCTCCAACAGGTATGTCGCCTCCTGCAGGTCACCATCGAGGAGCGTAGGAGACCATTCGGTCTCCATCTCTCTAGCCACACCGCTCTTCCAAGCGGCTCCGCCAATGCAAAGAATCCCCTCCCATCGCAGCCGCACTCGACGACAGTCCGAAGAAGAAGCGGCAGCCGCATCGCGCTGCGGCTCCTCCTGTCGATTCTCCACCTCCCAGGGCCCCTTCAAACCTCGATTTGCATACAAGGCACTGCCCAGGAGGCATCATGCGCACAGGCGCGCTCCAGGCGGCATCGTACGCTCAGGCGTGCACAACCTGGCCCCCCTGCGCACGTGCATCTTAGTCGATGGCTCCCTCGTGTGCATCATCTGCAGCAGCGCCCTTCCTGCATCTCAGTGCGGTCCCTTCCATGCTCCAAGCGCGTCGCACGCCTCGTCGTGGCGCACGAAGCATCTCTCCTTCGACGCACCCCAGCGGAGCTCCACCAGGTCCATCGCATGCGTAAGCCCCTCGCGCATCTCCAAATTTTCCCAAAACCGCATGTCGAGCGACAACTCCATACGTTCCTCCATGCTCCTCTGATCGACGACGAGCCCCAGCGGGGGCCGCCCTCTCATCTTCAAGTGCGGGGGAGGCAGCAGCTTTGTGAGATGGGGTTCCTACGATGGGAACCCTAGGCCCGAAGGCCCTCTTTATAAAAAAATTAAGCCCAACAGTAGACTACTAAAAAATGGAGGGGTAGCCTGTATATAAAAAAGGGGGGGGTTGTGAGCCGTGTTTTGAAAAAAAAAGAGGGAGGGGATTTAAAGCTCATGTGGGTTGTATGTTTTATTTAAAAAAATGTGTGTTTGCTTTGCAAAAAAAAAGAAAGATAGAAAAAGGCGCGTACAAGAAAAAATAGTACGCAAGTATTTAAAAAAATAGTGCAAAAGCCGAAAAAATTGTTGAAATGACTTAAAAAACGTTTTCAAAAATATGACGACTTATTAAAAAAATGATGAAGAAAAGCCGAAAATGTTCCTGTTTTTCTCCCATTTTATTATCTTCTCCCAACATAGTCGATGTCATGTATTCCGACTAGTATGGGAGAAAGGGGGAGTATTGAGTAGAGTAACAGGTCTTCTCCAGATTGCAGATTCTCCAGACCAACCGATTTTCAGACTCTACAGATATTTTGTCAGACTCGACGTCATATTCCGAGTCAGTTTCAGACATGCACGTGTATGTGGTCTTCTTTCATATGTGTAGATGTTTATCAACATTTGTTCGTAGTCCCTATCTTCTTCTTGTTTTGTAGGCCAGAATTTCCATGTGAGCCATAGGGACTCCAGAGTAGAGGACCATTCCCTATACCATGTTGGCAAGGGTTTTCGTGTGGTGCCATAGGTACTCCAGAATAGAGTACCATTCTCTGAGCCAGATGGGAGAGACCCAATTCTCCGACGAGGAGATTACTTTTCAGACTCCATTCTCCAACGACCGTGGACTCCAACAAGGATTGCACTTCCACGGCCCTTTTTCAGTTCGACCCTTTTCAAAGATGGAGCAGTTATCCACATTATCGTGGTGGGCCAGAGTACTCCGACGAGTAGAATCATTTCAGTTGCAGTGATTCTGACAAACGCAGTTCAGAGCACATGCTCTCCGACGAGGAGATTCAGTTGACTCACACTCCAGCCTGTTTGTCCTCCTCACATGCATGGCATGAGAAGCAACGTCCTCGACAGCAGCCAATAGTTGTGCGCGTTGAGTTGATATTGTTTGTAGTGTCATGTATTGTGAGTTGAGTTTCTTTTTATTTGTCCAAGCTGAGTATTGCATGTTCCAGCTTGAGGGGGAGTGTTGGAGTATTCGATTGGGTGCCCTGTGAGTTGTAGGAGGGTATATGGATCCTGGAGAGATCCATTTACCCCATCCACATGTTTAGTCTCACATCTATCAGTGGTGGGACTTGGAGGCTCTGTGGAGGCTATACAAGGAGCCCCAGATCGCCTGTAACCATTGAGAAAGTCAATAGACAAACCTGACCCTTTGAGGCCTTCTCCCGTGGTTTCATCCCGCTCCTTAGGGAGTAGGGTTCCACATTAAATCCCGTTGTTCTTATTTTTCTTTATCTTTTCCATGTTACTCTTCCGCATGTTTATTTTCTAACAATTAGCATAGACGGCACCCATTTGTATGGAAAGTGTATCCAAAAATTATTGATTGCATGTGGGATTTACGGTGACAAGCATATTGTCCCACTTGCCTTTGGCATTGTGGACAAAGAATCTACGCAAAGTTGAAAGTGGTTTCTTTCGATGTTGCTTATCAAAGTTATTGGGATGCATCCGGGTCCAGTATTATATCAGATCGTCATCCCGATATAAAGTCTGCAATGAATGATGTTGATGTTAACCTGCTTCCACCCTTCACACACTGATATTTTTTGTTCCCAACATGTGGTTAGCAATTTGAACACTGTATTTAAGAATGGGTTCATGAAGAATATTGTAACTGCAGTTTCCTTATAGACATCCTCTAAGAAGTTTGTTTATTTCATGAGGAAATTATGAGAATGGAATACAGAGACAACTAGATGGTTTGAAACACACAATTTCCCGAAAGAGTAGTGGACTTTGGCATATGATGGTGACTTTAAGTTCGATCAGTCAACCACCAATCTCAGTGAGAGTTACAATGATGTGTTGAAGGATGCGCGTTGTTTACCCATTGCGGTACTTATTGAAAAAACTTTCTACAATTGTATTATATATTTTAATACATGTACAGATGAGGTTGTCACTGCCATTACTAATGGAAAAAATACACCACATGGGCTGCTGCAAAAATACAAACATGGAATTCATCTGCAAATGGGCACAAGGTTACCCAAATACAACGTGTACCTGATTTACTTTTTGAGGTTCGTACAGGTGCTAGGAATACACAATATGGCATAATAGGGTGCAAGAAATATACAGTTGTGATTAGCAAAGGAACATGCACATGCCAGAAATGGCAAACATACCAGATTCCTTGTTCACATGCAATTGTTATTATGTCTCAAAGTCGTTCTGCAATGGATTCATATATAGGTGAGTGGTACACTTTGGAGCACCAACTCAAGGTTTACCGAGGGAAATTTTTCCCCTTGGAAGATAGGGATACGTGGATGCCCTTGTCCTACTCTGAGTTGAGACCTAACAAGAAGTTAAAGCGAAGTAAAGGGAGACCGCAGTCCACGAGGATCCACAATGAGATGGATATACAAGAAGTTTTGCAAAATAATACATGTGATTTATGTGAAACTTTGGGTCATAGTAAACGCACATGTCCAAGAAAAAACTCAGAAGCATCTTCATCAACTACAGCTTCTACATCAAATTGAAACAAAAATAGACGTGGGAGATGTGAAGAGAAAGGTTAATATAAGAGAAAATTTACTGACCTCAGTAAGTTTGTTATATTTCTCGTTACAAAAACTGTCATACATGCATAATAAACATAGTTTGTTGCTTGGAACATTTGGTATATTTTTCTTTTTTAAATTATTAGCGTATACATTTGTTATAGATGAATCCGGGTCCCATTAACACTTCTGTGCTAATGCAACAGGATCGACATCGCTCACGCCGAGTATGGAGGGTGATGTAAGTTATGTTGTCCATTTCATTTTATTTCATTTTCACGATTTGCATTTTTAAATCTCAAAAGTAACACTTCATATTTATGTGGGTAGGTATCATCATGGCTACGATGTGGGCGAAGAGATAAGCAAGTACGACACATACCACTTGACGATCGCATTCGGTCTTTTGTTGTGCAGGAGGCATTTGGTGGAATTATTGAATTGGAGTTCATAGCCCTTGATTGGCATCTTACAACTACCTTGGTGGAGCGACGGAGGCCGGAAACACATACATTTTATATGGCCAACGGGAAGATGACGATTATACTTCATGATGTAACAGTGCTGATGGGGTTGTGAATTGATGGCATGGCAATAATCGATGCTACATCTACAGTAGGGAAATGAGTTGATGTGTGCGAACAATTAGTAAGGGTTCACCCAACGGAGACTGAGATCCAAGGATCAAAAGTGCTAGCTATTGGTTGTATCAATCATTTTCACATGTGCCAGCCCATGCAAATGAGGAGACATTGATACGTTATGCGAGAGCGTACATCCTGCAGCTCCTTGGGGGTGCATTATTCAGGGACAAGAGTGGGTCTTTGATATCTGTTGGAGTATTCCTTGTATGAGTCATATGAGTTGTAGAGGGTAAATAGATCCTGAAGAAGATCCATTTACCACACCCAGTTGTTTAGTCCCACATTGTCCAGTGGTGGGACCTGGAGGCTATGGAGAGGTTATATAAGGAGCCCCAGACCTCCTGTATCCATTGAGAAAAGCAATAGAAGCATATGCCCCTTTGAGGGCTTCTCCCGTGGTTTCATCCCGCTCCTTACGGAGTAGGGTTCCACGTTAAACCTTGCGTTCTTCATGTTTATTCTTCTTTATTCTCTGAATCCGCTTCCGCTTTCTATTTCTTAACATCGTATCAGAGTGGGTTCAATTCTCGAGGAATTGTGTTTGAAGATTTGGTTTTGTTCGAATTTTGAGATTCAGATCTAGGGTTTCTATAAAAACCCTAATTTTATTATTGTTGATTCGTTCTTGAAGATTCATTTTTATCTGGGATTGATCACAGATTTAAGATCCATGTTCCTTTGGGTTTCTTCGTGAACCCTACATTCCTTGAAGTGATCATGTTCTAGACTCTAGAGTTTTTCAAACCCTATTTTCAGCATGTTCGAAGTAGCCCCGCGCATCCCCTGGGCTCCAGGCCTTCCTCGCGTACTCCAGCCGCCAACATCCAGAAGCCTCCAGGCGGCGCAACGGCATCCAAGCAACGCCCTTCTGGCGGCGCACATCCCGGCCGCCGCAAGCTGGCCCCGTGCGTGCTGCTCCCTCGACTCCATCATCTCCACGCGGCTCCGGCGAAACCGCACCTCCCAAGCGAGCCCTCCTCTGGCCTTGCCCTTGCGTTCCCAGCGCAAACTCGCGGGCAGCGCTACCCCAATCGATTCTCCAGGCCTTGCATCTCGTCGAGGCCTTGCATCTCGCCGCTCCAGGCCCACACGGCGGCGACGCGCGAGAGATCCGGCAGCAGCCATAACCAAACCGTTCGGCGCTCCAGAACCCCACTGGCGACGGTCCTAGTCCTCGCACAGGCGGTGCGAGGCAACCCCACTAGTGGTGCCTTCTCCTCCCTGAAGCCAGTGACGCGCGCCCTCCTGGTCTCTTCCGCGCAGCGGCGACTCTCTCCCGCGCACATCTAGCTGCACCATCGCGACACGTCTCCCTTCCGTTCCAGCTCAGGCGGCGGCACCATCATCTCCAGCGCCGCATCTTCCGAACAATGGAGGTGGCAGGATCATTCCAGGCGAGATCCTTCAGTGACGCGAGCCACAAGCTCCCATCGACAGCAGGGTTTAATCGATGCGATGGCCCCTTCTCCCAGTATTTACGGCGGCGGCACCCCCTCGTGGACTCCCTCTTGGCGACGCACCTTCAAGTGCGCCTCGCCCCTGTGGCAGACCCCTCCACCAGTTCTCCTGCGGCGGCGGCGGCTGCGTGTGAAGGGTTCCCAATCGTAGGAACCCTAAAGGGAGGGGGGCTACAATATTTAAGGCTCAAATGGTCGTATGTTGGAAAAAAAAGGAAAAAGAAAAGGAGGGGAGGAGAGAGCAACCCAAGTGAGGCTACGGCCCGAGAAATAAAACAAAGGAGCCTGATATATTTTAGGCCCAAGTGGGTTGATCTAAAAAAAAGGATTGTTTCAAAAAAAAAAAGAAGAGAAGAAAAAAAAGGAGAGCGCGTATATAAAAAAATCGTACGCTATAAAAAAAGGAAGGAAGTATAGTTTTTGAAAAAAAGGCACGTACAATAAAAGGTTGTATACTATAGGGAAAAAAACCGCGTACAAAGAAAAGTCGTATGTAATTTCAAAAAAAATGAGTTGCAAAAGCCAATAAAAAAAATGGCGGCTAATTAAAAAAAAGGAGACGCAAGAAATTTTTGTGAATGTTCATGTTTTACCCCCATATTTTCTTTGTCTTCTCTCAACTTGGTCGATGTCATTTTTCCGACAAGTATGGGAGAAAGGGGGAGTATTATGTAGAGTCACAGGTCTGTTCCATTGTTCCATGATCCAGATTCAGATGTCATATTCAGAGATTCTCCAGGTCTGACAGTTGATTGTTCAGACTCTACAATTTTTCAGATGAATATTCTTCATGCGCAATTCCAGACTCGAAGTTCAGATTACGAGTCCCAGTTTGAAGCGCAATTTCAGACTCGACATTCAGATTGGTCGGAGTCCAAGTTCGAGGCACTCCATGTTGAGGCCCATTTTCGAGATCTCCAGAGTGAAACTCGTTTTCAGACACGCATATGTTTGCGGTCATTTTCAGATGTGCACATGTTTGCCATATTTTGGTATGGTCCCCATCCATTCTAGTTGTTTCGGCCAGAGTTTTCAAGTGAGCCATAGGGACTCCAGAGTAGATGATCATTCCTTATGCCATGTTGGCAAGGGTTTTCATGTGGTATCATAGGTACATCAGAGCAGTGCACCATTCTCCGAGCCAGATGGGAGAGAGACCCAGTTCTCCGACGAGGAGACTTAATTCAGACTCCATTCTCCAGCGACCGTGGACTCCGACGAGGATTGCACAACCACGACCTTTTCAGTTCGGCCCTTTTTAGAGATGGAGCAGTTGTCTACATTATTGTGGCGGACCAGAATACTCCGACGAGGAGACTCATTTTCAGTTGCAGTGACTCTGACAGGCGCAGTTCAGAGCACATGCTCTCCGACAAGGAGATTCAGCAGACTCACACTCCAGCCCGTTCGTCCTCCTCACCTGCACGGCATGAGAAGCAACGTCCTCGACGACAGCAGTTGTGCGCGTTGGATTGATATTGTCCGTAGTGTCATGGAGCGTTGAGTTGAGTTTCTTTCTGTTTGTCCAAGCTGAGCATTGCATGCTCCAGCTTGAGGGGGGTGTTGGAGTATTCGTTGTATGCGCCATATGAGTTGTAGAGGGTAAATGGATCCTGGAGAAGATCCATTTACCACACCCAGTTGTTTAGTCCCACATTGTCCAGTGGTGGGACTTGGAGGCTCTGGAGAGGCAATATAAGGAGCCACAGACCTCTTGTATCCATTGAGAAAAGCAATAGAAGCATATGCCCCTTTGAGGGCTTCTCCTGTGGTTTCAACCCGCTCCTCACGGAGTAGGGTTCCACGTTAAACCTTGTGTTCTTCATGTTTATTTTTCTTTATTCTCTGATTCCGCTTCCACTTTCTATTTCTTAACAATATCTATTATAACTTTACCGCTTTTGTCTGATCTTGATGTCACTGGGACATTCAATTGAGGATCCGCCACATTGGCATACTTGTACAGACATCTGTATTACGCCGCAGACATGGGGACAGAAGAGGTAAGCAGTTCTGTTATACTTTTGCAACTTTAGGTGTAGGAGCACTTTTCCCACATTGCCCATGTTATTAGACAGAGACCCCAATGGCATGAGCGGCCATTAGGTGTTCGTTGACGTCAACCAACATACATTATTGGCCATATCGTGATATATTCAATATACAATCTCCAAAGCAAGTATACCTTTTAAAAAAATAAATCATTTGGAGTATCCATGAAATGATCGAAATAACTTGCGTGCAAATTTTGTGGATGTTGTATGGGACATACATCTTGGAAGCTCTCCCACATTATTGCATCGATGGTCAACATATTTGAACATCACATGTTCCTTTCATGTACTTCCACATAGTCGAGCACTACTTTCCCGATCACGTCGTATACCAATTTGGTGGTTGTCAGAGTATCCCATCTCCTTGCGACACTGATGAGGTATTACATGCGATCAATCTGCGGGGTAAGGTAGATGTAGATAAACATGTTGATCACATAACTGCTTGGATGTCTCGTCACGAGAGAGTTCTCCGCATAGACCAATCCATTGGTTGGTATCTTCGGATCACTAGAAGATATGTGGGGAGATTGGGTGCAATCCTCGCGTCCAATGTAAGTCTAAATAATTCACATACAATATAAATAATTCAAATATATTTCAATATGTTATAAATATCTAACTTCAAATTTATTTAAAATTTTCAAATCTTGTTATGGAATTAGGAGGCAAAGATCCACTCACTATCAGTATAGAAACATAGCACGGGAGATCAAGTCAGAAATGGAGCGTTCATTGACCATTCCATTTGCAGATGCTACGACTGTTGAGATTATTTTTATTTTTTAGTGTTATTTATGCATTTTCATTTCTTCATGTACCTATCTTGTAATTTACCCAAGGGCTTTTCTCCTATATAAGAGAGCTCAGGGGTTCTATGAATATCAAACCATTCAGTTTTATCAACATGGTATCGAAGCAACGGTCCTAGATCGGGGTTCTTGTATCCCACCCTAACCTTAACCCTGCATCTCCCCCTGCCCCCCCTCCTCCTCCGTATGCGTCGCCCCGTACCCCCCCCCCCCCTCCTCATTGTGCTATGCACCGTGTGCCTCCCTCATCATCGCCTCGCACCTCCTTCCGCATCGCGCGCCTGCATCGAGCCCCCTACCTCACGCCCTGCATCGCATAGCACCCTGCATCGAGCATGGTATTAAAAGGTTAGCCTCGAGGCGGTCGAGGTGGAATGAAGCGGTGGTTTTTAGTCTCGAGGCATATGCCTCGGATGGAATTGATGAGGTGTACGCCTCAGAAAGTCGAGGCGGTGAAGCGGACGAGGCAAGGCGAGGCGGTCTATGAGGTGTTTTCTGGAATTTAAAGCATTTTTTAATGATTTAAATTGTCTTATTGGTAGTTTTAGATGCTTATAAAAGTATAGTTTTTTAGGATATATCTTTACAAGATGAATGCTTGGAATTTTAAGTTTGTTCATATTTATATTAAGCATTAAACTTGTCTTTTTTTCAAGAAATTCTTAATATTGCACTTTTAAATACACAATCCATAAAGCTTAACGAAAAGCTAGTGTTAAGAGTGGTGACATAATAAGCAACGTAATATACCAACTAGAAAAAAGCAAGATTAGATTGAAGGCATGTCAATGTTGTCATATTTTATATATTGGTCATATAACAAGTACATCTAATCATAATTTTTTATTCACCTCAATATTTTTAATGAAAAATATGCTGTGTTTGATATTTTAATGACAATTATAGCTAATGACTCTAATTTTGATTGGGTAGAAATTTAGTAGATATGTTTATGGAATTTGCATATCCTTTCTTTCACGTTCTTATCTTCATAATTTCATCATATATTACAATGTTATATATTATATATATGTCAATTAAGATAATTACACCAGTAAATATATTTATTATAGTTTTTATAAGTATTTTTCTATACAAACTGAGGCTTACGCCTCGATCACCTTGAGGCTACGCTTCGCCTCGTCTCCAAGTAAAATGTAGCATCCGGTTTCCAATCAAACCCGAAGTCGTCCGATTTTGGGTCTAACGAACCCAAAAACATTGTCGGTCAATACAAACCAACCTAAAACGACCAATTGATAGTAAATCAAAAGTCTTTCGGACGAAATCGACCAAAAATCGATCCCTTTGCAATGCGTGCCGTGAAAAGCCGCGGCGCAAATTCGGAAACCGCGAATCGAACCGAGACCGTCATTAGATCCGATTCGACGATACAAGACCAACGGAATCGACCGTTCGTCAATCGGAGGTCGTTTGATATTTTTAAATCGTAAAATTGAACCTTAAGCAAAATCCGTATCCGAAAGTTTCGGGTATTCAAAACTCGACCGGAAGTATATCAATATTATACTCATTTTGATCGTCATTGAAAGGCGATCAAATCGAGATACTTCGCGTCGAAAACGGAAGCCCGAGGCGCACATACGGTTAACTTTTGTATAAAAACAAAGGTTTAAAGATAATAATAATAAATAATAAGTAAATAAAAAAAAATATAAATATTGTAATTCCCAGATCATGCGTACAGGATTCCACTTGGCTCCTTATGTTTCCATTTGTCAACAACACTCTCTCTCAGTCTTCCTTATATATAGCCCCACAATTCTATTCTTCTTCCCCTACTATCTCCATTTCCTCCACCGAGAAGAAGAGAGATTCCCTGCAAAAAGCTGGAACCGTTTGTTCACAGCCATTTGCAGCAATTTCTGTCGACTTCCAGCAAGCTGCTGCAGGCTGCTCCTTCCCTGCTAAGTGGCTTGAGGCTATTTCCAGGAGCGGGAACTGCTTCACAGCAGCAGGAAGCTACTGTTGAAGCCTCCAAATCAGCAAACTGTTGCATGCAAACATCTAATACGGTACCTTTCCCCTCTCCTCCTTGCTGCCATACATGTGTACCATCCCCTTCCCCCTATTTTGCTGCCATGCATGGCTTTCTTTCAACTATTCCCTTTGTGTGTGAAATTTTGGGAGTGGAAAAATACTACTAATAATAATATTTAGAAATCACAGACTCATCGAATTTGGGGAAAATGCCTACTGTTTCATTGCTTGAAAGTTATTAGTCGGCATGGTTATTGTTAACAATATTCAGATTTCAACTGCCATTTAAAAAAAAAATGATGACTTTATTGAGTTGGACAAATCACAGATAGAATACGGTTACACATGATTTTTTTTTGACAGAACTTTTGATGTTGCTGGAGCTTTGCAACACCGAGCAGTGAATATACCTTAATTAAAGGAGTACCAATTGAATATATTTTAATTTAAAAGAGTACCAGTTTTAACGCTTGCTTCGGAGCATATGTTATGTGTAATCTTATGCTATAAAGCATTTAATATAATAATCAATGAAACAAGTTCTGATAATTATCAAGGAAAGAAAAACTATGTATAAAGAAATAACTCATGATATTAACAGTAGAGATACCTTGAAATTATGATTTCAATTTATGATATATTATAAAAATATACATGCTTTTGAACTGCTCAAATATACGTTTCCTTTTGTTGACTTGAAAATCATAAGAATTATACATTTAAGAGTAACAAGTCACCAATGCTAAACATGTAAGGTTGTCTATACTGAAAGTGTCCAGAAATCAAATAAATAGGATTTGATGTGATGTTAGCAGGTCAAATAGGTGATAAAAAGAGAGAATTACGTTATATAGAGAAGACCGATCAATTTATAAAAAAAAAAAATACATAGTACACCCTGCCAGGTTATAAGTTGTACCAGAGTATATCTACATGTTTGGATAAATACATCACTTATCATTCTTTTAGAAGGCAACTTCACCAGTAAATATATACATATATTAATTATTTAAGAACCATGTTCTTATTTATTATTCAGGACACTTATGAGTACTCCAGTACGAATGCACTTACAGTTCTATTATAAGGACTAGTTTAATGGGAGTTATAATTGAAGGGAAAGCTAGTGAAACTGGTTGGAAATATGGGTTTAAAGAGAATACATTTTTGGTTATAAAAAAAAAAAAAAGACTTTACAGTTGATTATATCTAATGGCAGAACTCAAAGCCTTATACTTCTCTTTACAGAGTTGATAATTACAGAAGACATCTATTGTTGCATTATCCCATATGTGTTAGCTGGGTACCTTTTGTTTCCCATACCAATTGACGAAAATTTCATCCAGAATCTTGAAGATAAGTAGATGAATGATTGATTCTTTACTAAAAGATATCATAGAAAGAAGACTCTGAGGATTACCATTTCACCAACTATCTCTTTGGTCTTGACTTGGACCAACTGAAGTAATATCATAATAGAATTCTGATTAAATTCATATATGAATCCTTTTAGGATTGTCAAAATTTTAACTTTGGTATAATTCATTGAGTTATTAACCCGTATAAGTGCATATGTTTGTAGGATTCTCACACAATCTTGATCAATGCAAGGATCATTCTAGGATTAATAAATTTTTTAATAGTCATATAAGGATCACCTGATCTGAATAGTCAATCACAAGAGAAATTGAAAAGGAAATGAGTTTTCAAGCAAGTGAAAATCTTGGAAGTCAGTAAAGATTGACAATTAATCGTGCCGGTCATGGTAACCTTTATACCTGACCGTGCGAGGGCGCGGTGACCCTCAACTGGGCGGAAGAAAGGAAGCCCAGTTAGGGCAGCGGCCGCTTAATGCGCGGGTCTAGGATCCCAGTCTTCTTCACGATTTTTACGCGAGCTCGCAGTGTTTTTACGCCTCGTTGGGAGCCCGACTTTAGACCGTTCCGCTGACCCTGTTTAGGATGCCCAGGCGGGGGATCCTGGTTTTTCAGCTTTACGTACGAGCTCGGTTGTCCGTACTAGTCGGACTGTTTTTCTAGAGCGACTTTTTCCTAGGAAGTCTCTCTCACCCGTCTCAGTGGCGTAGTTGGAGAATAGACCTATCCCTCTATTGGACCGCACTTCCAATTAGAGGGCGAGACGGAAGAGCCATTTGCAGGCTTCTTCACCGCTTGAGTTACTTCGCCAAACAGACTGGCGATTCTATATCTAGATCATCCATATCTACAACATCTGGAGTTATATCTGAAACATTGGAATTAAGAGTCGAGAAGTTACGATCAACAGTTAGGGTTAGTAAGAAATGACCATTATCTCTACCCAAGAAATTAAGTAAATTAATAGATCTTTCTAATCTTAACTTTTCCATTTTTACTTACCAACGGGATCTCTAAAGAAAATGATATACGTGCTTACAATCATACACTCATGAATACGCAACTAGTTATACATATATCACATGGGGGAAATGCCAGGTTATGGGACAACATTTGAGATGCTTACAAGTAATCTGAAAAGCCGTTTTCATTTGCAAGTAGAATTAAATCTTAATTTGAGTTGCTCTCGCCTTTCTGCTTGTTTCTTTTGTAAATAATAAATGCCCGTTATTTTATATAAGTTTTTGGGAGGTACCAGCAACCGCTGACGCCTTTTCTTCCTATTGTGTGTGGCAGGCAAACAGCCTGCAGTTTAGTAGCCGCTCAGTATATACATGCTTCCAGGAGATATAGTGTACACCCGACGGTATGGTTTACTTTATTAGTTTTGTTCAGATGATGATGTAAATGCTATCTCTTTTGTCACATTTTGGGATATATGATGTACATGGAATATGCTTGTACATGTTGTAAATGGATATGAATATTAATGAAAAGAAATTTTGGTGATATCTGTCTCTTTTACTTGTGGTCATGTGATTGAGAATGAATGTCATAGTCGCGAAAAATTTTCCCTGTATTTTTACAACTTGTGTGATAAAAATTGTGAATGATATCTTGCAAATTGCGCGTAAACGGGTACCCGGATCCTGAGGGGTTTACAGTTTGGTATCAGAGCAGTGGTACCCCGATACGCACATTCGCGGTATTATAATTCCAATCGCATTAAGTTCTCGAATAGCGATAGTCTTCCGACTTATCGTGAGTTCGATAAGGGAAATATGACATTCATATTCTATAACCACAGATGTCACCAATTTCATTAATTTTCATATTATATCCCGAGAAGAGAAAAGCATTTATGATAAATATCTGTCTAGGGTATTATTATGACTAATTATGGTTCTCATGCAGAGCCATGGCATCTCGACCAGGTCAGGATACTTCTGATCAGCTGGCACGCATACTGAGCGCACTTACTGATCTTCAGCAGCAGCAGGCTGCTATGAGAGGCCAGCAGGAGCAGATATTGGCCCAGCAGACCGAGATTGCTGACAGGCAGACGGACATAGAGATGAGATTTGAGGATCTGTCAGATTTCACGTACCATCCATCTCAGGATGGGATACGACAGGACCAGCACCAGTCCGTTGAGGTGGAGCAGCCTCATCCTGATGATCCATTAGAGGACATTCCAGAGCATGGAGCTGAGGAGGATGCAGACTTAGACAGGGAGCAGGACCCTGTTGACTTTGCTGACGAGGATGCACACGAGTTTGCAGCCATTCACAGGCACCAGTCAGTCTTCACTTCTTATCAGCGGGCCAACATACCCTTGTTCGAGGGCACAGGTCCACCAGATGACGCTGAGCAGTGGCTGATGAGAGTAATGAAAGTGCTCAGGGCGATTAATGCGCCACGAAACACGTGGCTATCTTTCGTAGAGTACTCACTGATAGACTTCGCCGAGCGATGGTGGATGGCCATAGTGTCCGAGTTAGGCCGAGAGCCTACTTGGAACGATTTTGTGACGAAGTTCAGAGCCCACTTCTTTTCTGCAAAGTGGAGGGAGTCCCAGCGCCGACTGTTTGCAGAGCTTCGTCAGGGACAGATGACAGCCCGGGATTACTTTATCAGATATACAGAGCTGTCACGACACACACGAGCAGCTGGCGCATTTCCAGAGGAGAATCTGGAGAAGTTCATTGGCGGCATGCGAGAGGAGGTACAGGAGAAGCTGGCTGGACTACACATCACTTCTATCTCCGAGGCTACCGATGCTGCGGAGAAGTTCGAGGACATCAGAGGGAGACGTTACGGGAGCTCGTCTGGAGCACCGCCTAGACCGCGGCGATATTTTGGGCCGATACGTCGACCGTTTCAGCAGCAGAGGTCAGCCAGACGGTTCCGACCTACAGGTTCGACATTCTCTGGCAGTGCTCGCTCTTCTCCATCGACTACTCTAGGAGGAGCACTTGCCGGACGAGGTACAGAGTCCGCTCGACCATCTGGGTCGCAGCGAGCAGATAGACCACCTGCAGGACCAGCTCGGAGCACGGACACAGCTACTCCCTCTACTCGACCAGTCCGGTGCTACCGATGTCACGAGTGGGGACATTACCGAGCACAGTGCCCACAGGCTTCTGGCGAGCATCAGCCACAGCCTTCCCAGTCACAGCCTCAGGTACAGCGTCCCGGGAGTTTCCGTGGCAGGAACTCCAACTTTAGGCGGCAGCAGCAGAGACAGACGCAGAGTGTGGCAGGTTCTAGTGCTGCACCAGCCAGGCAGGGACAGTTACATGCGGTTACTGAGGAGCAGGCACGTTCAGCGGCTACAGTGGTGAAAGGTATGGTCTCAGTCTTGGGCCGACCTTTCCATGTTTTATTTGATTCCGGCGCGACACACTCTTTCCTTGCTTCGAGGTTGCTTGTTTCTTTAGATAGAGTTGCAGAGACGCTATCGTCTCCATATCACATCCGAGGGCCAGGTGGCCAGTTATTTGTCATATCTCTAATAGTCAGGCACTTGCCCATACTGATAGGAGGTCATGAGATGATCGCAGATTGCCTACTTCTGCAGCTTGATGAGTTCGACTTGATATTGGGCATGGATTGGTTATCCACTCATCATGCACTTGTTGATTGCTTTAGGAAGACGGTTGTCTTCAGGATTCCAGGTCTACCCGAGTTCACCTTTGAGGGTACTACACATGACTCCACCATGGAATACATTTCAGTATTGCGAGCCCAGCGACTTGTTGATCAGGGTTGCGATTCTTACCTTGCTTTTGTTCGAGAGGTGTCTGGTCAGGAGCCGATGATACAGGACATCCGAGTAGTCTCAGAATACCCTGACGTATTTCCTGATGAGCTACCAGGGCTACCTCCTGAGAGGGAGATTGAGTTCGAGATCACATTGTTGCCAGATACACAGCCGATCTCGATGGCACCATATCGCATGGCACCAGCCGAGTTGAGGGAGCTGAAGATGCAGTTGCAGGAGTTGCTTGACTTGGGATTCGTGAGGCCGAGCACTTCACCTTGGGGTGCTCCGGTTCTATTTGTCAAGAAGAAGGATGGATCCATGAGGTTATGCATCGATTACAGGCAGCTGAACAAGAGAACGGTGAAAAACCGTTATCCTTTGCCGCGCATCGATGATTTGTTTGATCAGCTCCAGGGATCTTCGGTTTTCTCGAAGATCGATCTTCGCTCAGGCTACCATCAGCTGAGGATTCGCGAGTCGGATATTCCGAAGACAGCCTTCAGGACTCGCTATGGACACTACGAGTTTGTGGTGATGCCGTTTGGGCTCACCAATGCACCTGCGGCTTTCATGGATATGATGAACCGTACCTTCCGTCCATACTTGGACAAGTTTGTAGTGGTGTTCATCGATGATGTGCTCATCTATTCACGGAATGAAGAGGATCATGCTAATAATCTGCGGATCGTCTTAGACACATTACGAGAGCACAAGCTATATGCCAAGTTGAGCAAGTGTGAGTTCTGGTTATCCCAGGTCTCATTTCTCGGGCATATCATTTCTGGAGCAGGCATTGCGGTTGATCCCGCGAAGATTGATGCAGTTATGTCTTGGGAGCAGCCCAAGACAGTCACTCAGATTCGGAGCTTCCTCGGATTAGCGGGCTATTACAGACGCTTTGTCAGCGGATTTTCACGCATCGTCCGTCCATTGACACAATTGACACAGAAGGGAGTTCCATTCATTTGGGACGATACATGTAAGCAGGCCTTCCAGACACTGAAGGAGAGGTTGACCACAGCGCCTATTCTTGCTCTTCCTTCAGGCACTCAGGACTATGCAGTCTACACGGATGCATCTGGAGAAGGTCTCGGAGCAGTGTTGATGCAGAGAGGACAGGTGATCGCTTACGCATCACGACAGTTGAGACCGCATGAGCGGAACTACCCCACACATGACTTGGAGTTGGCGGCAGTTGTCTTCGCTTTGAAGATCTGGCGCCACTATCTATATGGGGTGAACTTCGAGATTTTCACAGACCACAAGAGTCTGAAGTACATCTTTGATCAGAAGGAGCTGAACATGAGGCAGCGCAGATGGCTCGAGCTGTTGAAGGATTATGATTGCACGATCTCTTACCATCCCGGTAAGGGAAACGTGGTGGCTGATGCGCTTAGCAGGAGAGCACATGCAGAGGGTACGGCGAACTGGCTATACACGTGGGATACACTTGCAGCTTTGAGTGATTGGCATCCTCAGGAGAGCACATCCATTTCTACCGCCGTGCCTCCACGATACAGCAGTCTTTGGGATCGTATTGTTGAGGGCCAGAAGACCGATCCTTGGATTCATGATAGATACATGCGCGCCGTCAAGGACGAATTTGATGACTTTGTTGTGATGGAGTCTATTTTATGGAAGGCAGGACGGGTCGTTGTACCCAATGATGAGCAGCTTCGCAGAGACATTCTCGACGAGGCACACAGTTCACGGTTATCTATCCATCCAGGCAGTACGAAGATGTACCGTGATCTGCGTCGACATTTCTGGTGGGATGGGATGAAGCGCGATGTGGCTCTACATGTTAGCAGATGCATGACCTGTCAGATGGTCAAGGCCGAGCACAGGAGACCGCCAGGATTACTGCAGTCTCTCCCCATTCCTGAGTGGAAATGGGAGAGCATTTCTATGGATTTTGTTACAGGACTGCCGAAGACACCAGGTGGCCATGATTCTATTTGGGTCGTTGTAGATAGGTTGACCAAGTCAGCCCACTTCATACCTGTCCACACGACTTATACTCCATCCAGATTGGCCAAGCTCTATGTGCATAACATTATCAGGCTGCATGGTATACCACGAGAAGTGGTGTCTGACAGAGATTCGAGATTTACATCTCACTATTGGCAGCAGTTCATGTCAGCACTACAGACAGAGCTGAAGATGAGTTCTGCTTATCATCCGCAGACAGACGGGCAGAGTGAGCGCACCATTCAGACACTTGAGGATCTACTTCGCGCATGCACTTTGGAGTGGAAAGGGTCCTGGAAGGACCATTTGCCCTTGGTGGAATTCACATACAACAACAGCTATCACTCCAGCATTGGCATAGCACCATTCGAGGCCCTATACGGGCGGAGATGCCTCACACCTATTAGTTGGCGCGAGGTAGGTGATCATGCTTTATATTCCGTGGATCTCTTGGAAGAGACTGCGAGAGCTGTTGATCTTGTGAGACGGAAGCTTCTGACGGCACAGAGCCGCCAGAAGAGCTATGCAGACCGTCGGAGGAGAGACTTAGAGTTTCAGGTAATCTAATTATTTTCTCCTCATCCACTCAATTTGATATATATGTGTTCAACTTAATCCCATACTAATGACAATCCTATAAATTATAGGTTGGAGATTGGGTATTTTTGCGAGTATCTCCCATGAAGGGAGTACAGAGATTCGGTGTTCGTGGCAAGTTGGCGCCACGATATGTTGGACCTTTTGAGATTCTGGCTAGAGTGGGGAAAGTGGCATACCGAGTAGCTCTTCCTCCACATCTTTCAGCTATACATGATGTTTTCCACATATCCAATCTGAGGAAGTATGTCCATGACCCTCGCCACATCATCAGTTACGAGAATCTCGATGTAGAGCCGGATCTGACTTATGAGGAGAAGCCTGTCCAGATACTTGACCGTGCTGTGAAGAAACTTCGCAACAAGGAGATTTCCTTGGTCAAGGTTTTATGGCACCGACACGGCGTCAAGGAAGCGACATGGGAGACTGAAGACGACATGCGGGCACGATACCCGCAACTATTTTGATGTAATCGTCAAAACAAGCTTTTGTAATTTGACACATTATAAATATATGGCTTGTTTTCTCTTTGAGGTTTTTATGGGTTCAAAACCCTTTGAGGTTTTTATGGACATATGAAATTCAAACAAGTCACCGAATAGACTTAACTCGAGTCTCGAGGACGAGACTCCCTTTGAGGTTTTTATATTTGTAGCATCCGGTTTCCAATCAAACCCGAAGTCGTCCGATTTTGGGTCTAACGAACCCAAAAACATTGTCGGTCAATACAAACCAACCTAAAACGACCAATTGATAGTAAATCAAAAGTCTTTCGGACGAAATCGACCAAAAATCGATCCCTTTGCAATGCGTGCCGTGAAAAGCCGCGGCGCAAATTCGGAAACCGCGAATCGAACCGAGACCGTCATTAGATCCGATTCGACGATACAAGACCAACGGAATCGACCGTTCGTCAATCGGAGGTCGTTTGATATTTTTAAATCGTAAAATTGAACCTTAAGCAAAATCCGTATCCGAAAGTTTCGGGTATTCAAAACTCGACCGGAAGTATATCAATATTATACTCATTTTGATCGTCATTGAAAGGCGATCAAATCGAGATACTTCGCGTCGAAAACGGAAGCCCGAGGCGCACATACGGTTAACTTTTGTATAAAAACAAAGGTTTAAAGATAATAATAATAAATAATAAGTAAATAAAAAAAATATAAATATTGTAATTCCCAGATCATGCGTACAGGATTCCACTTGGCTCCTTATGTTTCCATTTGTCAACAACACTCTCTCTCAGTCTTCCTTATATATAGCCCCACAATTCTATTCTTCTTCCCCTACTATCTCCATTTCCTCCACCGAGAAGAAGAGAGATTCCCTGCAAAAAGCTGGAACCGTTTGTTCACAGCCATTTGCAGCAATTTCTGTCGACTTCCAGCAAGCTGCTGCAGGCTGCTCCTTCCCTGCTAAGTGGCTTGAGGCTATTTCCAGGAGCGGGAACTGCTTCACAGCAGCAGGAAGCTACTGTTGAAGCCTCCAAATCAGCAAACTGTTGCATGCAAACATCTAATACGGTACCTTTCCCCTCTCCTCCTTGCTGCCATACATGTGTACCATCCCCTTCCCCCTATTTTGCTGCCATGCATGGCTTTCTTTCAACTATTCCCTTTGTGTGTGAAATTTTGGGAGTGGAAAAATACTACTAATAATAATATTTAGAAATCACAGACTCATCGAATTTGGGGAAAATGCCTACTGTTTCATTGCTTGAAAGTTATTAGTCGGCATGGTTATTGTTAACAATATTCAGATTTCAACTGCCATTTAAAAAAAAAAAATGATGACTTTATTGAGTTGGACAAATCACAGATAGAATACGGTTACACATGATTTTTTTTTTGACAGAACTTTTGATGTTGCTGGAGCTTTGCAACACCGAGCAGTGAATATACCTTAATTAAAGGAGTACCAATTGAATATATTTTAATTTAAAAGAGTACCAGTTTTAACGCTTGCTTCGGAGCATATGTTATGTGTAATCTTATGCTATAAAGCATTTAATATAATAATCAATGAAACAAGTTCTGATAATTATCAAGGAAAGAAAAACTATGTATAAAGAAATAACTCATGATATTAACAGTAGAGATACCTTGAAATTATGATTTCAATTTATGATATATTATAAAAATATACATGCTTTTGAACTGCTCAAATATACGTTTCCTTTTGTTGACTTGAAAATCATAAGAATTATACATTTAAGAGTAACAAGTCACCAATGCTAAACATGTAAGGTTGTCTATACTGAAAGTGTCCAGAAATCAAATAAATAGGATTTGATGTGATGTTAGCAGGTCAAATAGGTGATAAAAAGAGAGAATTACGTTATATAGAGAAGACCGATCAATTTATAAAAAAAAAAAATACATAGTACACCCTGCCAGGTTATAAGTTGTACCAGAGTATATCTACATGTTTGGATAAATACATCACTTATCATTCTTTTAGAAGGCAACTTCACCAGTAAATATATACATATATTAATTATTTAAGAACCATGTTCTTATTTATTATTCAGGACACTTATGAGTACTCCAGTACGAATGCACTTACAGTTCTATTATAAGGACTAGTTTAATGGGAGTTATAATTGAAGGGAAAGCTAGTGAAACTGGTTGGAAATATGGGTTTAAAGAGAATACATTTTTGGTTATAAAAAAAAAAAAAAAGACTTTACAGTTGATTATATCTAATGGCAGAACTCAAAGCCTTATACTTCTCTTTACAGAGTTGATAATTACAGAAGACATCTATTGTTGCATTATCCCATATGTGTTAGCTGGGTACCTTTTGTTTCCCATACCAATTGACGAAAATTTCATCCAGAATCTTGAAGATAAGTAGATGAATGATTGATTCTTTACTAAAAGATATCATAGAAAGAAGACTCTGAGGATTACCATTTCACCAACTATCTCTTTGGTCTTGACTTGGACCAACTGAAGTAATATCATAATAGAATTCTGATTAAATTCATATATGAATCCTTTTAGGATTGTCAAAATTTTAACTTTGGTATAATTCATTGAGTTATTAACCCGTATAAGTGCATATGTTTGTAGGATTCTCACACAATCTTGATCAATGCAAGGATCATTCTAGGATTAATAAATTTTTTAATAGTCATATAAGGATCACCTGATCTGAATAGTCAATCACAAGAGAAATTGAAAAGGAAATGAGTTTTCAAGCAAGTGAAAATCTTGGAAGTCAGTAAAGATTGACAATTAATCGTGCCGGTCATGGTAACCTTTATACCTGACCGTGCGAGGGCGCGGTGACCCTCAACTGGGCGGAAGAAAGGAAGCCCAGTTAGGGCAGCGGCCGCTTAATGCGCGGGTCTAGGATCCCAGTCTTCTTCACGATTTTTACGCGAGCTCGCAGTGTTTTTACGCCTCGTTGGGAGCCCGACTTTAGACCGTTCCGCTGACCCTGTTTAGGATGCCCAGGCGGGGGATCCTGGTTTTTCAGCTTTACGTACGAGCTCGGTTGTCCGTACTAGTCGGACTGTTTTTCTAGAGCGACTTTTTCCTAGGAAGTCTCTCTCACCCGTCTCAGTGGCGTAGTTGGAGAATAGACCTATCCCTCTATTGGACCGCACTTCCAATTAGAGGGCGAGACGGAAGAGCCATTTGCAGGCTTCTTCACCGCTTGAGTTACTTCGCCAAACAGACTGGCGATTCTATATCTAGATCATCCATATCTACAACATCTGGAGTTATATCTGAAACATTGGAATTAAGAGTCGAGAAGTTACGATCAACAGTTAGGGTTAGTAAGAAATGACCATTATCTCTACCCAAGAAATTAAGTAAATTAATAGATCTTTCTAATCTTAACTTTTCCATTTTTACTTACCAACGGGATCTCTAAAGAAAATGATATACGTGCTTACAATCATACACTCATGAATACGCAACTAGTTATACATATATCACATGGGGGAAATGTCAGGTTATGGGACAACATTTGAGATGCTTACAAGTAATCTGAAAAGCCGTTTTCATTTGCAAGTAGAATTAAATCTTAATTTGAGTTGCTCTCGCCTTTCTGCTTGTTTCTTTTGTAAATAATAAATGCCCGTTATTTTATATAAGTTTTTGGGAGGTACCAGCAACCGCTGACGCCTTTTCTTCCTATTGTGTGTGGCAGGCAAACAGCCTGCAGTTTAGTAGCCGCTCAGTATATACATGCTTCCAGGAGATATAGTGTACACCCGACGGTATGGTTTACTTTATTAGTTTTGTTCAGATGATGATGTAAATGCTATCTCTTTTGTCACATTTTGGGATATATGATGTACATGGAATATGCTTGTACATGTTGTAAATGGATATGAATATTAATGAAAAGAAATTTTGGTGATATCTGTCTCTTTTACTTGTGGTCATGTGATTGAGAATGAATGTCATAGTCGCGAAAAATTTTCCCTGTATTTTTACAACTTGTGTGATAAAAATTGTGAATGATATCTTGCAAATTGCGCGTAAACGGGTACCCGGATCCTGAGGGGTTTACATAAAACGCCTCGTTCCGCCTTTTATTTTTTCAAACTTTAGCATCGAGCCCCCTGCATCGCCTCGCGCCTAGCATCTAGCCTCCTGCCTCGTGCCCTACCTCACGCATCGCGCTCCATCCTGCGCCCTGTCTCGAGCCCTCCCTGCATCACGCATCGTGCGTCGCCTCGAGTCTTGCACCCTGTGCACATCCAGTGCATCGTGTGTCCACCCAGTGCACACTGCGTACATCCAGTGCACATTGCGCACATCCAGTGCAGACTGCACACATCCAGTACACCTTGTGTGCATCCAACGCCCATCTGTGTGCATCCAACACACATTTGAGTGCATCCTGCGTTCATCGGGCGTACATCTGTGTGCGTCTTTAGTGCATCTGTGTGTGTCGCTGCTCTTTGCACTCCTCCGGCGTAGCATACAATGACAGGAGATGAGGATGATTGTATGAATACTACCTATCCTCTATATGTAATCTGTATACTCATTTATATTCCTCAGTTTTATTATAGATTTCGGCATACTTGCTACAATGTCAGAGAACAAGGGTTCGACTGGTGCCTTCAAAGGCCCAGCCCCCATCATGAAGATGGATAGGACCAACTACGAGTTGTGGTCCATGCAGTTTCGTACCCTGATGCAGTGTCATAACAAGGAACACATTCTGACGGATCCAGGGTTGGAGGACAAGACTGGGAGAAATGCTTCTTGGAAGCAAGATGATGCTTATGCTCGCATTTGGCTCTCCGGGACACTTACCACGGAGATTGCCAATGATATTGTCAATCAACCTACAGCAGAGGTTATGTGGGATATCCTAGCAACCATGTAAGGATAGGGGAAAATGAGAGCAAAATTTTACAGTTACAGTTTGATATTTTTTCGACCAAGCAAAATGGTCGACCCCTTCATGCACACTTCTCGCATCTTAGAGGCATGTTTGAGCGTCTACATAGTTTCATGCCAATTACTACGAGCACTGAGAAACAACAGTCATATCGGAATGCAACTATGACAGGTATCTTTTTATCATCTCTAGACTCTGAGTACGATGCAGCACATACTCAATTTCTTACTGGAGAGACGACACCTTCGATGGAGGAGGTTTACAAGAGGCTAAGCAAAATTACTACATCATCTACTACTGTGGCTCAGACTCCTAATATGGCAACCTCTCGTGGTAGAGGGAATACTTTACAGTTCCATGGCTGAGGACCACGTAGTCGAGAAGCAGATCGTCAGCGAGGTCCATGTTCATATTGCCACAGTCCTGGTCATTCTGAGGAGATATGCTATCAGAAGCATGGGTATACGGTCTCCGCTCGAGTTGCTAAGTAGACCGGACATACTTCTACACCTGCTCCAACTCATGATGCACGCTTTGATGATATTGTTTCCAAGCTACAAGAGATGATGACTACTCCGATTACTTCGCCTGCAGGTTCTTCAGATGTCGCACATATTGCTAGAATCTCTTCAAGCTCGTCAGGTATTGCTTATGCCCTTACTAGTAGCAACAGTTCAGATTTGTCTGATTGGATCATGGATTCTGGAGCATCTCATCATATGTATGGCGATCGAGGCCAGTTTACTTCTTACAGATCTATCCCTCCGAGTAGATCAGTGGTGATTGCCAATGGGGTTCATCTACCCATTGTTGGACAGGAGGAGATTGTTTTAGCTCATTCGATGTATCTGCAAAATGTCTTACATGTTCCAGCATTTCAGATGAATCTTTTGTCTATTAGCCATATTACAAAAGATTTACATTCTCGTGTCATATTTGATTCTTCTTCTTTTGTGTTTCAGGACATACTCACAAGCAGGGTGATTGGATGTGGCCGTGAGCAGAGGGGACTTTACAGACTTGTCCAGCCTCCTTGTGCAAGGGTTGCTACTATCCATTCTGGACTTGTCTCCCCATTTCTGTGGCATCTTCGCTTTGGACACCTTCCTTTCAGAAGCTGTGTCATGTCCTCCCGCAGATCTCTACTCGTACTAGTCTGGAGTGTGAGGCGTGTTAGCTTGGGAAGCACCATTGTTCCTCTTTTTCAAGTCGTCAAAGTCGTCACAGTGGTCAATTGTATGAGTTGGTTCACTTTGATATCTGGGGTACTAATCGCATTCCTGATCATCAGGGACATCGGTTTTATACGGTCATAATAGATAATTATTCTAGATTATCTAGGGCATTTCTGATGAAGAATAAGTCTGGAGTTGGTCCCGTCATCAAATCTTTCCTTATTGAGATTAAAAACACTTTTCCTGCTAATGTAAAATCTATTCGCACTGACAATGCCTTGGAGTTTTCTACTTTACAATTATCGAACTTCCTCATATCTATTAGTGTTGTTTATCAAACCTCGTGTACTTACACTTCACAGTAGAACAGTATTGCTGAATGCAAGCATCATCATCTTTTGGATGTAAGGACTCTTTTGATTCAAAGTTAGGCTCCTCATTCTTTCTGAGGTGATGCGGTTCTTATTGCATGTTACTTAGTGAACCGCATGTCGTCCACTATACTTGGAGAAAAAGTTCCTTTCTTGATTGTGTTTCTCGAGAAGGACTTATTTTCTCTTACCTCAGGATATGTGGCTTTTGTCCACAATTTTACTCCACGTCGTGACAAGCTCTCTCCTAGAGTTGTCAAATGTGTGTTTGTTGGCTATTTTTGTACCCAGAAAGGGTATCGTTGTTTTGATCTTATTGGAAGAAAATATTATGTGAGTATGGATGTCACATTTTTTGAGTCTATTATGTATTTTTCTCCTACAGGTGACAGGTTGTCTAATACTGACACTGGTAAGTATATCTTCGTTCCTCCACCTCTGATATCTCCACCAAATCCTCATGATGAGTCTCAGTTACCTCCTCCACCTCCGTCTACCATGACTCAGTTCCTACCTTGTTTTTACGTTCGCATGTCCTCTACTCGCCCCTCTGCTCTTGTGCCTTCCCAGTCATCCAACACACCCCAAGTATGTAGTGAACACATTGTCTCTACTGATGGCACTGGTGATATGCTTGATCCATAGGATATTACTACACAGGAGAATCTAATAGCAGCGAACGAAGAGGTTGACGACCTTGATGTACCTATTACCTTGAGGAAGCCCCGTCGCAACTATGCTACATACCCTCTAGCTGCACATGTTTCCTTGGACCATCTTTCAGAGGAATACAGGAAGTTTGTTATGAGCCTCTCAGCCATTACTATACCAAGAATATATCAAGAGGCCATACAGGATAGTAGTTAGAGACTTGCCATGGAAGAGGAAATGGTCGCTTTACTGTCTCGTGGTACCTGGAGTGTTATTTTTGCCCCTTCAAGTGCATCTGCTGTGGGTGCAAATGGATATTTACAGTGAAGCAGCGAGCGGATGGCAGTGTCGATCGCTACAAGGCAAGGTTTGTAGCACGTGGTTTCACCCAGACTTAAGGGGTGGTGAATTATCAGGACACATTTTCTCCAGTGGCCAGATACTCAACATTACGCATTCCCATATCAGTTGTTGTTTCACGTGAATGGCCACTTTATCATCTTGATGTGAAGAATGCATTTCTATATGGAGATTTACATGAGGAAGTTTATATGCAGTAGCCACCAGGATTTACTGTTGAGGGAGGATCTCAGACGATATGTAGACTCCACAAGGCGATTTATGGCCTGAAGCAGAGTCCTAGAGCCTTGTACCAGAAGCTCTCAGAGTTGATAGAGCATCAGGGATTTGGTCGGTCCACTGTGGATAACTCACTTTTTGTTCAGAGAACACGGAGAGGTACAGTTGCTATTCTTGTCTATGTTGATGATATTATTGTCACTGGTGATGATGAACAGGGCATTCAGGTAGCCAAGGAGTTCCTAGGTCAACAGTTTGTGACCAAGGATCTTGGCAATCTCAGATACTTCCTCGGATTAGAATTCGCCAGGAACCAGCATGATCTTGTGATGACCCAAAGAAAGTTTGTTACCGATCTTACATTATAGACAAGTATGACACGGTGCAAGTCTGCTACTAGTCCTATGGATCCAAGTATGAGATTATATGATAATGATACTGAGTAGATAGATAAGAGGAGATACAGGGAACTAGTAGGGAAGCTCATATATGCTACAATCACCAGGCCAGATATATACTTTGTTGTTAGCAAGATGAGTCAGTTCATGAAGCAGCATGCCCAGGAAGGTGCATATGGATGTTGTTTATATGATTTTGAGATATATGAAGTCCTCATCAGGTATTGTTCTCTTATTCAGCAGAGACGCATCTCTTGACATCACAGCATGTGCAGACGTAGATTACGCAAGATGCTCTACGGACAGGAAGTCCACTTCTGGGTTTGCTATATTTGTTGGCAAATCATTCCAGCCATGGAAAAGTAAGAAGCGGACTATAGTTGTCAGATCTAGTGCAGAGTCCGAATAGAGGGTCATGGCTCACGGATGCACAGAGATAATGTGGGTTAGGTCACTCCTGACTGATCTTGCGATTGATGTACCTCTTCCTATGCAGCTTCTATGTGATAATCAGGCAGCACTATTTATTGCAAAAATCATGCATTCCATGAGCATACAAAGCATATAGAAGTGGATTGCCACTATACATAAGACATGATTCAGAAGGGTTTCATATCTACCTCTCATGTTTCTACTGAAGATCAGACTGCAGATATATTTACCAAAGCACTTACTGGAGGCCCTTTCCAAAGATGTTCCAAATTGAGCATGATAGACATATATGCTCTAGCTTGAGGGGAGTGTTGATATTATTATTATTATTTAGTGTTATTTATGTATTTTCATTTCTTCATGTACATATCTTGTAATTTATCCAAGGGCTTTTCTTCAATATAAGAGAGCCTAGGGGTCCTATGAATATCAAGTCATTCAGTTTTATCAACAATGACCTTGAACGAAGAATATGCGCAACAGGAGCATGTCCAAGAAAGCGGAAGAGGACATGGGAGAGTCGGGCTAGGGCACACCGATAGCAACAAGGTCATGGGCGAGGTCATAGACGAGGACAGCAAGAATTTATGCATGGCGTCGAAGTGGAGGAAGAAAACCAGGATATGAACGAGGTCCCCGAGTATGTTTTGGAGATACAATTTGTCACACCAATTGTTGAGCTTCGAAACGACGAGATGACAACTCCACAAGCACCTGCAAGGAACATAAAGGGGGAAGAAGTGTGTTCTTGTTTGTCATACCAATTGTTAAGGTTCAAGTTATGTTTCTTTATTTATCCCAAGAACGTGTTCTTGTTCTATTTTTTCTGAGGTGCAGAGCATATCGCAAACATTTCCTGCCCTATAGAGGCGAAAAACGCAGCAAAAATATGCGATACCCTAAAGCGCATAAATTCCATGTGAGACCCTATAGGGCATAAAAATAATGCGATATGCCTACAGTATTGACAAAAAAATTTGTTGACTTAGTGGAAGAATAATATTTTCGAACTACGTTACTAAGGAATTTACCCCGTTGATAGCCTGTTAGGTTCGAGTTAATTGGACCCAATAGCTACCATCCAAATTGTTTACGCACAAACTATGAAGTATTAGATATCAACTCATATCACCCACGCTCGCATTTTGTGAATATTATATGTGGGATTGTATTCTGTTTCTTTATTTTTGTCCCAGGAACGTGTTCTTGTTCTATTTTTTTTCTGAGGTGCAGAGCATATTGCAGACATTTCCTGCACTATAGAGGCGAAAACGCAGCAAAAATATGCGCTACCCTAGTGCATAAATTCCATGCGAGACTCTATAGGTCATAAAAACAATGCGATGTACCTACAGTATTGACAAAAAAATATTTGGTGGCTTAGTGGAAGAATAATATTTTCGAACTACGTTACTAAGGAATTTGCCTCGTTGATAGCCTGTTAGGTTCGAGTTAATTGGACCCAATAACTACCATCCAAATTGTTTATGCACAAACTATGAAGTATTAGACATCAGCTCATATCGCCCACTCTCGCATTTTGTGAATATTATATGTGGGACTATAGTTGAGGTATTACAAACTCCATCACTTATATCTACAAAGTTCTTGTTAGTGACATGATCGGTTGCTTATTCGTAGTAGTAGTAGTAGTAGTATCTTCGCGCTCTTGGGTGGCATTTTCCTTCTCTCTCTTTATAGGGCGGGTGGCCTATTTCGCTACTAGAGAACATATCCTTTCTCATCTTAAGTTTTTAAAAAATGTATGTGCAAGACCTCCATAAAGCCACATGCCTTTTATATCCTCATACTCAACATCCTCTTGCATCCTAATCATGGCTCCGTATTCAATACACATTCACTTTGTCATGATCTGACCTCATGATTATCAGGAGACAAAACAAACTCATATATGGGAACATGTCGCCAACATCAACCAATATACACCAACTCCTGGCTCCAATCTTAGACCCATTTACTAGTTATCAGTATTGAAATTGTTAAAGCAATCGCCAATAACAACGTAATCTTCATCACTTTTTTCTGACATGTCATTTCTTCAATCTACGAACTTGTCCATGTTCGCCTTGAAGTTTAGCCATCAGTAGGTCTACAAAGTTTTAAATTCCCAAAAACCAGCATGTGCAATAATTATAACATTCACTATAACAGTAAATATCCCTTTAATCATCTGTCGCCCCTTTGCATGCCTACAAATATAAGTAAAAGGTCTCTGAAATGGAAGGTTACTGCACAGCAACTTAAACTCTAGCAGTTTGAGATTGAACTTTCAAAATAACAAGGGTCCTGATTTATTTACCAATATCAAAGAACGATTAATACTTTCTAAGAGGTACAAAAAAATTCAGAAATTTAAGTTCATTGAAGAGTGTTTCTTTGCATATTTGGCTTGTAAGTAGACATGATCCATGAGCTTCAATCTAGCAATTTTTCACTCTTAATTGTTATGTCATAGAGGATAAGATGAGAGAAAACTACTTAACATTGTTTGGTCATTGCAAAGGAGGTCGATTGATGCACCAGTTAGAAGATGTGAGATTTGGGATGTTGAACTGGCTAAGAGAGAGTGAGAAAAGCCTAAGAAGTGTTGGAATGTGACTATCCTGATAGATCTTAGTTATTTAGATCTAAGCCCGAGAATGACCTAAGATACATTTGAATGGAAGCAAAGAATCCATGAAGCAGACCATAATTAATGTGAGAAAAGGCTTCGTCGTTGTTGTTATCAAATTGCTATTTCACATGATAGTTATTGATAGGCCTTGAATCCAACCCATTAATGAGATTTGATTCAGTTGTAGTGTTTTGTGAATGCAAGCTCCTTTATTGCGGGAAGCCCCAATTCCAAATCACAAACGTCCATTTACATAATCGGGTCGGTTCATGAGTTTAGGTAATCAGATTTGTTTGCACTAAGAGCTAGAAGGTAGACTCCTTGAACCTATTTGATAATCTCCTATACTTTCTTTTCTACATAAAACGAAGAACATTATGCTTTTGCACAATAACATCATTTAGACTCTAAGTGAACCTTGTAATTTCGCAATATCGTTTACTATGTGCTCTTCATATTCATATCTGGCCATGTAAAGGAAAAAAAGTTCATATATTGAACAAATATAGCCAAATATCACCAATCAACTTGAATGACATCATTTTTCGAGGCTACCTTATAGTGAAACAAGCTAGGAAACCCGGTGAGGAACCACGTTTGAATCAATATCGACACCGCAAATTTTAGTAACTTCAACTTCATCAATATCCACTACAAATCATCTATTACTCTACCTCCTCCAATTCAAGCTTCGAATCAAACTAATCCATATACTCATTTGAGTCCCAACGAATTGTCAGGATGAACCACCAATTTTTCGACACGAGATATCCATCCTATTCCATGTGCACGTATGCGCCCAATTGATAATACGAACAACCACCGACTGTGAAAATGCCAATCCATAATCTAGTGGTTGCACTAAGAAAATGATAAGAAAAAAGTTGCTACCTTGTCCATGTTGCAGATGACAAAGGCAAGAGAGGTGGCTCCTATGATCTTATATCTCTGTGGGAGTCCCCGCCACGAACGCCAATCTTCTGGATCGAGCTCTTCACGCCCTTTATCTCCTTCTGCTTCCAACTCCCCAATCTTGTCACCCTCTGACACCACCCTGCTCCTCTGTTCTCCACTTATGAGCACCAAGCTGCTAACTTTGCGCACTCTGCGGCACCACATACCGAAAGGGGAGCGACCCAAATGAAGCGAAGAGGGAAGGATCGATCTGGCACGGTGTTCTCGTCGCGGGAGGGCAGTTGGTGGGCAGGATATGAAGCCTGTGGTGGAAGCCATGGTGTGCGACTGAGAAGAGGAGGCGAGAAGACCTGTAACGCAAGAGAGTTGCTGTGGTGCGGGGGGAGAAATTGTGGCGAGGGGAGTTTGAATTGGAGATGTGTTGGGAGGAGCAGAAGGAGCCACGAGATGATTGGAATGTGGAGGTGGCGGCATGTGGGGATGGGATTGCGTGAGGGGATCTTGGAAGAATATGTCTTATTTAACTCTCCTCAAATAAGAAATTGTATTAATACCCATCTTGATCTCTCCATGTGAAAGTGGAGCGCAAGGTTGATTAAGAGACAATGAAATAAAATTTACATGAAGTAGTCTATCATTCCATTGTTTCTCTTGTGTAAATCAAAGTTTACATGGAGATCATATGTGATGTGAGGATTTTCTCCTTCCATCATTTGTCCATTGTTGCAAAAGGGATAAATAGGTTGAAAGAGTCATTGAGACGGTGTTATTGAATCCTCTCTTACTATATACCATTGACTCTTGTAGTTGTGTCATGCAGAGAGAGAAAAGTGAAGAAATCAAGGAGGAAATTCAGGAAGGTTTTGATCATCATCAAAGTTGATGTTGACATGGAGCCAATGTTAGTGGGTATGTAAGGTATCAATTGATTATGTATATGAGGTTTTTATCAAGCAGCGTCCACAAGCAAGATCAACATAAGTAGACGAGCAAGTCATGTTCGCACCCAAGCGAGTGACGAACAAGGCATGTCACGTGGGAGTTAAGTAGATGGTGCCTTCATCAGTGACGGAGAGAGGGGGCGGGTGGGGGCTTAGTCCCCCCAGCTCCCAATCAAAATCTTTATATATATTTATATACATAGTACTGTATATAATCTAAATATAATATTTAATAATTAAAAATTGCATGTTATGTATAATAGCTCATCATATCTCAACAAAAAAATCAATATATATATATGATCTAATTACAATAATTAACTAGATGATCATAACCATATCTTGGTACATCCATATATATACATCATCATATCCGTTTATAAAGTCATCACAGATATATATCTTTTATTTTAGCATATGTGCCATAGATAATGATTTTTTCTTTTTATTTTCTTTGCATATATGGATATGGATTTGAATACCTTTTTCAATTTTTAGGATTTAAAAACAGATGGTTATATAATTTTCTTGTGTATGCATACATGGATATAGATACATATTGGTATCCGCATGTTTGCAACCTTATTTGTATCTGCATCTATTTAAAAATAGATATGCAGATACAAGTATACATGAGAAAATATGTATAATAAATATGACAAGACATTGGTATATATTTATATTTGTTTGCATCCCTGAAAGTAAAAAATATTGTATAGTGTTACTTGTTTGAAAATATTAAATCTAATGGTATTACTAAAGGGTTAAATGGGGATGCCCCCTTGGGGGAGCTAACTTGGCTCATCCGTCATATTTTTCCTATTTTTTAATTTTTTAAAATTCTTTATGTGTTTTCATCACTATATCATTATATTATGTCATTTAAGTTTCTGCTAAACAGAGACTTATACGGCCTACATCTAGACGGTCATTTTTTAACGGTCGTAAAATTGATGAAATCGATCTCGTTCGGATAAAGGTTGTAAGAGTCTCTGTTTCGCACGAATCGTTAATGACATATAGGTCAGGATGCAAACAGTTACAGATATATCCTTATCCGATCCGCCACCATATTTGTTTTATACAGATTTTAACATCCCTATCCGTATCCGGTTTAAAATGGATGATATCTGCAAACATCCATATCCATATATCCGTTTTCGGATATAAATATAGTCATAGGTTTATTTTTATCCCTTCTTTTACTATATTTGTATAATTTTTATGATACAAACACATTTAGTAAATTTATATCATGTATTTTTCATCCAGTCGTATATATTTAAGTCGATTCTATAGAGTATTTCTAATATTACTCGTATGCAATAAATTCCATTTTACATATGTATCCATTTTTTAAGGATATGGTAAGATAATTATAATATCCGTCAATATCCATATTTGCATTTGTATTCGTATTCAAAACGGATAAAGATACGGTAATACTTATATACACATATGTATCTTTCATTTTTCATATGTATATATTGAAAAAAATTCACGGAAGAATTTTTCAAAAAAAAAGGAAAAATATGGCAGAAGGAACCAAGTTAGCTCCCTGAGGGGGCAATCCCATTTAACATATTACGGAATATCACACTAACAAATGTGTATTTCAGTGATATGAAGAGCTTTGTAGGGATCTTTTGTCAATACGATGTTTGTAGAGATTATTTATGTCTGATTTATAAGTTTTTATGAGCATTTTTTAAAAAAATCTTCCCAATATGAGTTTCAATTAATTACGGAATTATTGGAAGCCCGACTTATAAATTGAATTCGTTTCCACACATTCGACCTTATAAATTGAAACTTCCGTTAATGTTTTACATATCCTCTAAATTTCTCTCAAATCTGATGTCATTTTCTATTTTATCTTATTGGTTAAAAGTTCAATCAATATTTAAGCAACTTAATTTCCATTTAAAAGAGAATCAGACTTTTTACTATTGATATAAAATAACAAATGATATTGGATTTGAGCGAAATTTGAAGGATGTGTATAACATTATTCAAAGATTCTACCTATAGGATTGGATTTTAAAAAATAAATTAAAAAAATTACATCACCTCTTTTGTAACTCACGTTACAACAGAGGAACCCCTCCCCAAATATTAACAACTAAAATGATAAGATAAATCAGATATATAAAATCTACATAATTTAGCCCTCCCCCCAAGAAGAATTTTCTAGCTTCGTCCTTGGCCTTCAAGCACAATCAATGAGTAGTATACCTAATAAGGTTCATAGATAAAATCTTCAAAGTGACAAAAGATGTGCCTTAAGCACGTTCGGTGGACAAGGTTCTCAAGAAATCAAATGTTTTGTCCCATGAGTAAAGTTGATGGACGATGTTCTCAAGGTGTTGCGAGACATTGTTGAAGGAAGTAATTGTAGATTCAATAATTTCGCATCACGGAAACGCAGAATATTTAGTAAACATTTTGGTTGAAATATTGCATGTTCATCGCATGAGCAACAAATTCCAACACAATGATTTGTGTATTTTAATATCATTAATTCTAAAGAAATAATTTCCAAAATGATTTCTAATATCTACAATGAATATAAAGAATGGATCAGGTTTACCTCTTGAAGTGTGAGTTTCTAATAAAAGAAACCTCCTGAATCAAGTCCGATCCGCAGTGTCTCTCGTGGATGCGGAGATGAATCACATTGATTGACATCTTTACGAACAGGGCTTTAAGAAGAGGCGGATGAGAGATGGATACTCATACTCTCAAGACTTCTTCTTCTACAAGGCACAGAATTTCCAATGGACTAGGCTCTCAAAAAACACGCGTTGATAGGAAGAGAGAGACTTGCTCTCCTTTTATACACAAAGCACACGCCTCTTAAAGACTAGTCTTTAAGTAGGCGTGTGAAATTGTGGTCTTTGGATTGTTGATCAAGGACTTAATACCAAATTTTTATTCAATAATAATTGACTCTTTTTTATCTTCAATTAATATTAATTAATAAAATAAGCGACAACATTGAGTCATTAATCAATAAGAACTCAACAACATGGTGTCATGTGTACATCACCATGTACATGCCCCAAATTTACCTTAAATAGGTGTTGTAATTGAACTTATAAATTAAGTGAATAATCCAATTATCCATATTGGAGAAATCATGAAAATAATCCTTATAGCTTATGAATCATATTCACAAGCAAAAAAATAATTGTAAATCCAATTTACATTGATGAAATTAATGTGGATCGAATTTACACTTTCATGCCTTGAAAATAATTATGTAAATTATATTTTACATAAATATTTATATGAATCATATCCATATAAATGTTAATTATTATGAATCATTGTTCATATTAAATTAATGGATTATATTTGTGAATCATATTCACAAAAAATTACCCTTATGAATAAAATGTAATAACAATAATTATAATTATGCTGACGTCAATAAGTATGAGTCCTGGTCAAATTAGGACTCATGAGATCCAAATGCAAATACTTGGAGATAATGTCAAGGAGATCATAATATCCATGTATAGCGACATGAAATCTAGATACCGATCCCATTTCAGGTTTTATATTGTTTTAGCTTGAAATTGGTGCACTATTATCAATTGAGTTCAAGTGGAACACTTCACACTCTAAGTGAACTCAACAAAATGCAAGCCACTCTATGTGATCTTGATAAAGTATCGGTGAGATGAACTCAACTTCCTCGACCATTTCTGATCATAGTCCAAATCATTTGGAGCTTATAAATGAGCTTAAGGAACTTGTATATTTCCATTTCCATGATCATTTTTGTTTCCAACATTTGGACATTGAAATTAGAAATTAGAATTGGATTCAAATGAATTGTGATTTAATCTAATTAAATCTCAAATCATCTAGTTATATGGAGCCAATAAAAATCGATCATTTTTCATCACTCCATCAGAATGGAAGTGTCATGATAGATGATCTATTGTGATATATTTAATCGTGAGTATTTCCAATACTCATTTATCCTTCAAATTGGAAGATTTTGATATATTTGAAGGTCAAATCCCATTTTGGTTGTCTTCTTCAGAATATATCAATTGGTTTCTCATCCTATAATTGGGCAAAAATATTAATCACATACCGTCCAAAACATATATTTATCTCGAATTTGTGTCTTATTTTATAAACAAGACGACCATGCATGTCATTTATTTTGACTCCAAAATGTCTCATGAGTGAGTTCTGTCTCCTGGTTCATCAACTATAAATTATATATGATTTCTTTGAGAGATCATACTCCACGCATGTCTTCATATGCACATCAACTTGTCGGTATATGAACCTTTGTTAGATCACCAACCTATTGGTTTGTCAAATGTGCATACTCATGCATATAGATGCATATCTGTCTCAGGTCAAAGGATGAGTTCGTGATTGTGAAAATTACGATTCATGTCTTAGTTTATCTCAACCTCATCAAGTCAACTCTTTGACTTGATTGTTCTAACACTTGTGAATCTTCATTCCTATGCAGAGGAGCTATATTAAGAAGTTGGTTGGAAACCAGTCTTTAGAGAAAGATTAACATCTCTTTCTTAGATTGAAGATCTTTATTGAATATCACATGTTTGAAGTCAGATGTGTCCTCCCAGTTGTGTGGTATTCAATATGGCCATGGTACATAACCCTAATTCTACAAAGAAATCGTAATAGTAAAGTGCATTCACATTTATTCATTCATTTCATTTTAGATGGACATGATAAACAATAACTTTTATTGCATTAATAGGTCGCCAAGGGCTTACAAGTCTAACAAATGCCCTCAAGCAGGTCATTGAACAAGGTAGACAAAGAAGGAGTCATAGGATTTTACAACCAATCAGGGTCAACATCGGTAGGGAGATTCTTTGAGCAAGGTCTATCGATGAAGCCCTCAAATTGCACAAGATATGTAATGATGATCACTAATATGGAAAGTGATCAGATTTCTTTTAAGAAAAAGCAGTTAATAAAATAATTGCGTGAAACGACAAACTGCATGCATCTCGTTCTATTTAAGGTGTCAACGACACAAATATATGCACTTTATGTCATTCAAGACTATCTTATTAGGGTGTTTTGGTGGATAAGTTGTATTATGTGTCCGTCCTAAGGATTGGTGATGTTGATCTAAGTTGTGTCAATTCCCAATTAGGGATGAAAACGAATACAAATATATTCGTATCCATTCGTATCCGCATTCGTCAAATAGAGGATATGGATGCCATTTTCTTGTATATGGCGAATACGAATGCAAATGCCCAACATTCGTCGAATACGGATACGAATACAAATATAATATCCTGAACTTTGATGAATACGAATGTTGAAAATTTTGAAGATACGAATACGAATATTCGTTTTTTTAAGGATACTAATACGAATATGAATACGAATGTTCAAATTCTGGATGATACCAATACTTACATGGTATACAAATAAGTAAGTTTGGTAAGCTTTCTTTTATTATTTAGTTATATCTTTACATTTTCTTTTATTATTTAGTTAATTTTTATGTACATATTCATTATTAAAATATTTAATATATTTTTATACAATTATGAACCTAAAATGTTTATAGCTTTTAAGTAAATTTGGACATATATAACATTCGTATATTAATTCGCATTCGTTTGTCAATTATCCGTATCCGAATTACCAATATTCGTTTTGCACTCGTATTCGTATTTTGAGGATATGATTTTACGTTTTACACATGAGATAAATGGGGCTGCCCCCAGGGAGTAGCCAACTTGGCTACTCCCACCCCTATTTTTCCTTCATTTTTTTATTTTTTTTGGAAAATAAAAATTTGTATATTCATCATTATATCCCTCTCGTATTCTATTAAAATTTCGTCAGAAACAGAGACTCCTACTGCCTCCATACAAACATGGTTGATTTAAAAAATCCGGCGACCGTTAAAAAAATGACGTCTGGATGGAGGGCTTAGGAGTCTCTGTTTCTGACGAAATTTTAATAGAATGTGAGAGGGATATAATGATGAATATAAAAATTTTTATTTTTCAAAAAAATAAAAAATGAGGGAAAAATAGGGGTGGGAGTAGCCAAGTTGGCTACTTCCTGGGGGCAGCCCCATTTTACCCTTTACACATTCGTGTGATATTCGTATTCGTATTCGTATCCGGGTTTTAAAAATGATGAGGATATGGTAACACCTATATTCATATCCGTATCCGACTGTTTTCATCATCCCAATGCATGAAATATCAAGGAGGATTTCCACATGAAACCTACCTATACATTTAGGGTTGTAGTATATCGAGTGATCAACATGTTAGAAAAACGTGAAACATGTGAGCATATTATGTAAAACTCGACAGATGAAATTAAATTAAATATTAATGGACTTTGAAACAAGCTCTAGGATGTCAAAGAACCTTAGGAATAATCTATAGAGGTTAGAGGATATTATAATGTGATTGGATGTAATAAATATTAATCATGAAATAAGAATGAAATTAGAAGTATATTATAATCGTTGAGTATGATGTAATTACATTATCCAACCATAATCAATCTTATAAGAACGAAAGATGTATAAAAAAATAACATGAAAGAAAAGACTTAATCTCTTTCTAATCACAGGAAAGTCGATTTGGTCGTTTTGCGTAAGGAAAGAAAATGCAACTATGATCTTGCTACAACAAGCATACTATCTTATCTTTATATTATACGTGATTGATTGACTACTCTTAACTTATTACTGTCACGTAAAGAGTATATATTTTAGGGGTTTTAACACTTTTGCCCTCTTTAACTTCTACAATATTAGTTATGTCCCTCCTTTTTCTAGTAATATCAGTTATGCTTCTGACTTGTTACAAAATTTACAGTTCTACCCTACCTCCATCACCATGGATCTTCGGATCGATGTGCAACCCGCTACCACCTCTTCTCATGTCACGCATCCCTCCGACAATCTACTGTCCATATGAGTAGAACTGACCATGTGAGTAGGATCAAACAGGAGTTTAAAGAAACTTTAGACCCTATATAATCAATCGATTCACTACCATAATCGCCTCTTACGTTCCATCCACTTTCACGAGCATGCATCATAAACTTCATTGATATAAGAGTTGGTCATCTACAACCAAGGTTTTTGCAAGGTTATGCATGTAAAAGAATTTCTTCATAAGTAAATAAATAAATAAGAAATTGGTGCAAAATCCAAGCATTAGCTATTATTTATTTTTAGTTTCAAGATACACCCTAAAAGAGAAGGGCTGGACTTCGTCTCATTAAGGCACTGCTCATGAATTTGAATTTGATGGCCCAACAACCTCTTTCGGCCCAATAACTCGATTTAGGAAAATTTGCCAATTTAGTTCAATAATTTCCCACATTATATCACTAATTTACTTTTGCAATTTGACAAAAAGTAGGGTACGACTGAAATAGGTGATTATGCAAAAGGAAAAGAGACATTTACACTCGTAATTCTGAGTAACTTCGTAATTATCTCATGAACTCTCGATAATCACGAATTATACTAAGGACCCTCGATAGTGCTTAACTTTTACATAGCACACCCCCCATGTTAACTTCCGTCAAATTTACGAAAACCATCAAATATTTACATTTTCCACCCTTTAAGTTCTCACTATTTACATTTTCCTCCCCCCACCTCATCCTCCAACACCCTCCTCCTTCCCTTCCCGTCGCCTACCATCTCCTCCCCTTCCTCCTCCGGAACCCACCATCCCCCCCCCGGACCACCTCCCCCTCCCCTTCCTCCTCCAACACCCCCTCCCAATCTTTTGCTTGGGATCGAACAACATCGGTCGCTCCTCTTTCCCACTACAATTGCTGACTGGAACGTGCACATCTGGCTAAGGTGTTTTGGGGTGGGTTTCGAACCACTTGTGCGTGCTCTTCCAGGGTCACAGATCTCCGCCGCGGAAGTGGGTCTCCTTCATCGGTACGGGGAGGCAAGTCGGCGGCCGGGGGGGGGGGGGGGGGGGGGCTCTGGGGCTGGAGGAGGAAGGGAGAGGTGGTCGACAGGGGTGGGATGAGCTTGAGGAGGAAGAAGGGGAGGGGGAGATGGTCAGCGAGGGTGGGGTGAGCTGGAGGAGGAAGAAGGGGAGGGGGTGGTGGTCGGTGAGGGTGGGGCGAGATGGAGGAGGAAGAAGGGGAGGGGGTGGTGATCGGCGAGGGCGGAGCGACCGGGAAGAGGAAGAAGGGGAGGGGGAGGTGGTCGGTGATGGTGGGACAGATGGAGGGAGGCATCGAAGGACGAAGTTAGGGTGGGGTTTTTTTATTTTTTTACTTTTGATTAACTTCAGCCATTAGATCATGGATTGGTTATATTAACTCATTCGTCTGGTTGAGTTCATGAACAAAACTAACGGAGGATTATGAGTGTATAAAATAGCACTTATTCAGGATTCCGGGTGTAATTCATGATTATCGAGAGTTATTGGGGTACTCACGAAATTGCTCAATGTTATGGGTGTAAATATCCCAAAGAAAAATTAGTATTGCTTTCTATGGTAAATGAAGTATACGTTATATTATAATATATTAGAGAAGCATATACTTATATTATATATTCATAAAATTTATATGCAAATGTTCATACAAACTAAACTAAACAATGGGAAAATCCTTAGAAATCAAAAATTTTAAAAAGTTTTCCACCTAATGCCTTCAATTGAGGCAAAGGCAACACCAAAAATGAATGGGTGCAATCCCTTTCTTCCCAAGTAATTATGCTTTATTTAAGTCATAATACTTAACTTCGAGATTGCACATGATTAATCATGATTAAGGATCGTCAAGAGATTCCTACAATCTCTCGGTTTCAAATATCTAGGGATGTCATAAAATTCTCAAGTTTAGGTCCGATTAAATAACCGAACCAAACTTAAAAAATATAGGTTCGTTCAAGTTCGATTCGTTTACACCCCTTTCCATATCCATGTATGTTGAGACGAAGACAAGACGTGTTCTCATGAAAGCTAAGGAATAAGGAGGGACAACGACTAAAAGATAGTGATAGCTTATCCCCCATTCTTGTTGGTTGATTTGCGGTATAAGGAAGAGATTAGTTGTAGACAGAGACATAATAGATGATATAATCATGAGGTGACCATTATCTTGAGATAACTTGTTTTGTTTATCTCGGGATGAAAGGATAGTATCTCATGACGGGACCCCAAAGCATAAGCTTCCTAGTATTCAATTTGATATGGATTGGGTATGTATACATATATATGTAGGAATACTCAAGTTTAAATATCATTTTTAAGGTGTTTACACGTTTTGAATATATCTTCATAGGTTTTTGAAGATAATTTCATCGATTTTCTATTGAAAAGTTGTAAAAGATAATCTCATGTTAATTCTTACAAAGTGTGTGAGTGAATTATAAGTAACAGGAATTACTGCTTGAAAGCTTGAGATTACGTATTCCTTGTCGTTGTTGACAGATTTAATTAAATCTAAACCAAACAAGCTACTAGGGTCGATTTTAATCGATATTGACATGAGTCATTTTTCCTTTTGTTTTATTTATTTTATGTACAATATTTTCCTCGTACAATCCATCCATCTTAGGGTAAAAATGGAGAGTTATAAGAACAACAAATATTACTTGGGAAGTTGAAATTAAGAATTTTTGGAAGTTTTTGGAGTACAATTAGAGCTTGCCCTATTCCTAAAATGATTGTTAAGGGGATTAGAGTCTGTTTTTATATTGTGAAGTCTCCAAAGGTCCTTCTCGGTCGCAAAATTGTTGAAATTGGCACCGTCTGGATGGAGACAGTAGGAGTTTCTATTTCGTACAAAACTTGAATGTCATAATATAGAGATATAACAAAGGAATCATTTTTCAAAAAAATAAAGAAAATAGGAGAAATTGGGTGGGAGGCTAGGGGGGCTAAGGGGACTGCCCCATTTTACCCTAATAATTTAGATGAGTTTTTTTATCAGATTAGCATATGTTAGTACCATTTACCATTCTATAATATAATCGCTAGCTCGAGCCTTGGACGATATTTATTTTCGAGGATTTTAAAAAGCTAATAAAAATGTAATTCAACCCAAAAAATAAATAATTTTTAGGAGTATGTTACATTGTCATATAGGTCAATAGGTGTATCATTTGCCAATGTATAGGACAGAGGCCGTGATTTTTCTAATTTTTGTAATATTAATATAAAAGTTTCAGTTCAAACCAAACGCAATACTAATTTTTTTAACATGGGTGTATGAATTAAATGAATAACCTAACTACCTTAACTTTGATATTGATACGAACTTACGAACTTCTAAATTATTGCATTGATTTTTGAAATAAACAATTAATACTATATAAATATATTTCTGTTACACATAATTGCGTATTAACCTTTTACTTTGTTTATCTAAATTCCCTTCAACTATTTTAAAGATAGATGGGTTAAATTTTCAATCTTCATTGATGCACCATAAATATTTAATATTACACAAATACCCCTCTATCACATTCAACAAAATGAGTCTATAATAATGCATGTTTTGGAATATGTTGAAATATAATCAGTTGGAAAACAACCAATATAATCAGTTGCAAAATGATTTTCATACTTGAATATGGTTATCATACATTCAAATGTAATTGATTCAATTAGCATGGCAGTTGTCACTTCAACCAAATCAGTTTTAATAATATATATTTTGGAATATGTTGTTAATAATCCGTTGTTAAAAATATAACAGCTAATATAATCTGTCGTAAAAAGATTTTCATACTTGAAATTAGTGATATCACTATCAACAATTCATATTACAATGATTAGTGTAAATTTGATGAAGATAAGGAATAATTATTGCTATATGAATCATCACTAGTAATGTGACAACATCTATGTTATTAATCATTAGTTTCACATATAAAAAATTTAGTGAATTTGATGAAGATAATGAATAATTATAATTACTGCTATATGAATCATCACTAGTAATATTACAACGTCTATGTTATTAATCATTAGTTCACATATAAAAAAATTACTTTGCAGTGATAACACTCGTTCTCATATATCTAAAATTAAAATAATGATATAACCGTCCATTCCAAAATATGTCACTATAGACACATGTTGTTTGTATATAAGTACATATATTACATGTATAAATAAAAATCATAAAAAAAACAAGGATTTTTATCAGTTTTGTCATTTTGAGATATTGCAATATCACTTATACCCCTTTCTTTTTTGGAATATTAGTTCAGCTTATGACTTCTTCCACAATGATCATTCGTGCCCTTCGACTTAGTTGACGTCTATCCTGATCATAAATATTAATTTTGGAGACATAATGGTAATTAGATAAAATAGCAATGGTAGAAATGTCTTCCTCCCCCTCCAACCCCTCCTCCAACCCATCATTCACCTCCGCTTCCAGTTCCTCCTCCTCCTCTGATCGTCCTCCCCTTCCAACCCCTCCTCCTCCTCTGACCACCCTCCCCTTCCAACCCTTTCTCCTCCTATGACCACCCTCTATCCATCCTTCTCATCCGAACACTCCTCTCCTTCCAGCTCCTCCTCCTCTACCACCCCTTCCTCCACCACCCATTCCAGCCCCTCCTCCTACTCTGATCACCCTCCCCTTCTCTCTCCTAACTACACCTTCATTCGTACATCAAATCGTCAAAATTTTTGCATTTCCATAGATAAATCATCCACATTCCAATTATGAACATGACTTTTCTCGATTTTTTCGGAAAAATTTCTTGGATCGATTAAGCTGTCTTTTACCGTTGTTAAACAATCCCAAATTGCAAAAAACAATCCCCTACAAGAGGAGGTAGTTTTTTTTTTCAATTATGCCCCTCTTAATTACACCATGCTTTGAATAAACCATAGTTTAGTTAAACTCATTGACGGTCAGACTAACAGAAGAGTACAAACGATCATTGTGGAAGAAGTCAAGAGCTGAACTAATAGTCCAAAAAACTAGACTATAACTAATATTGCAATATCTCGTAAGATCACCACCGATAAAACAAAAAAACAACTATAAAACTATGTAAAATAAAAAGATACTATCCGAAATAAACTATTCATAGCTCTGTCATTTTTTAGCATAATTTTCGATGCAGGGTATGGGTACCACACTTAAGTTTGGAATCGTACAAAACGACCCTATTCACTTATTTTGTTTGATACGACGATTTGGACACATTCCTACTGTCCTCTCATGAGGCTGAGAAAGTTCCACACATATATTATTATATATGTTTGGTACTTAGATGTCATACTTATCAATATGATAACACCGAGAATAGTCCAATATCACTTTACGATGCAAACTCCATCTCTTACCCAAAAAACAAAGGAGACGAAATAGCAAAGTTTTTTTCTTACAAAGAACGATACGAGCAAGGGGGCATTTAAGCAAAGGATGTTAACTTTTTAGGGGTATATGGTAAATCTAGATAACACGAGGGTATTCGTGTACATCTGGATCATACATCCATGATTTCCCAGTAAAGCACAGAAATATCCGTATTTGCTTCATCTATATCGAATACAGATACGGATATAAATCAGATATGGATTTAAGAAATCATATCCTCAAAATAATCAAATATGAATTCGAATCATATATTCATATGATAAAGAGAGAATACGAATACGGATCGAATTGAGATCGAATACGAATAATGATCAAATAAATATGAATTGTGAATTTGGATATTGATTTAAAAAAGTTCACAATAATTATTATCGATAAAAATGTTTAGTCGATCGAAAAATTATACTCGTAAAGGGGTTGCTTTACATATATAGTCATGGAGGGGTGGTAACCTGCATGAGGCACATATTGTTTGCGATTCTGAAGTCGATGCAAAGAGGTGTACTGGTCGTCAGAGGTGAGGGGATGCGAGGATTGGACAGGGAAAAATAAGTTTAGGTGTGTAGTTATTTATTTAACATAATGGATTATATTATAGTATATATAATATTATTTTGTATCCGGATATTCTGATCCGATTTTTTTGTTGTTACCATATCCGTATATGTATTCTGAGTTTTTTCAAACCTAAGAAAAATAAGGAGGTCATCCGCAAATTATATGTTTATGCATCCTAACTCCTAATTGAGAGCATCTGCATGATCATTTCCAAGATGATGGTAATATGGATGATGTGTAGATCATGTATGTTGATTGAGCATGTATTATATCAAATAAAACTAATGTTTTTTTGTGTTATTATCAATATTGTCTTCTTTTGAGTTTGATATACTTATAACAATAGGCTGGTAAGGTAGGGAGGGATAATAAGAAGAGCATGGATTGTATGTTGCAGAGTCTACTGCAGCAGATTCTACAGTTGAAGTGTGGGCCGTTCGATCTTGATCGAGCGGTTCACATGAATTTGCCTAGTACGGACCCACAAAAAGTGTGAATTCGTGTGTACCGCTCGATCAATATCGAGCGACCCACACCCCTACTGCAGAGTCTGTTGCAACAGACTCTACAGCAGACGATCTGTACTCAACTAAGAGATGATGAGTTTGGTATTGTTGTGTGTGAAATGGTGGAGATTTATGGTGGGAGATGAGGGTGATGTGCTTGTTTTGAGGAAGGTGAGGGGAAGAGGGTCTATGAGATGGAGGTAGTCGCGAGGGGATAGGTTTGATAAGATGGAGCTAGTTGCAAGAGGGTAGTTGATATGGTGGAGTAGTTGCAAGGGGAAGGTGACTGATGTAGATATCATTCTCTCTTCCTTGATTGTTAGTATGTTGCTATGCTTATCTCTTTTTCTTTGTGCACATGCTTGTGTTTGTTGATGTCTTTATTTGGAGGGGGGCGAAGTGTGTACTTTTTTTTAGAGACATGATGTTGATACATGCATGTGGTTGTAATTGTATGGCAATGTATTTATTTTTGTGGACATTGATTATGAATGAAAATTTATTTAATGTTCTTCATTCTTACTACTCTCATGCATAAATTATAGTGTTTGGTATTTCGAATGTAGACTCATATGTTGTGGATATGTATTGCTGAGTATCCGGATCCTGAGAGTGTAAAACATATAGTCCAATCTCTATAAGGACTATTGATGAAATAAATTATTATGAATATGAGCCTTTAGGACTCCCTCCTAACGATACATTTTGATTCCTAACAATTTCCCTTTCAATAGATTTCCATTACGGTTTCCACATCATTTGATCTATATTTTTCAATCTTCATCTTTTCCAATCTCCTATTACAGGAACTCACTGCATCTGGGTGTCACACGCGTCTCTGGATGAGTTAGACAAACCTCCTCTTGGGAACTCTTACATAATCAGTGTTGTACTATTGGATATGATGAACTTATAGCTAGATAGTATACCATCATTCTTTGGTAAAGTGAATCCTACTCGCTTCTTCTTTTTGCATGCTCTTGTAGTAGAGACATTGACAACCTAATGCACTTTTCTAATGCTACTTATCATGGATTCAAACTAGAATTCCATCACATACAATGATCATTCACTCAAAAAGATACTCCTTATTTGACATCCTCGTACATGATTGGTACATACTATAATGCTCCCTAAAAGAGCACACATGATTTGAACATGTCGAGTCCGGAAGTCATCCCAAATCTATCTTCATCTCATGTAGGCAAGTATATCTCATAGATTGCAGTAGAGTCATCTTTGTCTGATTCTTAATAACTGACTATCTTCTTCTCTTTCTCTTTCTCTTTCTCTTTCTCATTTCTTCGATAATCAGCAATGTATTGGATCGATCTATACACCTCATTTTCTTGATTTAGAATCTTTGCTCTCTATCACTAGACAAGACTTTCAACATTTGTTGCCCCATGTGTCGACTTCCGATGAAATTCATTCACAAGTAGTGAAACAATTGTCTAGTCCAGTGTGATGGCCTTCGTACTATAAAGTAACATCGTCACAATTTGATCATAAGGAAATTTTTGATCTTCGAAAACTTTTTGATGTCTTTCGTGTCGATGAGCATGCATTATGAACCTTATGCCACTTGGGTTACTTTAGATGAATGAAACCATATCTTTTTTCAGAAAAATAACAAGATGGAAGAGAGCTCAACAAGATCAACATCGTATCCTCCTCACATAGATCCCTTTTTTTTTCTCGTTCTTCTCCTCAAATGCAAGTACATTTAGAATCTTGTGAAACTCATCCCAATACTCTTCCAACTTTGTCCCATCAGTTTTACATCCATCACAACAACTTGTATCAAAGTGAAGTCCGACATTGATGAAAGGACACGTAAGACTTGTTCATATAAAATTCTCCTAAAAAGCCAGAAGAACTTGTTAAATTAGTCAATTACTTCCTGATGATATAGTTAAAGTCAAATACTGATATACTCACTATAAATATCTATACAGACATAATGACAAATACCGTTAAAGTCATATATGCAAAAAAAACCAATAAAAGTAAAACTTCTCCTCTACGAATAAAGGCCGGAAATTGTTTACATTAGAGAAAATGTAATTGGGCAATTATTGATGATAACCTCATGCAAACCAACAATGATTAGATCCGTGGCCTTCATGACCGAACCTTATCTTCGTCCGTTTGGTAACTGGCTTACATTCGGGTTACCCAGGGTTTAACCCGATTTATCCATCTTTATTTTTAGGTTGGAATTCCATCACGAATCATAGTGACGTCACATCACATTCTTTATTCTAACCCAACCATCCCAAACATCTATTATTCACATCAAGTTACCCCAACTCATCTCATCCCAGTAACCAAACATGCCCGTAAAGTTAATACACTACAAAAAAATTGAGCTATAATGACGGTTTTTTCAAAATCCGTCACTAAATTAGCCGTTGTTAAATATATAACGACAATATTATTCGTGCGAAATGATTTTTCGTGCTCGGAATTAGCGACGAATATCATATATGCCGTTATATCATTAGCAACAGTCCACATAGCGACGCTTATTCATTGATATTTTTCAAACTTCTAATTGATCGTCGCTAATTTTGAACTAAAAAACTAGCGACGATTAGTTGATATTTTGAAAAATAAGAACGGATAAGCGTCGCTATATGGACTGTCGATAATGATATAACGACATATATAATATTCGTTGCTAATTTCGAGTACGAAAAATTATTTTGCAACAAATAATATCGTCATTATATATTTAAAAATGACTATTAGTGACATGTTTTAAAAAAATGCCACTATGACTCAATTTTATTGTAGTGATAGAAGATGTTGTGATCATTTAATCATATCATAAATATACATATAGATAATTTACATTAATTGATGTCACGAGGGAGGCAATGACTTAGAAGAAGAAGGTGGTCCGTCTCTATCACGACCTTTGTCTTTTCCACCACCTTTAATAGAGAGGCGATCCATCCTCTTTAATTAACTATACTATAAGAAAAGTCAGATCTGTCGAGCCTTCGTCCAATCCAGCTGTTTGTTACTTGTAGTCAACATGAATTTATGATTGATGGAGTATCGTGTACACACTTCGTTTGGTTGCAGGGTTGGACAGGGTTGAGTTGGGTTGGGTTAGAGTACCCGTATGAATAGTAAATTGTGAAGAGGATTGAGGTGTTTACAAGGAGTGGTAGTTCGGGTTGGGCCATCCCAACCCTACTCAACCCTGCAACCAAACAGAGGGTTTGTTTGGTCGCAGGGTTGGGCAGGGTTGGGTTGAGTTGGGCTGGGTGAATAGTAAACTGTGACGATGAGGTACCCCTGTGAATAGTACCCCAACCCAACCCAACCCTGTCCAACCCTGTAACCAAATGAACCCATAAAGATGTGATGTAGACACGTACCTACATACATACACCCTTCAAATGAGGTGAGGTATTTCCTGAATTAAGAAAAGTCAATCTCGTTTTGAAAAGTCCCCAATTAAACGTTGTTTAATGTTGGACTTAATAAGTATTAATATTACAAGTAAATAAAGGTAAAATTTCAAAAAAATTGTTTTATTGGACGAAACCGCTAGTCAGCTGTGTGTTTACAATGTGCAATTATAAGTTACAAAACGTTTTACTTATGGGTAAAATGAGGTTGTCTTTAGGTGGAGTTAACTTGGATCCCGACCCTATTTTTTCTATTTTTTATTTTTTTGAAAAATACTTCCGTGGAATTTTATAACTATATCTCATATTATGTCATTCAAGTTTAATGTGAAACAGAGATTCCTACGGTCTCCATCGAGACGGAGTCGATTTCAACAATTTTACAACCTTTAAAAAATGATTGTCTGGATGGATTTCGCACGAAACTTGAATGACATAATACAGGAATATAGTTATGAAAATTCATGTTTTATTTTTCAAAAAAATAAAAAATGGGGAAAATAGGGTGGGGGAGACCAAGTTAGCTCCCCCAAGGAGTAGCCCCATTTTCCCATATATATAGAAAAAATGGGGATATCCCCGCGATATTTTTCAGTAATTTTTGCAAAATATCCAATATGTCATTCGAATTGCGTCGGAAACAAAGATTCATATGCCCTCCATCTAGAACAATGTAATCGACATGTTTAAGATGGAGGGCATATGAGTCTCCATTTCTTATGAAATTCGAATGGCATATTGGAGGGGTATATATATGAGTATATATGTCGGTATTTTTCAAAAAAAAGTGTTGGAAAAATTGTTAGAGATGTCCTCTATGATGTTCTCAAGAAGGCTGGGGTTGCGTCAAAGAAAGAAGCACCTGTGAATTTTTTGTCTGATCCACACTAGGGGAGATCCACACTCAGACCAGCATATGTTTTAATTTTTGGTTGGGATGGAGGAAAACATGCATTTGTTGATTTAACTGGAATGTCTCCGTTAGTTGGTCTGATAAAAAGTGATTTTACTGCATCAGCCAAAGTTGCTAAACATGAGAAGGCTTGTATTGACAATCAACATTCCTTCATCCCTTTCGGGTTTGATACCTTTGGGTTTTTAGCGTCTGAAGTTGTAGAACTCCGTAAGAGGGTCCAGAAAATTATGCATAGCAATGTTATGGTTCCCAATTCTATAGATGTTGTGTTCCGAAGAATTGGATTTGCCATCCAAGAGGAATTGGCGGCGCAGCTTGTTGCCCGTATCCCAACAATTTCGTTGTAATTTGTTTTCTATTCATCTTAAGAACCCATATATATGGTTTTGTGGAGCCTAATTCTAGGTGTAGGCAACTTTACTACACCCGCCTCTTTTTCTCTCCTTTTTTTTGTTTTTTTAAATGATCTTTAAAGATGCAGTATGTATGTGACCATGAAAATGAAGTGTCAACTACTTTTTAGTAATAGTTAATGAGACGATGGATTCATATAACAACTATTTATTAAGATTCTTATAAAAAAAGTTGTTAAAATTACTAAAAGAAAAATTAACACTACGGAATATTAAAGATAAAAACACTGCCGGAAGATAATATTCGTTGCGACTTTCAAAGAAAATGCTTCTTCTTCTTCTTTTAACGTCAATTTAAGATGCTGTAAAATCAAGTATTTGTTGCAAAGATGCAAAAAATGCTGAAAACAATATGATCTAACAAAATATCTCAGATCCATTAACAAAGGTTAAGATTAAGCCCATAATTATTAAAAATTATAATAATTAACCAGATATGTCGGTTTATTAATGTTATAGTCCGTATTCCTGTATCACTGGAGAGCGACAGATTTCATTTTCTTGGTTGAAATAAAACATAACGGAAATAAAATTGAATAAAAAAATAAGATTTTTTATACTTGTACCCCTCTGAGATACAATGGTTACAGTTACGTCCTACCTTTTATGCAATAACAAATGTGTTCATGTATTCTTATAAAATTTGCAATTCTACCCGTCCGTTAAGGTAAAGTAGAGGTATAAGTGTAATTACAAAAAAGAAAGGCCGTAAATTTTGTCAGAATATAAGAGCTCACATGTTATCAAAAAAAGTAAGGACATGATTGTAATTACATAATCTTAGAAGGGTACAAGTATAAAACCCCTTAAATACTGTTCTTCAACGATGAATTTTGTTTTACTGCTTCAAGAAGAAAAAGGCGATGGGAAAATAATAGATTTTTGTTAGCATTTGTGACCTAAAGAGAAGAAAAATATTTTACTTCAGAATAAAATCACAATTTAATTTTTCTCTGTATAGAATAGTCATCCCTTCGAACTAGACGGACAAAATAAGAGTAAATTATAAAAAGATTACTGAATTATATACCTAATTCCAATGTCATATCTGAATTTTAAAAAGTAATAATATGTATCTCAATTTTCAAATTGTGCTCAATGTGGTCCTCAACCACAGAAATTTAGTTGATTATTTCATCATTTTAACATTAACTTTCAATAGTCATGGATCACATTGAGACCAATTTAAAAGTTAAGGTACCATTTTACTACTTTTTAAAGTTTATGTGTAATATTGAAATCAAGTCAAAGTTTCAGAGACTTTTTGTAATTTACTCCAAAAATAAAAGGATATATTACAATTTGGATCATCATCTATGGGTGCGATCCTAGAATGGGTCCTGATCTTTAAATTGTAACGATTCGGGTCCCATGGCCACTAATGTACTGAACTTTTTGTGGTTAATGATGAGTATGCCCTTATTTAAAAGTTGGAACCCCAACCTCCATTCCCTTCTCAACAAGGGCATATTCGTCATGAATCTCAAAATTTCCATTTCCTAAATGGTCTTGGGATCCAAATCGTTACAATTTAAAGATCGAGACCCATTCTGAAATCAGACCTATAGGGGACTCAAATTGTAATTTATCCAAAAATAAAAATAAACTCCGGGTTAATGCTTTGTGCGGTTCGAACCCGTGACCTCTTTCGCGTGTGGGAACCCCAACCACACCTCACAGGCTCAATAAATAGCCACATCTCGTCCCTCA